>OY744603.1:5965218-6470218 GCA_963556255.1 Allolobophora icterica
TCATAAGTTGATGACGGGCCCGGCCTGGGCCCCTAAATCTCGCCGAGCCCCTGGACATTTGCCCCCTCCCGCAATACACACAATAAGCAATTTAATTCCATACTCCTAGTAGCCACTTCAGTGATTTATTAACTCTGTTATCATAATCAAGAACGCCTCAATTGCTGGTTGCTTCATAAGAAACCGTAGCTGAAAATCACAATCCGTTGGACAAGTCCACTCGAAATCCTATTTAACCTTCGCAGGACGGAAAGGGGTAAATAATTACCCCAGGGGTGTTTGGATGTTGATTGCGGAGCAACTGTAGGTAGGTATCATTTGTCGTTCCATGTGTTTACAAGTTACCACCAATGACATATTCTGACTGCATACCCACCACATTGCCATGTGGTGGGAAAAAGATTTTTCAATCCAAGGTGTCCTGGGGTAGAAATTTACCCCTCTTCGTCCTCGACGTCGTTTGTTTTTCGTTCATAGGTCAGATATGTTTTTTAAAGATATGAGCTCAAAAGTGACTTCCAATCATAAATCAAGTGTGGAATCTACCATGGAACTGAGTGTTAATAGTTTCATAATTGTGGAGAGTTTATTTTCTAAGATGGCGGCCAATATGGCCGCCAAAATAAAAATATGCCTGTCTCAGCTCATAGGTAACCTAAAATGACAAATGAAGTGTCAATTGTAATATTTCAAAGGTAAAGGAATCGATTTATCGCAGTGGTAATAGTGTGTGAATACTACTGTCCAAGATGGCGGCCAACATGGCCGCCAAAACACAAAGATGTGTATATCTCGACTTGTAGGTAAGATACAATGACAAATGAAGTGTCAATTGTAGCATTTCGAAGGTCAAGGAATTCATTTATCATAGTGACAATAGCGTGGGAATACTATTATCCAAGATAATATTGATACATTGATCGCGATCTTTCTGTCTCATATGATCTGTTGAAGAGTTTAGCAATAATACTTACTTACCATAATTATTTAAGTCTATGGCTGTCTTTGACCTTGATTTGAAGTTATCGTTGGCTGGAGTTAGGAACATTAGGTTGGAACTGATGAGCTGAAGAAGCCCTCACCATACGTGAACTCGACCGTTGGAGTCTGATCTGTGCCATATGAGTTTCGGACTATACACGAATTGGAGAAACGCCCAAGAGAAAACAGATAAACGTGGAAAGGTGTTTCCTGCTTCATTTTTACTCGTTGATTATTCTTATAGATCAAAGTTAGAAATGAATGTTAGCGACAATACAATACCTGTGACACATTTAAGCATCAGCTATGAAGTGTCAATACTTTCGTACCTTTTTATTTTAAAAGAATCAGTTTATTCTCGATCGCAGTGTACGGTACATTTCAACACGATCGATTGCCGAGAGAAGATAGGCAAGTTTCATCTGAACAAAAAGCAAACGGTGTGTAATTGGCAGGAAATATTTATTTGTAAATTTTAACACCAAGGTTAGCTTATTGCTGGCTACTGTTCCCTTAAGCTGCAACTTTTCACTTGAGATATGTTCTGCAGTTGGACAATATCATTTTGGGGGATTATCTCCTACTTTGTATAGCATGATGTGATCACTAGTATAGCGCCATTTATAATTCACGGGACATCCATCGCTATTGATTCATTCAAGATTCATCCATTCAAGTGATTCAGGGTCATATTCATAATCCACTTAATGAACCGTTGCTTAATAGCTGAACATAGCAACATAGCTTGCACATTTTCAAATGAGGCATGCAACACAGTAAGTATTCTATGGCCAACATCAAACTATTTGGCATTGCTGCCTTCTTTACCTGATATAATGAATGCTTCATAGCACCATTACCGTAATGCATGGCTTTAATTGCGTCTGTAATAGATTCAGTGAGACAAAAACGCCGCAAAACTCAACAAATATACAACAGAACTCTAGTATAGATACAACTGTAATTGTAGTTGTAATTAGTAATTTCCATTGCTCCGGTGTCTAATGCACAAGGCATCAATCGACGGCACACCAAAACCAAGCCGTAATCAGGTAAATATACAGAACATCACTTCGTAAGACAAAGAGGCAGACTATACTGGATATGCAAATATGAAAGAGGTAAGTTTAAGTTGAGAACAACATGACACAAGCCAGAGAGCAGAACGGACAGACACAGGGAGAGAGTTCCAGAAAGTAGGTCCAGCCACCGAAGAAGCTCGTTCACAAGAACAGTGTTTGATTTAGGTATGACCAGACAAAGATAATCAGATGAACTCGTTGAATAATGATAAATCTGGGGAATGAACTGATTTTAATTTTTGTGGGTGGCCAGAGTTTAAAGTTTTGTAAACTAGATGTTCTAGATAGATAATCTGATGTTAACGGAACGCGCTCTTTTATAATCTGTTCATTCTCAAGAAGTTGGTTCTGTCTTCATTCTGTCAACGCTGCCCTGAAGAACGAGTATTCCAGTCACTCAAGCCATTCAGAATAAAACGATTGACTCGACCATATAGGCCGTTTGGTCTGAAGAAATGCAAGGTTTATTTTTGCAGTTAGCTGCCATTGATAGACCTGCCAGAATACTCACACACCTAACGAACAAAGGTGAATTGGTTTTTGCACCTGTATACGTAACTGGAAAAGTCCACACGTCAGAAACCATACAGGTTTAGGTCTAATCGACATAAAGCCTGAGGTCTAACAGACCTAAAGGATGCCTATAATTGTATATAATAGTATGCATTATGCACTGCATGCAGCCCTGCTCCGACTCTAGTTTTCTGCATACAGAATTCGACAGGGCGTGAACTAAGTGAAACCTGTTAAACACGTAAACAAAACTGAGACTTTTGCTCTGTGTTGTTTGAAGTCTAGGGCAGGAGACGCTAGGTCGACTCTAGTTTTTTGCATACAGATTTCGACAGGGCGTGAACTAAGTGAAACCTGTTAAACACGTAGATAAAACTGGGACATCTGCTCTGCGTTGTTTGAAGTCTAGGGCAGCAGACGCTTTTAAAGTCAGACGTGTATTCACATTTGGTTATGGTTATACACTGTTCAGCAATGCATAAAAGATAAAAGTAAGGGCGAGAGAAAGGTGAACTGTGATTAAAACAGCCAGAGGCACAGTACCAGTAGGAAGCCACACTTTCACCTGAAGGTCTTCGATAGCCCGCAGAAACAACACAGTGTTTATTTTCGCAGACGCCAGCTGTTCATTATAGCGATTCAGCAGTGACGCCGCAACTTGAAACCAAGATAAAGATCGCAAGCAGGTGAGACTTTGTTTAACAATTGCTATTAAAGGTTCACAACTGCTTTCAAATGACTTTAGTTGGCCTTTAATTTGCACGTTGCATGCAATGGAGATTCAAAAACAGGATACACTGCTCGAATGGTAAACGTTTGGTTCCAGTAGAATTTGTGACCTAAAACAGAATGCTGTGCGAACGAATTTAATCAGGATTCATGCGGTGTTCATTGGTACTGCATTTCTCCTATAGGATCGACGACAATGCTCTTTATAAACTGTGCAGAGTTTTCTATAGAACCATACTAGTTGTTTTTTGTAGAGGCGTGTTTCGTTAAATTTAGGCTAACGTTTAAATGACGAAAGAATCAAGGCATCGTTATCGTAATCGTAAAGTCAAAATTTCTACAACGCCCATTGAAAGCTAACCGAATGGGACCAACGTATTCAAGAGCGATGAGACATATGACGCTTTCTATTCACGATGATGTATTGGGCCATAAACTTAGTTTGTGAAAATTAAATGTTAAATTAAGGTGACGCTCTGGAAATTTTTCTGCAATTCTTATACGACTCCATTGCAATAGCTTCACTGTCTTGGCGCAATACGATAAATGCCAATGTGCACGAATTCCATAGCCACCTTATGGTATAGACCCTGCATAGGTCCATTGAATTTTTGGGTGACCCCTGCCCGTTCCTTTGTCGCGCGAAATCTACAAGTCCTCCAATCGCTATTGCTCAGCCCATCGATTATTGCTTGATCATTTCATAATAACGGTAAATAAGCTTAAATGCTTAATTACAATATAATTAATCATTGTTATTGTTATTACTACTATTAGAATTGCCAAAATAACAATAAATAATAATTATTCTACAATCAGTCAATCAATCGGCCAACCAATAAACCAAAGAATGAAGCAACTAAGAAATAAAGCAACCAGTCAACTTAGCAAACACTCAACCAAGCAGCCAATCAACCAATCAACCAAGCAACTGAGCAACCATTCATTCATTCATTTAAAGCGTTTGTGCAGCGCCAACTTCATTTATGTACCCAGATGCTCACCTCGTGCAGCCCTGAAGAGAGAGATTCAATCGCTGACAGATAATTTTGTTGTCTTAGGTAGGCCTACATCGAGTTCCAAACTGAGATCACTACATGCAAACAAGCTTAACTCTGAAAAGGTGTAAGTCGAGACTGCTTTACAAATTTGTTTAGACACTGAGACTCGGTTGAATTTCACGGCAGAATGTCTGAATTTTGGAAAAGAAAATTGAGAACGTATTTCTCCAAATTCGACTCCGACAACGATGGAGTGATACCGAAGAGTGATTGGATGGGGATGCCATTGCGATTTACAGAGCCAGTGAACGCAGATAAGCAGAAAGTAGAACAACTCAAAACTCATTATGATAAGGTGAGACATTCAGAATTACAATTGCTCGGCTTACGTAGCAAACGAACAGGATTTACCACTATAACAACAACAACTCATACAAAAACGACAACAACTGTTACTGCTACCACCACTAAAACTGCTATTTGCACTGCTACCACAACCACTACTTCTACTAATACCAAATAAATACTCTCATTACTATTACTACTACAACTACTATGACTGTTTTGGGTAAAACTACCACTAGGAACAACGTTCGCATTCCTAAGTGATTGTGACAACAACTCTAAATCAGCGACAAAAAGCAACAATGAAATAAATTAACTGACGTGTGAAATGCCATGTCTTCCACAAAGAGCCGTCTCCAGAATTGATGCCAAGCAACGAATGAGGGGGCCAATACTGATCCATGTTGCGTTCAGGACGCTAGCCCTGAGTTACGTTTGGCCATATCTTTTTGCCCATAATAGTTCAGTTATAGTGGATTTGAGCAAGCTTGTCAGGTTACAAAAATCGTCAATTAAGTAAGCCAACTTCTCACTGCGTATAATTTTGTCCTTTTATCTATTAACCATATCTACTAATAATAAATTCTCTCTGAAATCGCAGCCTAAGTAATGTGATGACATTTTGGTAAAGAGGATTTATCTTTTCAATTCCCTCCAATGACATTTCAACGATTCTACGAGGTTGGTTTCCGCCACACTTTCCCCACAGAAAGACTAATGGAGTAGCTGCAGTTTCAGACGCTTTCCGTCTTATCCAGACATGTTCTGAAAATTGAGGGATTGTCGATATAATCTTGATTACATATCATAATCCATTCACGTATGGGTTAAATGGATTCAGTGCAGGCAATACAACGAACTACAAAGACAAATATTAAAGATTGATTCTTTCCTAAACTGTATTTTAGTTTTGCATCGCTTGATCATAGTGTAATCTTGTTCTTTTTTGTTGATTGCATCCAATTTTTCATATTACTAATGGTAATCGTAAACTTCGCACTTCCAAAGCTCCACTCGAAGTCCAAACGCAGAGCATCAACCTATTCACGAGCGCTGGAAAATTGTGGGTGAGCAACTTTTCCGAAGGCGCTACCCAGTGGCTTGAGGCAGATTCGAATCTGCGCCCCTCCCGTTATAAGGCACAGAACATACCGCTATAAACTACTACTACTACTTCATCTACTACTACTACTACTACTACTACTACTACTACTACTACTACTACTACTACTACTACTACTACTACTACTACTACTACTACTACTACTGCTGCTGCTGCTGCTACTACTACTACTACTACTACTACTACTACTACTACTACTACTACTACTGCTGCTGCTGCTGCTGCTGCTGCTGCTGCTGCTGCTGCTGCTACTACTACTACTACTACTACTACTACTACTACTACTACTACTACTACTACTACTACTACTACTACACTGCAGTGGAAGTGGTAGCCATTTTCATCGCTACCACCTCTGCAACTACTACCACCTCTACCACTACCGGTACCAAAACGCAGACGTTTCTCTCACCCTAGTAAACAATATTTTAAACTGACTTAGGTGTGGGAGAAGTTCACGAAGTATTCCGAAAGCGGCAACAAAGAACAACTGACCCTCGAGATATTTATCGACTCAATCGGGAAGCAGCGTTACGACCCAGAGCTGATGGAACCCATCTCGGATGCGATAAAGGTTATTTTCGAGTTGATGGATGTCAACGGTGACGGTTACCTGCAGGAGGACGAACACCTCAACATGCTTGGGCATATCGGAGTCCCTGTCGTGAAGGGTGCATTCCTGGCAAAAGACGCCAATGGTGACGGGAAGCTGAGCTGCGATGAGCTGGTTAATGCCTTCTTTGACTTCATGTTCTCAGAGGATGAAAACAATCAGAATACTCTCTTCTTTGGACCTCTCATCGACTAGATCTTCTTTTCTGCCTAGAGACCTCTGCATTTGCCACAGGTTTAGGCCTACCTAACTCTTTTTCTTACTGCTTCGCACACCAGTCTCAGGCTTACTTACCTGACGTGTATTAATGCAATTTTAATCAGCTAAACTGTAACGCAAGCTAAGGTCGATGCCAAGTAACATTAACAGCCATCCAGATGCTACCACTGACATGATTGATTGAGATTAACCTTCAACTTAGACCAACTCAAAGTGTGAAATTTCTGTTAATTTACTAACTGGGCGTAGATGAATGCAATGGTTTACTCGATGAAACTGTTTTAGCTGAAGAAATGGACTTTCTTATTCAACTACTGCAATTAATTGTCATTCCTCGACTTCATAGAGCATGCACAAATATCATACTCAACGAATTACTGTTGGCTTTGGTTTGCATTTACACAAGTAATATCAACATCTCACAACTTAGAGACCGCCTACATTATAATACTGCATATAGCTGTATGATCTGCATAAAAATGTATGTAGCCCTGATCCGAATCATATCGTCTGCATACAAAGGGATTCGTTATCGTAATCGTAATCGTAATCTCCAATTTTCTAAGGCTCCACTGTTAACCTGAGCGCAAAGCACCAGCTTATTCACGAGCGCTGGACGTATCCGAGGGGTTGTCCAGAAATCGATGTCCGTTGGTGGTCCGAGTCCGGTTGCCTGAAAGACCAAAGAGAGGCAGAGCAGTTGTTACGGAGGGTTTCGTTGAGGACGAGATAGCTTGGAAGGCAGAGGATCAGATGGATTAGGAAAGGAAAACTTGAAGCGATGAGTTTTCAGTTTGGAGTGGAAAGACTGTGGGGTGATGAGTAGAGGAGCCTGAGATAGATGACGATGAGTGAGTGCTGGTATTGGTGGAGGAACTGAGAAAATGCGGAAATCGGGAGGAAGTTCGTTCCATAGTTGAGGTGCAGTGTGGGATATAGATCGGTTGGAGAACTTGAGGCGAGTAGTGACTGGGGGACGGGAGAGAATGAGATGTGAGGGATTCAAAAGGGAGTGAACAGAACCTGTAAAACGTGTTGAAACTCGTCTGGTATTCGCTGTTTGCTGGACGCAAGGCAGACTCTTTAATAGTCAGATGTACATTGCAAACCACAGCTGACTCATATTTGTTACGGTTGTTGAGCAGTAGGCCTACGTTAAGGTGAATGTAAGGACTAGAGAAAGTTAAAAACGAAAACTTAACCTTACACAACAAACAATGTGAGTTTGTGCTTATAGTTCTATATAATAGTTAGCCTATATTATAGGCTAACTGCAAAAGTCCACACGTCACAAACCAAAGAACCTAAGATCTAATTTACAAAGAGGCTGCCTAACACGTTGATCTCCGTAGCAGGCCAATATGTTAGACCTCTTTATGAGGCCTAACATATTGACCTAATAGACCTGAAAGGCAGGCTACAATTGTATTATCTGCTTAGAAGTAGCCTTGCTGCACTTTTATTTGTCAGCATACAAATCATTCGACAGGGCGTGAACAAAACCTGTTTACAACACATAAATAAAGTCGAGACATGTCTGGAATGCGTTAACCCGATCTTGCCTAGTATTCCATTATTGGAACATATTAGAAATGATTTACTTATTGAAATTTAACGACATATAGTGAATATAAATCAGCATCTGTCGTTGTAAACAGTTTTTCTCAGATATATCTATCGAAAAACTCATTATTTAAATGACTAATAGTTGTGAGATACGGTATTTATGAGCTCTTCCGAGTAAAAGAAATTTCGACTCATGGCGATGAAAAGATACGTGTGTGTGTAGGTTGTGTGTGTGTAGGTTGTGTGTGTAGGTTGTGTGTGTGTGTGTGTGTGTGTGCGTGTGTGTGTGTGTAGGTTGTGTGTGTGTGTAGGTTGTGTGTGTGTGTGTGTGTGTGTGTGTCTGTGTGTATGCGTGTGTGTGTGCATGTGTGTGTGTGTGTGACAGTGTGTGTGTGTGTGTGTGTGTGTGTGTGTGCGCGTGCGTGCGTGCGTGCGTGCGTGCGTGTGTGTGTGTGTGTGCGTGCGTGCGTGTGTGTGTGTGTGTGTGTGTGTGTGTGTGTTTCTAGCAGATGCTAGTATGGTTCTGGATTTGATGGATGAGCTTCCTACAGGCATTCCTCTAGTAAGCTCTACGGTGATCAACTTCTTCACCTAACTGAACCTTGATGACTGTTTGCGATTTAAACAAACACAGTCATGTCCAACAGACCGGAGCGAAGGTCCATTGACTGATGAAAAGTCGAGTTTTACTGTTGTTATGTGGAATGACAAATGGTCGACGTACTCGACGTACATGATCATGTTCATGGTGAAGATCTCAATTGAATTTGTAAGAGTTGCCTGTCAGCGGAGACAAACAGATGACTCTTCAGATCCCAAATGTGTAGGCCCTACAGTTGTTAAACATAATATGGTGGTTGCCAGTTTTTGTTCTATATTTAGAACTAAGGCACATTGAATATGGGCTACAACGCTGCCTGACAGCACTGTAATAACGACATGAACATTTTGTGCTTGGTTGCTTCACTTGATATAATCATTGCTTTACTTTTTGGAGTTGGCGTGGATGACGTCATTGTCTTGTGCCACCTGTGCCCAGCGTTCCAGTTTTAGAATATAGGGAAAAAAATCTTCTAGAAGGAAAAATTAATGTGATACAGCTATTCTCTTCTCAAACAGTGTAAGGTAAATGAAGATTAATGTTAAAGAGCGCGAAGCAAAGCTATTGGGAACGCAGGATTGCCGTGAATGCCGGTGAACCGAGGAGGCTCTGGGCGACCTTCAATGACATCCTGGGTCGCTCCCGCTCGGCGCCCTGCCGGACTACGACTCTCTTCACGGCCGCTGCCTTCCTGGAGACTTTCAATGCCGAAGTTCGCTCTGTCCGTGAGGACACGGCAGGCTTGCCACCGTCGGCCTTCCCGCCGACCAGCTGTGACCTGTCTGACCTGTGGCCAGTGACCAGCAAGGAACTAGGGAGGATCAACCTAGCGTCGCCGCAAAGGATCTGCGACCTTGATCCTGTTCCACTAGTATATAGCGGATCTACGTTAGTACCCGGAGACGGTTGCTAAGGAGTTACCGACTGACTTGAAGAGTTAGCGACTGACTTAGCCACTCAGTCGACTAAGTCGCATTCTTATCGACTGACTAAGTCGCTTAGACTTACCGACTGACTTAACGACTTGCTATCGACTTCTCAGGTAATCAGGCATGACTATTGGACATACTTGATTACCTAAGTAACCTAACAATATAATGCATTTTACCGCATACTGAACTGACCATGCCATCGGTGGGCATTACATGGGACCCATGTGAACTCTATACGGGTCCAATAGGGGTCCTAAAAGGGGACCGCTCCATGTGGGCATGCTGACAGAGGACAGACCGATGACTATGAAAAGAAAGGTTAATGTGAATTTTGTGACGCATTTTAGTGTTTATAAAAAGAATACTAAGTCCAAGCAAGTGATATTTCAGTTTTGAGAAATAATTACAGTTTCAGTTTAATTCAGTTTTGGCTTCGTAAATTCTATTTCAGTTCAAGTTTCAGTTCTGAAATAATTTCAGTTTTTATTACAGTTTCAGTTTTCGTTTCAGCTACTGGAAAATTTCAGTTTCAGTTTCTACATAGATAGGCTATATTTGCATTGATAGACAACATGGACGTACAATTGATGATGTCATCAGCTGCTGACTATAGTAGAAGCACTGTTCTGTCATTTTTTTATTTGGAAACCGGGATGAAAACAACAAGCAAAATATTAAGTCGCTAACAGTCGATAGCTTAGCGACTGGTTTCGACTTGAGGGCTTAACGGCGGCGGCGGCGGCGGATGGCGGCGGCGCCGGAGACTAATCTACGTCATCTGCTACTGTGCTCTATACTAGGCTACTAATGGCTAAGGCTACTGCTAACTACTATCATACACAACACAGACCACATTTCACTAGACTACTAGACAGGACTGCCACCTTACGGGGAGGGGGCGGCTCACTGACGATTCGCACCACCTTTGAAAAATCCACGCGCCGCCACTGCTATAATTGTATATAATATAATGCATTATGCACTGTATGCAGCCCTGTTCCGATTCTACTTTTCTGCATATAAAGCATTCGACAAGGCGTGAACTAAGTGAAACCTGTTAAACACGTAGATAAAACTGTGACGTCTGCTCTGGGTTGTTCGGAGGCCTAGGGCAGCTGACGCTTCTATAGTCAGACGGGCAGTGAAATTTTGTTATGGTTGAAAACTTTTCAGCAATGCATGAAGGATAATGTAAGGGCGAGAGAAAGGCAAGCTGCGAATGATACAGCCAGGGCTGCAGTCCCAGTAGGAAGCCACACTTTCACGTGAAGGTCCCAGACCAGTACGTCTTCGATAGCCCGCAGAAACAAGAGTGTTTATTTTCGCAGACGCCAGCTATTAATTATAGCGATTCAGCAGTGTCGCCGCAACTTGAAACCAAGATAAAGTTCGCAAGCAGGTGAGACTTTATTTAACAATTGCTATTAAGCGTTCACAACTGCTTTCAAATGACTTTAGTTGGCCTTTAATTTGCACGTAGCATGTAATGGAGATTCAAAAACAGGATACACTGCTCGAATGGTGATCTTGTGATTCCAGTAGAATTTCTGACTTAAAACAGAATGTTGTTTGTATGAATTTAGTCAGGATTCTTGCGGTGTTCAATGGTAGGCCTAATGCATTTCTCCTATAGGATCGACGACAATGCTCTTTATAAACTGTGCAGAGTTTTCTATAGAACTGTACTAGTTTTTTTTCTGTTGACGTATGTTCCGTAAAATTTAGGCTAACTTTTAAATGACCAAAGAATCAAGGCATCGTAATCGTAATCGTAAAGTCAAAATTTCTAGAACGCCCCTTGAAAGCTAACCGAAGGGGACCAACATATTCAGGAGCGATGAGACATATGACGCTTCCTAATCACGATGAAGTATTTTGCCATAAACTCAGTTTGTAAAAATTAAATGTAAAATTAAGGTGACGCTCTGGAAATTTTCCTGCAATTCTTATACGACTCCATTGCAATAGCTTCACTGTCTTGGCGCAATACGATAAATGCCAATGTGCACGAATTCCATAGCCACCTTAGGGTATAGACCCTGCATAGGTCCATTGAATTTATTGGGCGACCCCTGTCAGATCCTTTGTTGCGTTAAATCTACAGGTTCTAGCCTCCCCGAGACGGACGCTATATAGGTCCCTCAAGCAAGTCCTCCAATCGCTATTGCTCAGCCCATCGATTATTGCTTGATCATTTCAGAATAACGGCAAATAAATGCTTAATTACAATATAATTAATCATTGTTATTGTTACTACTACCATTAGAATTGCCAAAATAACAATATATAATAGCAATTATTCTACAATCAGTCAATCATCCAAAGAACCAAGCAACTCAGAAATAAAGCAACCAATCAACTTAGCAAACAGTCAACCAAGCAGCCAATCAACCAAGCAACCAAGGCATTAAACAATCAACCAAGCAACCAATCAACCAAGCAACCATTTATTCATTCATATACCTTTTGCGGTCCTTAAAATTTTTTTTTTTAGCCCATTAGGTCTCTAAAAAGTTTTAATTCTTCATCATATACACTACAGCGATTTTTGATTGTATTAGGCCTATTCTATAGTAACTTTAAACATGCTGTTATGCATGCAAACATTTGACAATTTGCTTGTCGGACACTAGCGGTTATGCACAAATAACAGTTCTATGCGAGACATATGGCGGTATTATTTGCAATAGGTATAGGCCTACAAAGAGATATGCACGCAATTTACGAAGCATTTGTAATATTTTTAGCACAACTACTTAGGCTTATTGTGTTTTGCTTTACATTGTTTTTTGGGGTTGGTCGTATTGTGCCTTTTGTGATAAATCTTGAAACAATATCTGTGGAGTGTAGTCCTAGACGTCTTGTAGGCCCTGAAGGTTTTACAGTAATAGACTGTCTTTAGTTGCTTCTCAGCTGTCTTCCGATCGTTACATACTGTCAAGTCTTTCATGATCTTGTTGGGTAACTGAGCAACAAAGTGTGGCTCAGTTTCTAAATCCGTTGCATGTTGGGGTCCAGCAGTTCCTGCAGTGAATGACTGTAATTGAAACTGCTGCTGATTTAGTTAGTTGCATCTTTTGCCACCGACACACCATCAGCATCATCATTATCATCATCACTATCATCGCTTTCATTCAGATCATCCAACTCCGACGATGCCTCGTAAAATTCCGTGGCACTACTATTATAACTACTTTCATTGTTTTCACTATCTGTACTTAATTCATCTATTCTTTTATTTCTAAAACGTCCACTCCCCTGAAACGTTTCCGAGGCATCTTTACCCTTCTTGTGTATCCGTTTTGCTTGCATGCGAATGAAGAGAGAAATACCATGTACCCTAACATTGGTGACCTACCACTGTTTCTTGATACCGTATTCGCAATAAATATGCCATTTGTCCTACCAGGAGGAACTCCAGACTTTATGGGCTAGTCCAATGTGCATGTCCCACCAGGTGGGACATAGTATCAAATCTGAATTTTTTAGAATGTCCCACGGAGTGGGACGGAGTACCGCAAAGGGTTAAAGCGTTTATGCAGCGCCAATTTCATTTATGTACCCAGATGCTCACCTCGTGCAGCCCTGAAGAGAGAGATTCAATCGCTGACAAATAATTTTTTTCTTAGGTAGGCCTACATTCAGGGCATATTTTAACTGTATAACTAGTGGGACAAATGTCCCAGCAGTCTTAGGATTTGTCCCAGTAGTCTTAGGATTTGTCCCAGGCAATGTATGTATAAAGTACAACTAGTGGGACAAATGTTGCAAGAATTTAAAGATTTGTCCCAGTAGTATAATGAGAAAGGTATGACATTATTGTTGAATGACCCCTTGTTATTGGTTGGGAGACCCGAGAAAAGTTTTAAAAGAAGGTGATGACTAAAAAAAAGGTCATCAACTTTTTTCGGAGATGAATTTTGAATTTTTTTTGAAAAAGTCTAAAAGTTGTAAGTTTGTGAAGATTAATTCCTTAAAAAAGTTCTTCGACCAGATCATGGCCGACTTTCTCCGACCCACCTCTTAGAGACGAGTTCCAAAGAAAGATCATGAACTAGACCCATGGCTGATTTTGTCCCAGTAGTCAAAATTCCTTAAAATATGCACTGCCTACATCGAGTTCCAAACAGATCACAACATGCAAACAAGCTTAACTCTGAAAAGGTGTAAGTCGAGACTGCTTTACAAATTTGTTTAGACACTGAGACTCGGTTGAATTTCACGGCAGAATGTCTGAACTTTGGAAAAGAAAATTGAGAACGTATTTCTCCAAATTCGACTCCGACAACGATGGAGTGATACCGAAGAGTGATTGGATGGGGATGCCATTGCGATTTACAGAGCCAGTGAACGCAGATAAGCAGAAAGTAGAACAACTCAAAACTCATTATGATAAGGTGAGACATTCAGAATTACAATTGCTTGGCTTACGTAGCAAACGAACAGGATTTACCACTATAACAACAACAACTCATACAATAACGACAACTGTTACTGCTACCATCACTAAAACTACTATTTGCACTGTTACCACAACCACTACTACTAATACCGAAATAAATACTCTCATTACTACTACTGCAACTACTATGATTGTTAAAGGGGCGGATCTAGACTTTTACTTTACGGGGGGCGATTTCATGGACGTCCAAGGTCAAAGGAATTAAAATTAAAATTACTTATCAAGTTTAGAGCATGATCAAACAAGGGCGCGTAGAGGTAATATTCAAACTGCAGTCCGGTGCTGTACATGCGTAATAATAATCACATAACATTTATCCTGTAGTACAGCATAGCATATTAAATTTTTTAATTTTAAATATAACAAAAATATTTTTGGACTCTTAGGGGGGGGCGATCGCCCCAATCGCCCCCCTCTGGATCCGCCACTGGATTGTTTTAGGTAAAACTACCACTAGAAACAATGCTATCCCTAACGTTCGCATTCATGAGTGATTGTGACAACAACTCTAAATCAGCGACAAAAAGCAACAATGAAATAAGTTAATTGACTTGTGAAATGCCATGTCTTTCCTCAAATAGCCGTCTCCAGAATTGATGCCAAGCAACGAATGAGGGGGCCAATATTGATCCATGTTGCGTACATGACGCTAGCCCTGAGTTACGTTTGGCCATATCTTTTTGCCCATAATAGTTCAGTTATAGTGGATTTGAGCAAGCTTGTCAGGTTACAAAAATCGTCAATTATTAAGTAAGCCAACTTCTCACTGCGTATAATTTTGTCCTTTTATCTATTAACCATATCTACTAATAATAAAATCTCTCTGAAATCGCAGCCTAAGTAATGTGATGACATTTGGTAAAGACGATTTATCTTTTCAATTCCCTCCAATGACATTTCAACGATTCTACGAGGTTGGTTTCCGACACACTTTCCCCACAGAAAGACTAATGGAGTAGCTGCAGTTTCAGACGCTTTCCGTCTTATCCAGACATGTTCTGAAAATTGAGGGATTGTCGATATAATCTTGATTACATATCATAATCCATTAACGTACGGGTTAAATGGATTCAGAGCACGCAATACAACGAACTACAACGACAAATATTAACGATTGATTATTTTCTAAACTGTATTTTAGTTTTGCATCGCTTGATCATAGTGTAATCTTGTTCTTTTTTGTTGATTGCATCCAATTTTTCATATTACTAATGGTAATCGTAAACTTCGCACTTCCAAAGCTCCACTCGAAGTCCAAACGCAAGGCATCAACCTATGCACGAGCGCTGGAAAATTGTGGATGAGCAACTTTTCCGAAGGCGCTACCCAGTGCCTTGAGGCAGATTCGAATCTGCGCCCCTCCCGTTATAAGGCACAGAACATACCGCTATGAACTACTACTACAACTACTACTACAACTACTACTACTACTACTGTGACGTTCGTCGCTCGAGATCAACTAACCCTTCATCAGACATGGTACCAATTTGTGTCGGTCTTACCCGAGACGCTGCTTCGTCGTCGGGCTGGGTTCGGCTCCAGCCAACTGACCTTCTGGAGTCGCCCGGGTCACTATCCTGTCTACTTCTGCTGTAGACGAGCGGTTCCCTGTCTCCGCTCTCAGTGCCCATTTCTCCAAGAGGAGGTCCCGAGGGTATCGCTTGTTTGCGAACAGTGTCGCTGTCAAGCTCCATCTCACTTTCGGACTCTGCCACTGCCGCGGTCGCCGGGTGGGCAACGTCCTCGTCCTCAGGATGGCCGTCCTTTAGAACAGGGTTCGCTCTCTTGCCGGCAGGAGTCCTCAGCTTCCTGTGAGATCTCTTAGTCAAAGACTTCCTCTTTTTCTCCACCTTAACCGAACCCTCACGTACCATTCTGCATCTCATGACTCTCGAGTTATCGTCAATAGGGGAAAACTCTGAACGTTCTCTTGTCCGAGAGGACAAGGTGTACATCTGACGAGTCGTCACGTCGTGCCGTCTCAAACACGCGAACATCTTGCGATAATATATGCACGTGTGATATTAACGCGGTGTACTGGTCTCACGACACTCTCTTCTGATAGGACAGGTTCTAGGTCTAAAACCTCCCTAACCGCACGCAGAACTGTGTTCCGACCGGCGCACGAGGTGGGCCCTACTTCGCACTTCGGTCAGTTCTCGGAACTACGTGTTTCGATCACCAAGTTATTTGCTCTGAATAACGATTGGTTTGAATACAAGATTTTCCTGACTCTATCGTTTTTCCTGGTCTTACCGCACTGTAATCAGTTGTCGGGCGGTCTTTTCCCGTACTGCGGTCTTTCGGTAACAGTGGTCTTTCCCAGTAACTATTTTTAGTTACCGGGCGATGGAGCCCCTCCAACGCTACACCGGCGTGTCAGCCATCCAAGTGTCACAATCCAAATGTAACGCCGACCCCGTAAGGTTACCAGAATGTCCTGAATTTTGTTCCCAAGAATTTCCGAATTTTGGTTCCCTAACGAAGGTCACGCTTACTCCCACAGGTAACCGGACAAGCTCCGATCGCGGGGTTCTTCAAAACCCAAGAGGGAACTTCCTGCCTGTCGCCAAATTTACCCTTATTATCGTTTTTGTACTAAACTGGTTTTTTCAGGTATCCCGACGGTCACTTCACCGAGTGCCGAAGTCGCGTAAAACTCTCCCAGCCGAAGACGCCGAAGTCGCGTAAAACTCTCCCGGCCGAGTACGCCGAAAGCGCGTAGAACTTCCCCTGTGTCGAGTACGCCGAAATCGCGTAAAACTCGTCTCAGTGTATAAAACCAAACACTGTCGGATCTTGGAGTTCTTCGAACTCCAAGAGGGATTTCCTTGCCCGACGCCAAATTTACTCTTGGTTTCAAGGATTTCAGAATTCCAGAAAATGGCTACCTTAAGAAGGTCACCTTTACTCCCATGGGTTACCGGACAAGCTCCGATCGCGGAGTTCTTCAAAACCCAAGAGGGACTTTCCTGCCCGTCGCCAAATTCACCCTGGTTTTCGATCTCACACTGAATTGGTTTTCCTGTGTATCAACGGTATCCTTCCCCGAGTATTACTCAGCCGTAGATTTCCCACGATCGGGATCTAGACCGCTTCGCGATCAACTGAGGGATCCAACCCGCCGGATCGGCGCTGTCGGCCCGTCTCCCAACAGTGAACTTCTTTAGCTGTACTCGGGATCGCCTGATTATATTATTCGGACGCCCCTTTCGTCCGTAAATATATTTGTACTAACCGGAAACTCGAACTCTGACTCTGTCGTAACCAAAATCACTCGCCTACCACACTGAGTGCAGTATATTTGAATCGGTAACTGAATCGCTAACCAACAACGCTGTTTAACAGTATTGCTATGTATGAAGAGTCGAACCAACTCTTCACGTATAAAGCAGCGCACCGTGAGGCAGGCTCTATGCATCCCGAATTAACGCGTCTGCTCGCTATGCGCTGGCTTTACACCGTCGATCGGGCTTCCCTATCACGGTCGTTGCTGGACAGTCGCCTATTGAAATTAAATAAAAATTAAATGATCGATGCTGGGCCTTCGCATGTAAAATTAAGAGAAACGATGCTGTTCCCTTCGCATGTAAAATTAAAGAAAACGATGCTATTCGCATAAAATAAATCCTCTCACATACGCACTGTGACCTTGACCGCCACACTCTCCCCACCTTACTTAGATGCGGAGCATCTCTGCCAAAATCGGGGACCTTAATCAAACGTGACAGGAACATCCCCAACCCAGATCCACTTAGAGAGCAAGGAACCAAATGCACCTTTGGTTATAGGGCGGTATATCAACAATCTCGGCACCCTGCACGTACGCCAAACAACGATGAGAACCGTGATAGCGACAGCCTATTTAATGATGCTTTCGATCCGAACCCCCACCCTACTGGCAACCTGTCGTACCTGACAAATCGCCAACCTTAACAGGCCCTCTATCATGAACCTGGGCTCTACCGGACCCCAAGGGCCAGGAGAACTAAAGGAGAGAAAAGTCGCCCACTGTCTCCCGATCTGGTAACCATCGTCGATCAGTCACACCCGGTACCACTTCAAAATCGTGAAAGCAAAATAAAAGCGGACAACAGTTTGTACTTATCTTCTAGTACAAGTTATCATATTTACGCACATGATCTAAGTCCTAACATATGCTTCTATCGCATGATGATCTATCCTAAGTGCGCACTAAGGTAGCGCACTAAAGTATCATGAAGCGGTAACCAAGGAAATCGCGTTGCCCCGAATTTCCTTAACACTCGTTGTTACGAGCATTATACTGTCGAAAAGAAACTCTGTCATCACAAGGAAACGGAAACATGGTTCTCCAATAGTTCGCTTGTAGAACCAACGCAATGAAGCGTTCTAGTACTGGAATCTTTACTCGTTTCAGTTCTAACCACTAATCCAATGTTTAACCGAAAACATATCATCAAAAGGAAACTTAAACAGTCATTCACTGACAATCTGTAAAACCAACGCAATTAAGCGTTGCTGGTAGCACAGGTACTGTATGCTCCCAGATACCGCTCAAAAGAAATACTCTCATCAAAAGGGCAACTGAAACATGGGTCTCGAATAGTCAATGAAACCAACGCAATTAAGCGTTTATCTAGTTGGTCCTAGATACACGTCTGCTTCAGAAGGTCACTAACAAGGACTTCTACAGTCGTAGTCATCCATCCAAGCGAGGTCTTCGTCTCGTCCGTCGTCCAGGTGGCAATTCTGGATCAGCGGTCTCGTCTGGATTTTCTGAAGGTTCCTCTGGTTCATGTTCTGCATTAGAATCTTGAGCCAGGACTGGCCAGTCTACTGTAGGTAACTCAAGATTTCTGTCCCTCTCCGGTAACCAGGTACTCGGAGGTTTACCGTAAAACGGCTTCAATTTATCCACGTGCACAACCATTAGCGTGGATTTCGGACTCTTCTGAATCTGGTACAGACACGGACTGAGCACTTGAATAACCAAGAATGGGCCGGTGTAATAGCGAGCCCATTTTGTCTTCCTTCCACTTCTTAGCCGAGGGTAGTAATAGTAAACCCAATCTCCTTGAGCGAACTTGCTAGGTCTCACTCTCAAATCGTAGGCTTTTTTCCTTCTTTCTGCTACTCTCTTTAACTGTTCTCGTACAAGCCGATACGATCGTTCCATTTTCTCTTTCTGTTTCTCCACGTACTCTTCCATGTCACTGTAAGACGGTCTCTCGAACTCTGTAACTTGGGCTAGAATCAAGTCTAATGGCGTATGGTTCTCTCTTCCCAGGAACAGGAAATTAGGTGTCCGTTGGGTCGCTTCATGTTCAGTTCCTCGATATGCCGCCATTACATATGGTACATGAACATCCCCATCCTTTTGTCGTTCCGACACTACCTTTCCGATCAACATGTTCAGTGTTCTGTGGAACCTTTCGATCATTCCGTTACCAGAGGGTCGATATGGAGTTGTACGTACTTTGTCAATCTCCATGCGTTTACACAGCTCTTTGAATAACTTCGACTCAAAACACGGTCCCTGATCCGTCAGGATCTGGCGTGGCATACCAAACCTCGAGAACACGTGTACCATAAGCGATTCTACCACAGTAACGGCCTCTTGGTTTCTGATAGGCAGAGCTTCAGCCCATCTCGAGAAGTAATCTATCGCTGTCAGTATGTATTTGTTGCCTTTACTTGATACAGGATGCGGACCAGTTATATCAATTCCGAATCTCTCCATTGGTTCACCGACCACAGGAGTCTGCATGTAACCCTGTCTTGGAGGTTTCTCCCTTCGATAACGAGCACAGCGATCGCACCTTTGGCAGAACCGTCTAACATCGTCCTTCCAACTCGGCCAATACGCCCGACGTTGCAACTGAGTTAAACTCTTCCGAATCCCGAAATGTCCTCCGGCAAAGCTTGCGTGTGTTAACTGAAGCATCTCTTGCCGTAGAGATAAGGGCACAACTAACTGAGATCGCTCAGCTTTTCCTGTGTTACCCTGAATCCAGCCTCTGTGTAACACTCCTTGCAGGACTTCCAGCTGATTCCAGTTGCTCACCAACACTTTCACTTCTCCGCTAGCAGGTGATAGTTCTGCCTGTGTTGGATGATGCTTCGACTCCTTCCAATCAAGGACCGTACCAATATTGCAATCGCTCTGCTGTTCTCTTCGAAGAAACTCCTTTGTCCAACGGATTTCCTGGCCTGTATCTTCACTGGTAACCTCGGAGCGCGTTACTTCTCCGATCGGACGTGCCCACATCACGTCTTCATTCGTAACTCTCATGGTAACCACTTTAGGTTGTTCCTCATCCGGACCTCTAGACATCGCGTCTGCGTTACCGTGTTTTGCTCCCGGTCTGTGACATATCTCCATGTCAAACTCCTCTATCATCTCTAACCAACGAGCCTGTTGGCCAATCGGTTCCGGTGTTCTGCGTAACCACTGAAGTGCGGAGTGGTCTGTTCTGAGTAGGAATTTACTACCCAGTAAGTACTGACGAAACTCTTTCAAGAAATACACCACAGCTAACAACTCTCGCCTGGTAACGTTATAGTTCCGTTCCGCCGTCGACAAGAGCCGACTCGCGTAACAAATCACTGTCTCTTCTCCTTCTTGTACTTGCGATAACACCGCTCCAATGGCGTATGCCGAGGCATCCGTATCTAGGATGTACTGGCCCTCGTCGTTCGGTAACCCAAGTATAGGTGCGGAAACCAACTTTCGTTTAAGTTCTTCGAAAGCTCCCTGACATTCGTCAGTCCAATGGAACGGTACATTTTTCCTGGTCAGAAAATGAAGTGGTTGAGCTACCACCGCGAAATCATGTATGAAACGTCGGTAATAGGAGCAAAGACCAACGAAGGATCTGACTTGCCTCAAGTTCCGAGGAGCAGACCATTCTTCTACGGCCTTGATCTTGCTCGGATCCGTCGCGACCCCTTCTTCACTCAAAACGTGACCAAGAAACAATACTCTCTGTTGTAACAGGTAACATTTGGATGGTTTCAGCTTGAGATTATACTCTTGTAATCTCCTGAAAATCATCTCTAGACGTTGCATGTGCGTCTCTACGTCCCTGGAGAACACAATTATGTCATCCAAGTAAACCAGACAGATGTCATAGTTTAGCCCTGTCAAGACTAAGTTCATTAGTCGACAAAACGAGGCCGGACTATTGCACAATCCGAAAGGTAACACTTTGAATTGGAAGCTGCCCCTTCTCGTAACGAACCCGGTCTTGTGTTTGTCTCTTGGGTGCAAGGCCATCTGGTGATAACCTGCTCTCAAATCGAACGTACTGTACCATCTGGCGCCACCCAGGGTATCTAAACTCTCGCGGATAAGGGGTAACGGATGAGCATCTTTCCGTGTCTTCAGGTTCAGTTGCCTGTAATCGATACAGAAACGCATACTGCCATCCTTTTTCTTAACCATTACGACATTGGATGCCCATTCCGATATCGAAGGTTCAATGATTCCTTGTCTCAACATGTCTTCTACCTGACGATCAACTTCCGGTAACATGGAAAGCGGTTGACGTCTCAAAGGTTGCCGAACTGGTTTCTCCTGTCCCGTATCGATCTCGTGTTGGATCACCGAAGTGAATCCGTTATCACTTTCGTTAAGGGAAAACGTTGCGCTGTACGCTAGCACAAGTTTTCGTAACCGGATTCGCTCTTCTTCCGAAATGTCTGCTGGCACTTCTTCCCATAGTCGTTTTAGGGTCTGTTCGGCAAGTGGGTTGAGCGTCTGCTCCGCTACACTGGCCGTTGTACTAATCTTCGATCCAAACCGGTCAATCGTACTTTGCTGCTTTCCTCGGCGTTCCTCCGGATAACCTGGGCCCATAGGCTTCTCCGGATTTTCGCTTCGGTAAGGCTCATCATACGACTCCGTTCTGGCTCGATTAACTGTCACATCGACTACGTTCACCCGCTCCAGCGGACATTCAGTCCGTTTCTTGACTAGCGAATCTCTGTCTCCAACATTCAACATCCTGATCCACACTTCCGTGTCTCTTCCTGTCACCAACGTACGTCCGATTATCAAATCTTTTGATAATTCCATTGGAATGGTCGTCCAATCTTCGTTATCTTTTTGGAAATGCGGGTATACGACCCAAGCTGGAACGTCAACTTCGCTCCTTGGAGGAACTATTATGTCCTCTTGCACAATAACCCTCCGGCACATGGACTCGGTAACGACCTCTTTCAGAGGGATCTTCTCGCTCCCAAGGAAAACGCATCGACTTGCGAAGTCCCATCTTGCCTGATTGGCTTCCAGCCAAGATAACCCCAAGATCACTTCTGTCACTTGGTCTGTAACTAGACAGGGTACAGGGTACACCTGCTTTCCGATCCGAATCTTAAGGTTAGTTTCACCATCCACCTTAATCTGACTTCCATTAGCGGCTAGGAGTCGCTGTTCTGACGGTACTAGCACAGCGTCTAGCACGAAACGTCGTGGCACAAGTGACATTTCACTTCCAGAATCAAGTAGACAGTGTATACGTTTTCCTGCCAGTCTCGCAACCACGTAGGCCACCCTACTGCCTTTGACCAGTCGGTTTTGGGTTTCCTCTTGTATCGGTTCAGCCTTTGTAGGTTCACTGGTACCGGTTGCACCATTCGTCTCAGCGTTTCTCTGAGGACAATATCGCTTCACGTGTCCTTTTCGTTTGCACAAGTAGCATTCGATATCCGGGTTACGCAACCGTGTGGGCGGATAAATCCGTCGCCACCCCACATTCGGTTCGGTTGTCCTCTGATCTCCCACAGCTAGATCAGAACTGTTCTCCCTTTCATGAGGTTTTCTCGGAACGATGCCCAAATTCTGATTTATTGTCACTCGATCAAGTTCTCTTGAAAGATTTTTAATCTTTCGCTCGAGATCTTCTAGACGACGAGACTGTTGCCCCTCAGTGCTCGAGTCTTTTCGGTCTTCCATGGTAACTTTAACTCTCGCGTGTCTCCGGTCTAAATCACCACCTTGTGTCGAAGATCGACCATAGGCATCCAACCTCACCGCATGTTTATACGCCGCTTCGAGGTTAACTGGTTCTCGCTCGCGCACCTTCTGCCCCAAATCTTGGTTGGCCAGTGCATCAATGAAAGCGTCACAAGCGACCGTCTCGACGATATCACTTGTTGGTCCTGGGTATGCCAAAGCCATTAGCCTTCGTACTTCCTGCACTACACTACTCAGCGTTTCTCCGTGAGCCTGCCGGTAAGTGCGAAGTTTCATCCGATATAGGCTAGTTTGGTCATCAGACCCGTACCGGGCCTTAAGCCGCTCAACAAGTTCTCGCCAAGACACGTCCCTCTGTGCACCCATGTCCCACAACAGCTGCGAAGCGGGACCCGTTAGGGCACACATTAACTGGTCTGCTTTTTCCTGATCACTCCACCGGTTGCACCGTGCACAAACTTCGAACTTTGCTAGAAAGGCTGCGATCGCTGACTTGCCATCGTACTTCTCTAGCTTGATTCGTATACCGCGATCCGGTCGGTCTTCGCCTCTTGTCCGCGTAACAAGTGGTCTTCCGACACTCTTCTTGGGATTTCCTCTCCGGTTGTCCTCATCGTTACTCCTGGAATCGTTTCCCTCGTCTGTCCTCACCACTGACCGGTGCCGACTCTGTCCCCTCAGAGTACCCAACGTCTTCCCTGTACGCCACTTAGAATACATCGTAGTCATCTCTCGGTCGCCTGACGTTGCACTGTCTTCATCAGAGATGTACTCCGCCTGTCTCTGACCTTTTCTACGAGGCTCACCACCTTCGTAGTCTTTGGACTCCGATCGTTTATATTTATTGCGAGAGCTCTGAGAGTTTCCGTTGACGAACGTAACTCTTCTGTCTTCTTCGCGAATATCTCTTTTTCCTGACTCTGGCGGTCTGTCAGATTCGTCGTACCTAAGACAATTACGACTTCTCGAATCTGGTTTGTGCCCTTTAGAGTACCGCTCGTGGGTCTCATCCCAGGCCAAATGATCTCTGTCTCTTCCCATGTTCGATTCTCTCTCGGTTTCTCTATCAAGTGCCTGTTTTAAACCGCGTCTCTCGTACTCTGGTAGACGTTCCTTACCATACGTCTCCCTTTCAGTTTTCTCATAACTCTCGTGTCTTCCTCGTTGACGGAGGTTTTTCCTGTCAAAGACTCCGGTTCTCATGGCCTCTTCTGGACCAACACTATCGGTGTCTGAATCCGAAGAACTCACTGACGAACGTAATTTCGCCTCAACCCTTCCTCTTGTCAACAGACGTTGTCGACTCGATTGCCTTGCCGTTTTTCCGTGTGACTCTCTCCCGCTGTCCTCGGGAAGATAGCGGCTACGTAACTTTTCCGAAGTTTCCGAAAGCGAAACTTCCTCGCGTGTCTCTGTGTTACCTCGGCTCCGCGCTGGCTCTTCGATCTGCAGCTTCCCTCGGCGATCCATCTGGTAACCTGGGCCCGTAGGTTTCCCCGATGTCTCGCGTCGGTAAGACTTCGCATGCTGAGCAGCAGGAACAGACAGTTCTTCAAGTTTCGAACTCATCATTGCCACACTCTGTCGCAGGTAAGACATCTCCGCTTGCCAATCTACCTCATCTGTCACAGGTCTTGGGCGACCTTCTTCCATGTTGGTAAACGGTACTCGATTACCTTCGTTTCGCTGATGCGCCACGATGTCACCACTCGTTTTCTGCACTACGGCGTCACCCCGCGGTTTCAGGCCTGTCTCAATGTCTCTTGGCCTATCACAAACCTGTCTCGACTGTACAGGTTGCCTGCCCCGTACGATACTAGGTACTTGAACCTGCACAAGGTTCCCCGATCTATTGTCGACGAGTGGTTTGGACCTGTCAAACCTACTCTCACCAACGGTCTCTCGCCAGTGTGTGAATGTCTCGTTATTCACATCGTTCTGTACTACCTCAGTAGTCTTTGGAACGGTTATCAACCATCCGTTATCCTCATGGAAACCTCTTTCACGCCCACTGCGGGTTCCAGCTTCCGTTTCAAATGCACTGGTTTCGTCAGGTGCACCCGTTTCATCAAGCAACCTTCGTTTGCTTTTCCGTTTACGTAACTTTGGACGCGCGCCTCCGTGCTCACTATGGGGCACTTCATCCGACTCGTCCTCGGTATCTTCCTGACCTTGCCTGGTTCTGTGACAAGAAAACGCTAGAACCCCACTTCTGGTACCAGTTTGTGACGTTCGTCGCTCGAGATCAACTAACCCTTCATCAGACATGGTACCAATTTGTGTCGGTCTTACCCGAGACGCTGCTTCGTCGTCGGGCTGGGTTCGGCTCCAGCCAACTGACCTTCTGGAGTCGCCCGGGTCACTATCCTGTCTACTTCTGCTGTAGACGAGCGGTTCCCTGTCTCCGCTCTCAGTGCCCATTTCTCCAAGAGGAGGTCCCGAGGGTATCGCTTGTTTGCGAACAGTGTCGCTGTCAAGCTCCATCTCACTTTCGGACTCTGCCACTGCCGCGGTCGCCGGGTGGGCAACGTCCTCGTCCTCAGGATGGCCGTCCTTTAGAACAGGGTTCGCTCTCTTGCCGGCAGGAGTCCTCAGCTTCCTGTGAGATCTCTTAGTCAAAGACTTCCTCTTTTTCTCCACCTTAACCGAACCCTCACGTACCATTCTGCATCTCATGACTCTCGAGTTATCGTCAATAGGGGAAAACTCTGAACGTTCTCTTGTCCGAGAGGACAAGGTGTACATCTGACGAGTCGTCACGTCGTGCCGTCTCAAACACGCGAACATCTTGCGATAATATATGCACGTGTGATATTAACGCGGTGTACTGGTCTCACGACACTCTCTTCTGATAGGACAGGTTCTAGGTCTAAAACCTCCCTAACCGCACGCAGAACTGTGTTCCGACCGGCGCACGAGGTGGGCCCTACTTCGCACTTCGGTCAGTTCTCGGAACTACGTGTTTCGATCACCAAGTTATTTGCTCTGAATAACGATTGGTTTGAATACAAGATTTTCCTGACTCTATCGTTTTTCCTGGTCTTACCGCACTGTAATCAGTTGTCGGGCGGTCTTTTCCCGTACTGCGGTCTTTCGGTAACAGTGGTCTTTCCCAGTAACTATTTTTAGTTACCGGGCGATGGAGCCCCTCCAACGCTACACCGGCGTGTCAGCCATCCAAGTGTCACAATCCAAATGTAACGCCGACCCCGTAAGGTTACCAGAATGTCCTGAATTTTGTTCCCAAGAATTTCCGAATTTTGGTTCCCTAACGAAGGTCACGCTTACTCCCACAGGTAACCGGACAAGCTCCGATCGCGGGGTTCTTCAAAACCCAAGAGGGAACTTCCTGCCTGTCGCCAAATTTACCCTTATTATCGTTTTTGTACTAAACTGGTTTTTTCAGGTATCCCGACGGTCACTTCACCGAGTGCCGAAGTCGCGTAAAACTCTCCCAGCCGAAGACGCCGAAGTCGCGTAAAACTCTCCCGGCCGAGTACGCCGAAAGCGCGTAGAACTTCCCCTGTGTCGAGTACGCCGAAATCGCGTAAAACTCGTCTCAGTGTATAAAACCAAACACTGTCGGATCTTGGAGTTCTTCGAACTCCAAGAGGGATTTCCTTGCCCGACGCCAAATTTACTCTTGGTTTCAAGGATTTCAGAATTCCAGAAAATGGCTACCTTAAGAAGGTCACCTTTACTCCCATGGGTTACCGGACAAGCTCCGATCGCGGAGTTCTTCAAAACCCAAGAGGGACTTTCCTGCCCGTCGCCAAATTCACCCTGGTTTTCGATCTCACACTGAATTGGTTTTCCTGTGTATCAACGGTATCCTTCCCCGAGTATTACTCAGCCGTAGATTTCCCACGATCGGGATCTAGACCGCTTCGCGATCAACTGAGGGATCCAACCCGCCGGATCGGCGCTGTCGGCCCGTCTCCCAACAGTGAACTTCTTTAGCTGTACTCGGGATCGCCTGATTATATTATTCGGACGCCCCTTTCGTCCGTAAATATATTTGTACTAACCGGAAACTCGAACTCTGACTCTGTCGTAACCAAAATCACTCGCCTACCACACTGAGTGCAGTATATTTGAATCGGTAACTGAATCGCTAACCAACAACGCTGTTTAACAGTATTGCTATGTATGAAGAGTCGAACCAACTCTTCACGTATAAAGCAGCGCACCGTGAGGCAGGCTCTATGCACCCCGAATTAACGCGTCTGCTCGCTATGCGCTGGCTTGACACCGTCGATCGGGCTTCCCTATCACGGTCGTTGCTGGACAGTCGCCTATTGAAATTAAATAAAAATTAAATGATCGATGCTGGGCCTTCGCATGTAAAATTAAGAGAAACGATGCTGTTCCCTTCGCATGTAAAATTAAAGAAAACGATGCTATTCGCATAAAATAAATCCTCTCACATACGCACTGTGACCTTGACCGCCACACTACTACTACTACTACTACTACTACTACTACTACTACTACTACTACTACTACTACTACTACTACTACTACTACTACTACTACTACTACTATTACTACTACTACACTGCAGTGGAAGTGGTGGCCATTTTCACCGCTACTACCTCTGCAACTACTACCACCACCACCAGTACTGGTACCAAAGCGCAGACGTTTGTCTCACCCTAGTAAACAATACTTTGTACTGGCTTAGGTGTGGGAGAAGTTCACGAAGTATTCCGAAAGTGGCAACAAGGAACAACTGACCCTCGAGATGTTTATCGACTCAATCGGGAAGCAGCGTTACGACCCAGAGCTGATGAAACACATCTCGGATGCGATAAAGGTTATTTTCGAGCTGATGGATGTCAACGGTGACGGTTACCTGCAGGAGGACGAACACCTCAACATGCTTGGGCATATCGGAGTCCCTGTCGTGAAGGGTGCATTCCTGGCAAAAGACGCCAATGGTGACGGGAAGCTGAGCTGCGATGAGCTGGTTAATGCCTTCTTTGACTTCATGTTCTCAGAGGATGAAAACAATCAGAATACTCTCTTCTTCGGACCTCTCATCGACTAGATCTTCTTTTCTGCCTAGAGACCTCTGCATTTGCCACAGGTTTAGGCCTACCTAACTCTTTTTCTAACTGCTTCGCACACCAGTCTCAGGCTTACTTACCTGACGTGTATTAATGCAATTTTAATCAGCTAAACTGTAACGCAAGCTAAGGTCGATGCCAAATAACATTAACAGCCACCCAGATGCTACTACTGACATGATTGATTGAGATTAACCATTAACTTAGACCAGTGCTGTCCAACACGCGGCCCGCGGGCCGCATGCGGCCCGCCGGCTGATTTTAAATGGCCCGCCCGAGCTGAATACGAACGGCAAATGACAAAATTGCTAGCACAATTCAAAGCCAAATATCTCACTAAAAACGTGCCTTAACGTTTATTAAATACCTTTTGGCGCTGAACTATTATGAATTATACCAAACATACATGCTATTATTCACTGATTATTACGTAATTATTGCCTTAATAAATTTTAATATAGTTAGTAATTTTCAATAACTTTTAGTCGTTGCTTTTGAGTTTACTGGTGCGGCCCTCGGCTTCAAGAATAATAGTTGTGGTGGCCCGCGGTGCCAAAAAGGTTGGACAGCACTGACTTAGACCAACTCAAAGTGTGAAATTTCTGTTGATTGATTAGCGTAGATGAATGTAATGGTTTACTCGATCAAGCTGTTTGAGCTGAAGAAATAAAGACTTTCTTTTTCAACTACTGCAATTAATTGTCATTCCTCGACTTCATAGAGCATGCACAAATATCATACCCAACGAATACCGGTAACTGTTGGCTTTGGTTTGCATTTACATAGGTAATATCAACATCCCACAAGTTAGAGGCCGCATACAATATAATACTGCAAACAGCTGTATGATCTGCATAAAAGTGTATGTAGCCGTGATCCGAATCTTATCTTCTGCATACAAAGGCATTCAAGGGGGGGGGGTAAACAGAACCTGTACAACCTGTTTAAACTCGTCTGATATTCGCTGTTTGCTGGGTGCAGAGCAGACTCTATAATAGTCAGGTGTACATTCGAAACCACAGCTGACTCTTATTTTGCTACGGTTGTTGAGCAGTAGGCCTACGTTCAAGGTGAATGTAAGGACTAGAGAAAGTTAAAAACGAAAACGTACACAACAAACAATATATGAGTTTGTAAGTAATAAAAGTAAGTAAGTATGGGCTTTAATGATCCGCCTGCAAACGCTCTGCGGCTAACAAACGGGTTATACACGTGCAAGAAACAAAACAAGACAAGTACATGCACAAACTACCTAGAAAAAAAGAGAATATGAAAAGGAAAAATTACAATAAAATTAAAATTAAACTAAATTAAATTAAATTAGATTAAATTGTATTAAGTTAAATCCGCTGTGTGTTTAGTTCTATATATAACTGCAAAAGTCCACACGTGACAAACCAAAGAGGCTAAGATCTAATTTACAAAAAGGCTGCCTAACACGTTGATCTCCATATCAGTCCAATGATTATGTTAGACCTCCTTTCGAGGCCTTACATATTGACCTAATAGACCTGCAAGGCAGGCTACAATTTTGTTATCTGCTCAAAAAGTAGCCTTGCACCATTTCTATTTGTCTGCATACAAATCATTCGAAATGGTGTGAACAAAACCTGTTTACAAAATATATAAATAAAGTCGAGACATGTCTGGAATGCGTTAACCCGATCTTTCCTAGTGTTCCAATTCTGGAACATATTAGAAATGATTTACTTATTGAAATTTAACGCCATGTAGTGAATATATATCAGCATCTGTCGTTGTAAACAGTTTTCTCAGATATATCTATCGCAAAACTCATTATTTAAATGACTAATAATTGTCAGATACGGTATTTATGAGCTCTTCCGAGTAGCCTAAAAGATATTTCGACTCATGGCGACGACAAGATTTGTGTGTGTGTGTGTGTGTGTGTGTGTGTGTGTGTGTGTGTGTGTGTGTGTGTGTGTGTGTGTGTGTGTGTGTGTGTGTGTGTGTGTGTGTGTGTGTGTGTGTGTGTGTGTGTGTGTGTGTGTGTGTGTGTGTGTGTGTGTGTGTGTGTGTGTGTGTGTGTGTGTGTGTGTGTGTGTGTGTGTGTGTGTGTGTGTGTGTGTGTGTGTGTGTGTGTTTCTAGCAGGTGCTAGTGTGGTTCTGAATTTGATGGATAACCTTCCTACAGGCATTCCTCTTGTAAGCTCTACGGTGATCAACTTCTTCACCTAATTGAACCTTCTTGGCTGTTTGCGATCTAAACAGAAGACACAGTCAAGTCCAACAGACCAGAGCGAAGGTCCATTGACTGATGCAAAGTCGAGTTTTACTGCTATTATGTGGACTGACAAATGGTCGATGTACATGATCAGTGACGTTCATGGTGAAGATCACAATGTACCACGTCTGCGTTGCCTGTCAGCGGAGAAGAAAAGATATGAGCTGTATAGGACTACAGTTGTGAAATATAACATGTTCACCTGAGGTGTTGATCGTATGGGCCAGAACACTGGTAACTATAGAATTGGTGGGCTGATCAGAATAATGATGGTCGCCAGTTTTTGCCCAACATTTACAACTAAGGCACAAGCCTATTGCATGTGGGCTATAACGCTGTCTGTACCGCACTGTAATAGCGACTTGAACAATTGGTGCCTGGTTGCATCACTTGAAATAATCATTGCTTTACTTGGTGGAGTTGGCGTGGATGGCGTCATTGTCTAGCGCCACCTGTGCCCAGTGTTCCAGTACCAGAATACAGGAAAAAAATCAAAAAAACTTCTAGAATTTCTACAACTAAATGAAAAATAAAGGTGACACAGCTATTCTCTTCTCACAGTGTAAGGAAAATGAAAATTAAGGTAAAAGAGCGCGAAGCAAAGCTATTGGGAACGCAAGATTGCCCTGAATGCCGGTGAACCGAGGAGGCTCTGGGCGACCTTCACTGACATCTTGGGTCGCTCCCGCTCAGCGCCCTGTCGGACTACGACTCTCTTCACGGCCGCTGCCTTCCTGGAGTCATTTACAGCCAAGGTTCGCTCTTTCCGCGAGGACAAGGCAGGCTGGCGACTTATTTTTATGTTTACCGTAGGCTATGTGTAGCATCTCTTCTGTAGAAAATACGAGGTGAAGTGAGCTTTTATGATTCGATTGGATTATGCTAAACTGAACAATTAATAACTTTTTTTTAAATCATAGGGTACGACAGCACGAACAGGAGCTCATAAATTAGCTGGTGCCCTACGCTTAGCTTAAGAGTAGCGCCTTAGAAATATGGAGTGTAGGTCTACGATTACAGGCCATAACGTGTAAATTGTGACTAATCAGTCTTCAAAACATTATAACTGCCATCTCATTGTGGGGCGTGGTGGCTCAGTGGTAAGTTCGGCGCCTTGTGACCGTAGGGTTGCAGGTTCGAATCCCAGTCTAGCCGCTGCGTACGGACCTTGGGCAAGTCCTTCACTCGCAATTGCTCGCGGCGCTTCGGCGTGAAAATTCCGGCACAGTATCAGATGCTGTAGTCGGGAGTGCCTCTGAGTAGTAGTAGACTTCGAGAGGCGCCATAGAAATATCCGGAATAAATAAATTAATAAATAGGCCTAAATCTCTAAATTAACTATCTCTGTTAAATTTAGCTAACTTATGAAGAGGTCTCTTCTGAAGTCTATCACTTTGCATAGCACAGAAACCAGTCTAAGCAATGATAACAACCAGGCCACTCAGCGGTAACTGGGTCGCGATGTCATTTGCATAGGATTCTTCACGTCAATAAACTCCTTTAGGAGAGGAGTCACAGGAAACAGAGTAAGACAACGTTAACTGTTTTTTTTTCAGTCCTAACTATCGCTTAATAATTAAAAATCTCATATATGCTACTGTGATGTTTAGAGTTTGAACTAATTTCGAACAATTTTCTGAATCTAGTGGCTCCGATGCCAAGGGCTGTCATAGCCGACAGTATTATTCTAACTATATAATTAGACGCGAGAGGCGAATTACAAATCAATTCATGATTTCGCGATGTTTGAGAACACTCGCAGTCATATTTTTGTGAATAGATACCCACAATGTGATCGAAACATTTAATTTAATTGGCAAATGTTACAAAATAAGAATTTGAAATCGAAAGTAAAAGTGAAGACCTGGAAAATTCGTCTTTTAAATTCCAATGATGCAGAATCATTGAGCAAGCGAGGAGCAGCAGCTACACGTATATAAGTAAGTTACCCACAAATTTAAACCGCTTTGCTTAGATGAAGGACAACAGAAAATCCAAGAGTGATAAAATGACATATTAGGCAAATCAATTTGCTCGCGAGATGTGCATAACAAAAAGTGCCATTTATGAGAGTCAGCAATGTCCATAATCAAGAATGACTACAATCATAGGACTTAAATGGCGATGATAGGAGACACCAACACAATTTATATACGGAGATGTTAACCTAGTTGAGCAGCAAACGTTTACAAGGATTGTTTACAATATTTAGTGTTCATGTGTCTTGTTTCATAGATAACGGAACTTAGTAATAGATGCACAAGGGAAATATTACAGATATTCCACTGCATATTCCTTGCTAACCTAGTGACTTTATGGCGAATAATTTAAATGCATGCCACCATTTTGCTATATCTTTGGAAAACAATGTGCTATAAAGTGAGACTTTATGATTGACCTGGATTCTTCAACACAACAATTTAATCACTAACTTTGAAATAATTGTTAACGAGAGTCAATGATAAGAGATTGCGACGAAAAATTCTTTCGAACACAATGTCATATAATATTATATCGGTCTTATTACCCTTATATGATTTAACTAGCGCATAAATAGCTTTCTGCCTAAATCTATAGTTTTGTAGCGCATGAGGTAAAGAGAAAAGCCAACAGTAGCTAAAATCTTGACTCAATCATCGATATTTTAAAAGTTTGAAGATGGCCATAAACCTGGCGTTTTAGGAAAATGATGCAGTCACACAAAATGCCAAAATCTATGTGAAGTTTTGCCTACTAAGTTGGCAGAGATTACATTCAAGATCTGCGATTATGGGGGACACTAACCCAAATTTTTTTACAGAACATCAACCCATAGCGTTTTCAAGAACTGCTGAATTTCTAAACGATTTATTTGCACAAATATCTGGACCTAACGCACAGACATAAGAAAAAATTGTAAGGTATTCCAAAGTATAGGCCTATTAATAGCCACTTCAGTGATTTCTTAACGCTGCTCTCATGATCAAGAACGCCTCAACTGCTGGTCGCTTCATAAGAAACCGTAGCTGAAAATCACAGTCCGTTGGATAAGTCCATTCGAAATCCGATTTAACCAAAGCAAAATACGTGTCATCCAATTCAATCCATATTGCATCGGAAGCATTCATTTACTTCGCTTGCTAGTCTGAGACTAAAGTCATTCGCTCGTTACATTTAAGCATTTCTAGTTATTCTACATTTTCACGTAATCGTCATCAAATGTTGTAACACAATGTAGGCCTAATGAAAACTGACATTCTCATAGCGTGTACTAAACAAAACTCACCCGCAGCATCCTCGAACAAATAATAACAAAGTGCAATAAAATAAAATGGTCTTCAGTTAGTGACGCAATTAGGACAGATGATGGATCTTCTCTTGTTACTAATGATTACCATGCTTCTCCATTTCTTAAATTGGACATGCAACGTCTACTTTTGTTTACTTAACAGCCATGCTTTGATATCATCCAACAGCTAAACCTCTTTTCGATATCATCCAACAGCTAAACCTCTTGTCATTATTTCACTTTATCGATACTAGTAAGAATAACATTGAATACGGAAAATTCATTGCAGCAGATGCAGATGCTAATCTTGTCATAACAGGTTCTCCGGATCAGTTCAAATGGCGGATGTTGGGGGAAGAGCTGCAAAACAACTTTCAGAAATAACGGAATGTCCTATATGCCTGAGTGCATTCACAGATCCAAGAGTCTTGCCATGCATTCACACATTCTGTTTTGAGTGCATGAAACGCACAGCAGAAAAGGCACAGATGAAACCAGGAGACAAGATGCCTTGTCCATTGTGTCGTAAAGAGTTCATCGTTCCGCCAGATGGAATCACAGGTGTGCAGAGAAACTTCTTCATGGAAAATCTCCTGGAGTTCAAGTCTACGCTGGACATGGGAAGTGCCACCATCATATGCGATATGTGTAATATCAGGAATGAGGGCAAAACAGGACAAATACCAAGAGCCACGATAAGATGTTTAGAATGCCGAGATTACTATTGTGATAACTGCGCGAAAGTTCATCAATTTCAAAAGGTAAGTAAAGATCACCAAATGGTAAATATTGAAAGTGGTATGCAATCAGAAAGGAAGCTTTTAGTTACCATGAAATTCTGCACCAAACACATTCATAAACAATTAGACTACTATTGCGGCGACTGCAAGAAAATCGTCTGTGTTTCTTGTTTTGTTGAAAGTCATAAGCTACACGATTGCAGAGATGTGACTACAGTCGATGAAGAATTTCGCCAAACGATTGAAAAGAAAGCGTGGAATATATCATCATACATTAATGAAATGCTGCTAATGGGAAATAACAATGAGAAGAGAAAAGTAGATTTACTGAAAGTAATAGTCGAGAAACAAAAAGAAATTGAGCAAAGAAATCAGGAACTTAAAGACATGATAGATCGACATACAAAATTGCTCTTTGATGAGTTATCTGTTATAAAATCAAATCAAATAAAGGAAATGGACACTCAAATGCAAGAAATTGACAGATGTTGTACAATGCTGAGAAGTTTTGAGGCTTATTGCACTGAATTGAGATTGAAAGGATCGGCCAGCGACATCTGCAGTTCGGTTGACCAAGTAATTCTTAGAGCAGACGAGTTAGAAAAGGATCACGAGGCATTCATTGGTCGTCCACATCAATTAGTCGAAGTTTCTTTCCAAGCAACAGACTTAGGAGACGTTTTACGGAATGCCAACAGCAATTTTGTGGGATACGTAGAAGGTAAAAAATTTCTTTTTCCGCACTATGTCTTTTAATGTTCTTACGTAGATAAAGTTCTTGCGTCACGTATTTCACGGTTTTCTACTGGTCTTCTCGAATTAAGAAAGCGGCATTAGAAATTTTAGAATTAATATAAATATATAAGAAAATGTAATTGTAGTACAACTGGATGTTTCTTACCGCCGCGAAAGACATTCTGTCAAATAAATTATGCAAAAACCGACTCCGTGTCCTCCAGTTTGTCACACAGTGAGTCATTAATATGAGCTAATCGGAAGATAATTTTCTAGAAATCTGTAGTAGTTTGAATTAACCTAGATTTATGGGCGCGAGGTCAGGGCCGGATCCAGAAGGTCTGTCAGGGGGGCCACGCCTGTGTAAACATCATAAAACCATCATAAAACGCCTGTGTAAATAAAGAAAAATTTCAAATGGGGGGCCATGGCCGGATTGGCCCCCTCCCATGGATCCGCCCCTGCGCGAGGTCATATAATGTAGAACAAAGAGGCTTTATTTCAGGGCCAGTAATGACTAATTTGACATAAAATCGGGTCTTCAGAATGCAATTGCGAGTAGTTTTGGATACAATTAGCATCCTTAAGATTATTAAGAATGTAGAGGAATAGAGGAGAATAGATAAGATAGCAAAGAACTACATTATACAAGATCAGATAAAATATGTTCAGATTATATTACAGTTATGTATGTGTGTTTGTTTATGTGTGTGACTGTGTGGATATATGGATGTTAATGTGTACGTATGTATTATGAATGTGTCAATTGGTCTCCTTCAGCATAAATGCATGCATGTATGTACTCAGATGTCTAATACAAGTATCTTACAAAAGCACTGAAAATTTAGGTGATTTAATTGCAACTGAGAATCGAATTTTTACAAACTAAGAATGGCTGTAGAAATAACTAGTTTGTTATATGCTTTGTTCTACTTTCAAATGTTAATATGTTTTAACAGTTAAAACAGAAACCACCACACATTTTGAGAACTATGCAGTTGTCGTCGGATTTAATGATCGCACGACTATAACAGAGGACGTTCTGAAAATAAATCTACATCGGTCAAACGACATCTCAACACAAGAACAAATTCCGACTACAACAGCGGTCGAAGCAGTCGCCGCCGTTTACTGTAACACGATGTATGTTGCAGGCATAGGAGACAACTTCGATGAAGTCTGGAAATACAACATGGCTTCTGGTTGGCTGAAATGCGCATCTTTAGTTCAAGGCCGACGTAGACACAGCGCAGCGTTTATAGGTGAAGTATTGTATATTTGTGGAGGATTTGTGGATTCAGATGAAAGAGTTCTAGACAGTGTTGAAGCCTACAACGCAATAATCGATAAATGCACCACTGTAGGAGCATTGATTGGTGGTGTCCATAGTTCAGGGAACTGTGCTGCATTCAAGAGTTCACTGTATATTTTCGGTGGGATAGATAATTATAACAAAGAGTTGAATTATGTTCAAGTGTACAACACTCAGCAGAACATATGCACTCTCCTTTCGAACCCAATGCCTCGTGGTTATAGTTTGATGCGAGGTGCACTTTGGGAGACATCTGTCATTTTACTTGGGCCCCATACCTGTTTCATATTTAACTTTGAGGCAGAAACTTGGCAAGAAAGAAAACAGTTTAAAACTGACGTTGATCACTTTGGTTTAATTCTTGAGAATGAACGAATCTTTGTCATCGGAGGAGGAATCTGGGAAACGTATAAAGATGAAAGCATGTTGATATGCAGAGACGACGTACGTTATGTCCCTCTTCAGAACATCCTCGATGATAAACCGATTGAATGGAAGATTCACGGAAAATTGCCAGAACCACGTCTTGTACATGCCTGTGCAAAAATGCGAATCCCACTCTAGCAAATAATACCGACATATTGTAGGGCAACGGTTGAATTTTTAATCAGTTCAAGTTTCATCTGTCAATTTATTGCGGCCACTGCTCAAACAGAAACCTCTGCACAGTTGACAACTATGTAATTCTTTTGGGATTAGATTATGGAGCGATAGTACCAAAGGCCACCATCAAAATAAATCTCCATCGGCCAAATGAAATCTCAACACAAGAACAAATACCTACTTCAATGGCGTTTAAAGTCGTCGCAGCCATTTACGTTAATTATTATAGGAGGAATGAGGAAAATTGCAGATTTATATTTTCTCATCATTGATTTCTGGAAGAGTGGACATTGATGTGGTTTATAATCGTTGTATTGCACTTGCGCACAACAGATGCGTCGTAGGACACTGTCGTACAGATGTACATTAGATGCATAAATACTCAAATACTCAAGGCCTACACGACATAAGAACACACGAGCTATACCTTGGCAGCCATTTTTTATTTTACTTGCGGGCTTTACTTGCTTCATATTTAACTCGAAGATCAATCAATCAATCAATCAATCATGGAATTTTTATTGCTCCTCTTCAAGGGCTCTACTCAGAGGCACTCCCAAGCCAGGCCTGATCAAACAGAAAAGTCTTCAATAGAGTGTAAAAAGAAGACGGGTGAGTACGAGGAGATAGGCGAAGGAAGATGGTAAGTCATTCCACGCAGTTGGACCAGCGACAGAGAATGCTCGGCGCTGCATAGTAGAAGTGCGGGCATATGGGACTATAAAGTCGCCCCTAGAAGAGGAACGGAGGGCTGAGCGACCCGTAAGAGAAGAAGAGAGAGTAAAAACAGAGCATAGGTAGGAAGGAGCCATACCCAAAACACATTGCCAGGCGAGACAGCAAAGCCGATACAGGATACGCTGCCGGATGGGAAGCCAATGAAGAGTATGATGCATGTAGGAGGATACACTGCCATAGCGAGGCATGGAGCCAACTAGGCGCGCCGCAGACCGAAGAACCCTCTCAAGGAAGGACAGGCGGGCTTGAGGAAGACCGGTGTAGAGAGAAGAGCAATAATAAAAGTGGAGACTTGCAAGAAAGAAAACAGTTTAAGACTGACGTCATTCACTTTGGTTTGGTTCTTATGAATGAACGCATCTTTCTCATCGTAGGAGTAATCTGGGAAAAAGATGAAGATGGTAGAGATAATTATATGGAAATGCAGAGACGACGTACGTTATGTCCGTCTTTAGAACATCTTCCAGGATAAACCAGTCGAGCGGAAGATTCATGGAAAATTGCTGAAACCATCTTACGTATAATTATGCTTGTTCAAAAATGCGACAACAAGTCTAGCAATAATAGGCCTACTGACATATTTGAAGCCTACGGTTAAAGTTTAATGAGTGTGGATTAAAGTTTCTAACTACAGCTTGTAGCTGAATTTGACCTTGTTCTGATCTTATCGTTAGCAGAAGGTAGGATATTAAGTTGGCACTGGTGAGCTGAAGCTATCGTCACACATGGACTCGAGAGTTGGATCAGTTTCGGACTACACATGGATTGAAGGAACGCCCAAGAGAAAACAGAGAAGTATGAAAACTTGTTTATAAACTTTCTGTTTCATGTTCCCCGTTGATTATTCTTATAGATCAAAGTTAGAAATTCATGTTAGCGACGATGCATTTCACGTTAGGCTACACATTTAAGCACGAAATGTAAAGCGACAACCCACTTATACATTTTGTTTATTCTGGATTGCTAATAAAGTCAGCGGTATTGTACATTTCAATAAGATCGATTACAGATAGACAACGATTCACATTCAAAGTCATAATCCACTTGATGATCCGTTCTTTAATAGCTGACCACTATTACCATAGCTTGCACAAATGAAGCTTGTTATAATTATGGTCAGTGTTCTGTGGCCAATTTAAAAGTATCTAGGATTGATGGGTTCTTTATCTGACACTGTATCGAAGTAACTTTTGTAGCGCCGTTTTATCATAATGCACAGACCATCAATCGATGGTCGCTTCAAGTAAAACGTAGTCAGAGTCATAATTCATTATGAATTGAATTGAGTCGGTCACTGACTCAGTTAGACAGAAACACCGAGAAACTTCACAAATATATACAACAGAACTCTACATGTAGTTAGACATATATATGTAGTTCTCGATGACCTGGATGTTGTGATGTCAACAGAACGAAATCTTCGTAATCTGTTCATTTTCAAGAAGTTGGTTTTGTCTTCGTTCTGTCAACGCTGCACTAATGAACGAGGATTCGAGGATTCCTGACACTCGAGCAATTAAGAATAAAATGGTTGACTCGACATAATATAGGATGTTTGGTCTGAAGAAATGCAAAGTTTATTTTTGCGACTGCAGTTAACTGCCATTGCTCGCATTGCCAGAATACTCACATACCCAATGAACAAATGTGAATCTGTCCTTGCATTTGTATACGTAATTGGAGAAATCCACAAGTCAGAAACCATTCAGGTCAAGGTCTAATCGACATAGATAGAGCCTGTGGTCTAACAGACCTGACGGATGCCTATAATTGGAGCCTATATGGCTCCTTCCTACCTATATGCATTATGCAGCCCGGCTCAGACTCTAACTTTCTGCATATAAAACACTCGACAGGGCGTGAACTAATTGAAACCTGTTAAACGTGTAGATGAAAGGGACACATCTGTTCTTCGTTGTTTGAAGTCTAGGATAGCAGGCTCTTTAGCAGTCAGACGCGCATTCAAATTTTTTATGGTTGTTCAGCAAATGCATGAAGTACAGATGTAAGGGCGAGAGAAAGGTTAACTGCGATTTAAACATCCAAGGGCACCATTACCAGTAGAAAGCAACATTTTCATCTGAGGGTCGCAGAGCAGTACGTTCTCGATAGCTTCCAGCAACAAGTGTTTATTTTCGCAGAAGCCAGGTATTATAACGATTCAGCAGTGCGTGTGTGTGGCCAGCTAGTTTACATAGCAAATTTATGTGAGCAGATATTCGTAATCCAGGTTGGCTGGAGAAAGTCCGTTTGGAAAGTAAGCTTCCTCTTAAAGCTTTGTTGCACAGATCGCTGCATCTCGGAACCAAGAGAAAGATCAGAAGCAGGTGAGATTTTGTTTTACACTTGTCATTAAACGTTCACAACTGCTCACAAAATAACTTAAGTTGGTCTTTACTTTGCACGTAACCTGTTTCATTTCAATAGCAGGATACAGTGCTCGACTGGTGAACGTGTGGTTCCTATAGATTTTGTGACCTAAACAACAACGCTGTTGAATATGAACTTAATCAGGATTAGTGAGGTGTTCAATCGTAATGTTTTTTACCTATCCAAACTCCATGTATACATCGACGACAATGCTTTTTGATGATATACATGTACAGAGTTTTCTGTAGACACTTGTTTCGCAAAATGAAGACTAACTTAAATGACCAAAGAATTAAGGCATCGTAATCGTGAACTCCATTTTCTAAATCGCAACTTGAAAAATAACCGCAGGGCAACAGCTTATTCACGAGCGCTGACGATTCCAATTCACGATTACGCCTTCGACCATAAACTTAGTTTTTGAAAATTAAATGTAAAATTAAGATGAAGCCTTGGAAATGTCATTGCTATTCTTATACGACTCGGTCATAACAACTCAGTTATGAGTTCACTTCACTGTCTATGCGCAAAACGATAAATGTAAATGTGCTTTCTAAAGACACCTTGCAGCATCGACCCTGCACGGGTCCATTGAATTTTTGGAGTGAAACCCTGCCCCTTCCTGATTAGCGCAAACACTACAGTTTCTATCCTTCCCGAGACGAACACTATGTAGGTCCCTCAAGCAAGTCCTCCACTCAATATTGCTCAGCGTCATCGATTGTTGATTGGTCATTGAACAGTTTGCTTTAAATCAAAGTAATGCTTAAATGCAGTTTTATTAATAATTATTTTTGCTATTGCTACCACTACAATTGTCATCATTGTAATTACTGTAATAACAATTAATAATAATTATAGTAATGATAACAACAACTATAATGCTATCAACCAGTTAATCAGTCGACCAACCAAACAACCAAGCAAATAAGAAATCAAGCAACCAATAGGCCAAACAATCAATCAGCCCAGCAACCAATAGGCGATTCAACAAATCAGATACAATCAATCAGTCAATTAAACAAGCAACCAAACAACTAATCATTCATTCGTTCGTTCATTCATTCATTCATTCATTCATTCATTCATTAATTTGAAGCGTGTATGCATCCCCACTTTAATTTATATACCCAAATTCTGACCTTGGACATCCCGGTCTAGAGAGATTCAGTCGCTGAGAAATATTTCTGTGGTTCTCTAGTTATAGGTACATCCAGTTCCAAACTGAGTTCATTCATGAATACAAACAATCTTAACATTGAAAAGCTCAAAGTCGAGGCTGCTGTCTACAGTTTTTCTTAAGTTTATGCTTGGTTGAATTTCACCACAGGATGTCTGAATTTTGGAAAAGAAAGCTGAGAACGTATTTCTCCAGATTCGACTACGACAACGATGGAGTCATACCGAAGAGTGATTGGATTGGGCTGGCATTGCGATTGTCAGAACCAGTGAAAGCTGAGAAGCAGAAGACAGAACATCTCAAAACTCAATTTGAAAACGTGAGATATTCAGAATAAAAATTGCTTCCTTACGCAGCAAACGAACACGATTTACAATTACAACAACAAATACAAATAGAACAACAACTATTACCCCTCTTACTACTGCTACTTCTACCACCACTAAAGCTCCCACCTCTACGGCTACCACTACCACTACAACTACTACCACTATAAATACTCTTATTATCACTACTACAACTACTACAACTACTAAGATTACTCTAGGTACAACTACCATTAGAAACAATACTGTCCCTAACGTTCACATTACTGAGTGATTAGAACGACAATATTAAAAACAACAACAAAAGAGGTAATGAAATAAATTAATTGATGTGTGAAATGTCATCTCTTTCCTCAAATAGCCGCATGGTCTTCAGAATTGGTGTCAAGACAACGGATGAGAGGGAATATGCCGATTCATATTGCGTGCAGAACAAGTTTCAATTAGGCATATCCTATTTGCAATATTGCTCAGTTAAAGTGGATTTGAACAAGCGGGTTAGCTTCAAGAAAAAATCGCTAAGTACAGCCAACTTCTCAGTGCAAATAATTTCGTCCTTTGACATTTAATCCTTAGCTACTAATTATAGCACCTGTCGGAAATAGCAGCCTAGGTAATGTCATAATATGGGTGAAGATCATTTATCTTTTCAACTCCCGGTAATTATATTTCAACGATTCCACACGGTTGCTTTCCGTCACACTTTCGCTACAGAAGAACTAAAGAAGTAGCTGCAGTTACAGATGTTGTTCCCAATAGCCAAATGTTTTCTGGACCCTGAGGGATCGTCAGTATAATGTTGATCACATATATTATAATCCATAGATTTATGGGTTACATGGCGTCAACGCACAAAATACAAAAAAAAACTTATAAGTACGATGTTAAAGGCGATTCCGTTGTCTATTCATCAATATTTAAGTTCGATTTGTAAACTGCTATTTATTTTTAATTGTTTGAGTGTAGATCATAATGTAATCTTGTTTCTCTTTTTGCTGATTGCATGCGTTGTTCTGTACTACTATTCGTAATTGTAATCGTAATCCTCAAACTTCTAAAGCGCCACTCGAAGGCCAAGCTCAGGGTACCAACCTATTCACGAGCGCTGGACAATTGTGGACTGGAGGCAGATTCGAACCTGCGACCCTCCGGCTACAAGATCTCACCACCATCACCACCACCACTACCACCACCACTGCCACCACTATCACTACTATTATCGCAACCACTTCCACTGCTACTGTTACCACTACTACCACTACCACCACTACTACTTCCACTACCGCTATCAAAACGCAGACGTTTGTCTCACCCTTGTAAACAATACTTTGTACTGACTTAGGTGTGGGATAAGCTCGTGAAGTATGCCAAGAGCGGCAACAAGGAACAAATAACCCTCGAGATGTTCATTGACTCAATCGGAAAGCAGCGCTACGACCCAGAGCTGATGAAACGCTTCTCGGATATGATAAAGGATGTTTTCGAGCTGATGGATGTCAACGGTGACGGTTACCTTCAGGAGGACGAACACCTCAACATGCTTGGTCATGTCGGAATCCTTGTCGCGAAGGAGTCGTTTATGGCAAAGGATGCCAATGGCGACGGGAAGTTGAGCTGCGATGAGCTGGTTAATGCCTTCTGGGACTTCCTGTTCTCAGAGGATGAAAAGAATAAGAATACTTTCTTCTTCGGACCTCTCATCGACTAGATCTTCTTTTCTGCCTAGAGACCTCTGCATTTGCCACAGCTTTAGGCCTACCTAACTCTTTTCCTAACTGCTTCGCACATCAGATTCAGGCTTACAGACCTGACGTGTATTAGTGCAATTTTAATCAGCTAAACTGTAACGCGAGCTAAGGTCGACGCCAGACAACATTCGTAGCCATCCAGATGCTTCTACTGACATGATTGATTGAGATTAACCATTAACTTAGACCAACCCAGTGTGTGAAATTTCTGTTGATTTATTGTTTTAACGTAGATGAACATGATGGTTCACTCGATTAAGCTGTTTTACCTGAAGAAATAAAGACATTCTTATGCAACTACTACAATTTACCTGTCATTCTTCGACATCCCAGAGCTTTCACACACCCAACGAATAACTGTTGGCTTTGTAATAAAAAAGTAATATCAACACCCCACAAGTTAGAGACCGCATACAATATTATACTGCATACAGCCAGGGGCGTCTATCCCTCCCGAAGTCATTGGAGCAGCTTCCACTCCCTCCTCTTCCCCTTCCCCTTCCTCCCCCCATTAACGATGGCACAAAAACTGACAAATCTTCCCCCATTTTTGGATGAAGCATTTGCTCTATAAGGTTTCTATGGAGTAGACGCCCCTGCATACAGCTGTAAATTTGCATCGAAATGTATGTAGCCTGCTCCGAATTTTATCGTCTGCATGCAAAAGTATTCAACAGGGCGTGAACAGAACCTATAAAACGTGTTTACTCGTCTGATATTCGCTGTTTGAAGGGCGCAGGGCAGACTCTTTAATAGTCAGGTGCACATTCGAAACCACAGGTGACTCATATTTTGTTACGGTTGTTTAGCAGTACATTCGAGGTGAATGTAACGACTAGTGAAAGTTAAAAACGAAAACGTACACAACAAACAATGTGAGTTTCTGTTTATAGTTCTGAAAACTAACTGCAAAAGTATACACGTCACAAACCAAAGAGGCCTAAAATTTAATTTACAAAGAGGCTGACCAGGATGTTGATCTCCTTTGCAGGCCAATATGTTACTGTTAGGCCTCCTTATGAAGCCTAACATTATGATATTGGCCTAGTAGACCTAATAAACCTGAAAGGCTGGCTACAATTGTATTATCTGCTTAGAAGTAGTCTTGCTGCACTTTTATTAGTCGGCATACAAATCATTCGACAGGGCGTGAACAAAACCTGTTTACAACACATAAATAAAGTCGAGACATCTCTGGAACGCCTTAACCCGTTCTTGCCTAGTGTTTCATTATTGGAACATACTGAAAATGATTTACTTCGCGAAATTTAGCGTCATAGAGTGAATATAAATCAGCATATGCCGTTCTAAAACGTTTTTCTCAAATACATCTATCGAAAAAACTCATTGTTTAAATGACTTATAGTTGTCAGATACGGTTTTATGAGCACTTCCGATTCAAAAAATTTCGACTTTTGAAAGACATATGTGTGTGCGTGCGTGCATGTGCGTGCGTGTGTGCGTGTGTGTGTGTGTGTGTGTGAGTGTGTGTGTGTGTGTGTGTGTGTGTGTGTGTGTGTGTGTGTGTGTGTGTGTGTGTGTGTGTGTGTGTGTGTGTGTGTGTGTGTGTGTGTGTGTGTGTGTGTGTGTGTGTGTGTGTGTGTGTGTGTGTGTGTGTGTGTGTGTGTGTGTGTGTGTGTGTGTGTGTGTGTGTGTGTGTGTGTGTGTGTGTGTGTGTGTGTGTGTGTGTGTGTGTGTGTGTGTGTGTGTGTGTGTGTGTGTGTGTGTGTGTGTGTGTGTGTGTGTGTGTGTGTGTGTGTGTGTGTTTGATGGATAACGTTCCTACAGGCATTCCTCTAGTAAGCTCTACGGTGATCAACTTCTTCACCTAATTGAACCTTGTTGACTCTGCGATCTAAACAGAAGACACAGTCATGTCCAACAGACCGGAGCGAAGGTCCATTGACTGATTCAAAGACGAGTTTAACTGTTGTTATGTGGAATGACAAATGATCGACGTACGTGATCAGTGATGTTCATGGTGAAGATCTCAATTGACCTTGTTAGAGTTGCCTGTCAGCGGAGACAAACAGATGTCTCTTCAGATCCCAAATGTGTAGGCCCTACAGTTGTTAAACATGGCATGGTGGTCGCCAGTTTTTTCCACATCTAGAACTAAGGCACATTGAATAAGGATTACAACGCTGTCTGACATCACTGTAATAGCGACACTTGAAATTGTCATTGCTTTACTTGGTGGAGTTGGCGTGGATTGTGCTATTGTCTACTGCCACCTGTGCCTAGTGTTCCAGTATTGGATAATTAAATGAAAAATTAAGGTGCCACAGCTATTCTCTTCTCAAGCAGTGAGGGGTAGATGAAAGTTAAGGTTAAAGAGCGCGAAGCAAGATTGCCCTGAATGCCGGTGAACCGACACTGCTCTGTGCGACCTTCAATGATACCCTGGGTCAATCCTGCTCGGCGCCCTGCCGGACCACGACTCTCTTCACGGCCGCTGCCTTCCTGGAGTCCTTCACTGCCAAAGTTTGCTCTGTCCGTGAGGACACGGCAGGCTGGCCACCGTCGGCCTTCCCGCCGACCAGCTGTGACCTGTCTGCCCTGTGGCCAGTGACCAGCAAGGAACTAGGGAGGATCAACCTTGCGTCGCCGCCAAAGATCTCCGACCTTGATCCTGTTTCAACATCCCCTTGCCCAGGAATTAAGTGTTAATAGTTTCATAATTGTGAAGATATGCAGAGCCAGTGAAAGCAGACAAGCAGAAAGTAGAAGAACTCAAAACTCATTTTGATGAGGTGAGATATTCAGAATAAAAATTGCTTGTCTTACGCTGCAAACGAACACGATTTGCTACCACAACAATTACTACTAATACAACATCAACTACTGCTACTACTGCCACCACAAACACTACTACTATTACTACCACCACTACTAATGCTATCGCAACCACTGCCGCTGATACCACTACCACTACAACAACAGCCACCACTACCACAACCACCACAGCTATCAAACCGGAGACGTTTGTCTCATCAAGTAAACATTACTCCTTCAGACCTTTCGTCGACTATAATCTTCTTGTCTGTCTAGATACATCTGCATCTTCCACAGGTTTACCTAATTCGTTTCCCAACGATTAATCGACTAGATCAGTGTTACTTGCAGGTCTCCGCTTTTCCCTAGGTTCGCATGATCCATGCTACATTTAAATGATGATTTAGGTAGATCACTCCTTTCGCTAAGTATGCAAAGGCACGTCTACATCAATTGAACCTTTCTTCATTTAATGTTTTGGAGAGGCAGGCTAACGAGTTAGCCTCGTTCCAAATTCGGCTATTAGTGGTTGCCAAATACTATTATTTATTTAGTTAGTTCGTTAAATCAGTTTAACAGTTAGTTGGATAGATAGATAGATAGATAGATAGATAGATAGATAGATAGATGGATGGATGGATGGATGGATGGATGGATGGATGGATGGATGGATGGGTGGGTGGGTGGGTGGGTGGGTGGGTGGGTGGGTGGGTGGGTGGGTGGGTGGGTGGGTGGGTGGGTGGGTGGGTGGATGGATGGATGGATGGATGGATGGATGGATGGATGGATGGATGGATGGATGGATGGATAGATAGATAGATAGATAGATAGATAGATAGATAGATAGATAGATAGATAGATAGATAGATAGATAGATAGATAGATAGATAGATAGATAGATAGATAGATAAAGAGACAGACAGACAGACAAACAGACAGACAGGTAGGCATGTCTGGCAGTACGACCTGGCCCAAGGCTGCGTGACATGCCATGTGAGCCATCCTCTTGGACCGTCGCCCCACAAGGGCGTTCGTGAGGAGTGCATAAATTGGCCCCAAGGCGCAGGCCTGTTGCAATACGGACTGCCTTGTCATTATTAGCCTCAGTCCAAAGCGATTATGAGGCCAGTCACCTGCATGCGGTGATGTGACTGCCCTCAGCCTGGCTTGGTGGTAATCCGTTGTTATTGAGGCCTCTAAAGCCGCCAGGTCTTTCATTATGACAATGTGGCCCACGCATTATTATTATTAGCCAAGTTAAACAGTGACGCAAGACGATGTCGACGCCAACGGCATTAGCAGCCATCCATGTGCTACTACTGACATGGCGGATTGAGGTTAACCTTTAACTCAGACCAACTCAGTGTGTGCAATTTCTGTTGATTTATTGGTTGAGTGTAGATGAATGGGGTGCTTTACTCGATTAAGCTGTTCTACCTGAAGAAATAAAGACTTTCTTATCCAACTACTGCAATTTACTGTCATTCCTCGACTTCCTGAAGCATGCACAAATGTCATACCCAACGAATAACTGGTGGCTTTGGTTTGCATTTGCATAAGTAATATCAACATTCCACAAGGTAGAGACCGTATACAATATAATACTGCCTACTGTACAGCTGTATGATCTGCATAAAAATGTATGTAGCCTTGATCTGAATCTTCGTATGCATGCAAAATCATTCAGCAGGGTGAGAACAGAACCTGTACAATCTGTCTCAAATGCGCTGTTTGAAGGGTGCAGGGCAGATTCTTTTATAGTGAGGCCTATATTCGATACAAGGTTTGACTCATATGTTTTAACAGTTCTTGCGTAGTACAGCAAGGTGAATGTAAAGACGAGAAAAAGTTAAACACGAAAACTTCGACAACGAAAAATGTGAGTTTGTGTTAACTGCTCTATAAATAACTGCAAAGTCCACACGTCACAAACCATAGAGGCCTAAGATTTAATTTACAAATAGGCTACCTAACATATTGATCTCCTTAGGAGGCTAATACGCTAGGCCTCCTAATGAGGCCTAACATATTGGCCTTAATAGACCTGCAAGGCTGACTACAATTTTGATATCTGCTTACAAGTGACCTTGCTCCATTTCTATTTGTTGGCATACAAATCTTATCTTATCTTATCTTATATAATTATTTATAAAGCGCCTCTCACAGCATAGACTATTCAGAGGCGCTCCCAGCGTGTCAGCCCCGAGGGAAAAGAAAGGTCTTTAGGCAGCGGAGAGAAGAAGGCGAGATCCCAAGCAAAATCTTGCTACGAAGAGAGGGGGGCAGTTCATTCCAAAGGGAAGGGCCAAAGATGGCAAACGCACGATGCTGAGCCATGGAAGTCCTTGCGCGAGGGACAAGCAGATCAAGGCGGTCAGCAGACCGAAGAGGGCGGGAAGACAGAGCAGATAGAGGTTTGCGCATTAGGTCACAGAGGTATTTAGGAGCTTTTCCCAGTTGAGTCCTAGAGACCAGGAGAAGAACCTTGTATTGGATGCGGGAAGCAGCAGGAAGCCAGTGAAGTACATCAGTCATAAAGGTAGTTATGTGAGAGAAGCGAGGAAAACGGGCAATGAGCCTGGCAGCCGCATTCAGAACAGACTGCAGAGATGAAAGGCGCGCTTTAGGGAGCCCAGCAAACAATGAATTGCAATAGTCAATGCGGCAGCAAATGAAGGCATGGACCATAGTAGTAAACACTGAAGGAGAAACTGATCTTCTTACAGCCCTCAAACGCCTCAGATGATAGAAACAGGAACGCGTCAGGTGGGAGAGGTGTTCAGAAAACGAGAGGGTACTATCAAGGGTGACGCCCAAATCCCGAACACTGGATGAAAATGAAAAAGCAGGGTATATTGACGACAGAAGTGGGATATCAAGTTTAGAAAGTTGCTGTTTAGTGCCAAACCAGATCAGTTGGGTCTTAGAAGAGTTAAGGTTAAGTCGATTTGATGACATCCAAGAGTGGAGATCATGTGACAGGGAATCAATGGATCCAACAAGGGAGATCTGCTGAGAGGATGGGCCTTGGACAAAGATCTGAACATCATCTGCACAAAATCACTTAACAGAGCTCGAAAGAAACATTTTACAAAACATAGATAAAGTCGAGACACGTCTGGTATGGGTTAACCCGGTTTATGTATGATTGTGTCAAGAGATAAAGTAGCCTACAGCGTCTTCAAAAAAAATTTTGCAGACATAGTATTGACATGAAAACAGTTCAAATAAGGCGTTTGGTAAGATCTTCAATTCTTTCATATTGATGGGGGAAAATATCCGGGGGGTTTTATCCTATTCAAACGCCCGGGGGGATATCTGGGGGGGATGACGCGGGAATCTCCGGGGGGAAATTTCCGGGGGAATCTCTCCGGATCCCCAAAATTCTAGCGATATCGAGAATATATCTAAGCGTTGAACTAATCGCAAATGATGTCCGAATAAACGAGAATTATCGAGTGAATTTTGCGTCATCTGCGTTCATTTGCCATAACTGAGCGATACTACGAACTATCAGCGACTAGTAGTTATCCAGTAACTAAAAATTTAGAGCAATGATTGCTACAATGCTATGGGATAATCCGATGTAGCCTATAATGCTGCTTGGGAAGCTACTGTGGCATTTTGGGGAAGCTGCAAAATTATTGCATAAAATGTCGTTGAACACCATAATTATGAGGTTACGATTTGACACCTTCAAATAGTCTTTAGTAATGTCACATAAATGTCATTTACGTTAAAGAACTAATCACCTTGTAAGAGCCTGTTAAGATGAGATTGACATCAATAGACAGACAGACATAGTTTGTCATCAGGCATTGGAAACTACAACTAATAAAAGCTACTCGTCTTCAACGTTATTCGATTGATAGGAATCCGTTTGATAGATGCTAAGAGTATGCGGTAGACCACTGGTGGGGGCATCCTGCTGGCTCGCTGTTGGTGTAAGGTAGTTAAAGGCGTCAGGCCCCTATAATTGAGCACCGATATATGTAGATATTCGTATGTATTACCACAGATGCATTGTAATGCTGATAGTTCGTATAAAATCCTCCAGATGAGAGAATGATTCCGAGATGGGTGAGAAAAAACAGATCTATATATATATCTGCTTTTTCTCATATATATATCTGCTTTTTCTGAGAAAAAGCAGATATATATATATATATACATATATATAGATATATATATCTGCTTTTTCTCACCCATTATGATGATCATAATATGATTATATGATTATAATATGATTATAATATATACATGTTATGTATATAGGTCTATTATAATCAATTATAAAACATGTAGGTGGTCGTATTTAAATCTAGAGTTTCGATGATTTAATTAAGCTGATTCTAATGGTAATGAATATAGCAAAGTTCTCATGAAGAATGTCTTCTCTTCCTCCGTAAGATCTCCTTTCCAAATATGACTCTGTCTCTTTTCTGTCTGTCTTGTCTTTATGTCTGTTTGTCTCTCTTTCTCTTCGTACGCACCTCATTCTATCGTCTGTTGAAATTGACACATTTTTAGTAAACAATAGCTTATATTCTCATTATCAAAAGTAGCTTACAGGATGCAACATATTATAAGTTTGAACAGTAAATTCGATAACCGTTTTCAACCATTGCCTCTGCTTATGTTAGCTAGTTGAGGGATCTCAGAAGATATCCGAGGAAACCGCGTTACGAAGATAAGATTTACTAACGTAGTGTGATGAGAAATTTCTAACATCGGAAACAGCGATATAAAAGTGTCTAGAATGACTGAAAATATCTCTCAATCCATTGCTTACCTATGGTATCAGATGTGATGATGATGAAGAAGGTAGGTACCGCTAACCTAGTCTCCACTGTTGAGCCAAGTTATACAGCTACAGGAAAACGAACAGTTTCGTGGAGGCAGGTGTGAATTAAGGACATCCGCGTAAAAGTAACGATAGTGGAGCTAGTTTTATGAATTCTGCGAACTCGACTACCCGAACGCAGTAATTAGCGCGTACATCGGTTTGAAGTGGATATTCCGAACCTGACGAGCAAACGGACTGTGTAACTGTCTTAGCAACTGTTCGGAAGACGGCGTCCATCTTTGCGACGACACAAGGCAAGGAGCCTTCTACGTTACTTTACATACGACCAGAAGTGTAGGCAGGAAACAATTTCACGGGTTGTCAAATTTCACTGGGGTTCCAGTGGACATAGTACCAGAGTACGGGGTCAGTTTAGGAACGTTAAGTGTTCATGTAGTCTAGTTTGAAATTTATTTGAGTGGTTGAACCCGTAAAACCCCCGTAAATACGCCCGTTCGTAGAAATCGGTCACCGAGCTTTTATGTTTTAAGTGTCACTTTACGTTGCGTGGCGAATCGTTAGTTGAGTGTTTCAATAAAATAATGTTGTAAAACGACGAGTTGTTTTGGCTTTGGCCCGACCAACGACCGGCAGAGCATTAACCTAACGGCACTGAGAGTTCGAGCCTAACTTAGGTTGGTTGTTCTAGCCCAGCTTGGTTTCGTCACAATGTAATAGTCAGAAGACATCTTATGCCTTTTTGTAGCCACTTGCGACGAGCATTTTATCGCTGCTCACTTCTTCAGCAATGGCTAAAGATTGTTTGCCACGCGGGTTCAGCCAGGCGGAACAGAACTTCGAGTCCTAAGTGAACAATGCAGGATCTGCTTGTATCTAGGTCAAACTCGACAGCGGCCTTTGACGCTCATCTATAAGTTGGACGAATTTTCACCTCGCAAGACCTCACAGGCTACATTTTTGATTTCTTTCGACAGCGTATCTGAAGTGTTACTGCGATGGAAAGCACGACAGGTAAGAGCAATTGCTCCATATCCACACATTGTCAGACTATTAACCCACTATTATTGCCGAAACAATGGCTTAAATTGAAGTTTAAAAAGTGTCGACTTTAGGTATGGGCGATATAGGCGGCTGCCCACAGCGGCATTTCTCATGGGGATCAAATTTAAAAACACGAATTAGTTAATAAGAAATATAAGTGTTTAATAAGGGATGGCATTTTTGTCCTTGCGGCTTGCCTATACCACACAACTGTCAAAGGCCGCCAATGAGTTTAAATTACATTTATGGAACAGTGTAGCACAGCAAAGACTTGCCAAAAAACTATATCTCTCGATGTCTCTTCGCCTGACTTACACGTCAAACTGAAACCACTTTAGTTTCACAAATCCAGTTCTGATTCTCCCTCTCCGTCTTGCCATTGGAACCGACTTTGGCCATATCTACCTATCAATTTGTTTTTACTATAGACCTGTGAATAAGCTAGTTACAACGACTTCACTTTTTAGGCGTTGCAGAAATCTCGATATTACGATTAATTGTAGGTTCATAGTAGGTGTTGTGCACTCTGGCAAACAGTCTTCAACAGCTCGACGGCGAACGTAGAGGATACCGTCACTCCCGAAAATGGATATGCGAGTTTCGTCACTCCATAAAACCTTACTCCACTGGTCTGTTGTCCAACTGGTATGTTTTCTGGCCAAAATTAGGCGTTTGAGTCGCTGACCAGCATTCAGGAAGGGTTTCTTGCGTGGTATTGTAGCCCGCAGACCTGCTTTCAACAGCCTCCGACGTACTGTCCAGTCCGACACAACGACTCCAGTCTGAGCAAGTGACTTGTTGATCTCAACAGCAGTCGATTTCCGATCCCGGAGTGCAAGTCTCACAATTCTTCTATCAGTTTGTGGACTTGTAGCTTTCTTCCTGCCCTTTCCTGTCTTACTTTCAACGTTTACAGTCTCGTTGAAACGCTTACAGAGCTTCAATACTCCAGCTGCTGTCACACCCTGACCAATTTTGGCTGCAACTTCTCCTTCAGCCAAAGCTACTACCCTCAGCCAAGGATATCTTTGGGGATGGAAAACCATTCATTTTCCAACAGGGTGGTGCCCCATGCCACAATGCCAAGAAATGCCAGAACTGGTTTGAAGAAAAGAAGGTGAAGGTATTGGCTTGGCCTGGAAACAGCCCAGATCTCAACCCCATTGAAAACCTCTGGACCAGACTGAAGAGGGCGGTGGCTGGCAAGAGACCATCAAACAAACGGGAACTGATTGCGGCAGTAATTCACTCATGGTTTCATATCATATCACCTACAGACCTTCAGAAACTTGTAGACAGCATGTCAAGAAGGTGTCAAGCTGTAATTCAGGCAAAAGGATATCCAACACGTTACTAAGAGATTTCATGTACCGTACATGTACATGTACACTCAACCATCAGCATCACCTATAAATAATATCAACAATTGTCAAATAAATGAAATATTTGTCAAATAAATGAACTAAATATTTGTAAAATAAATCAACTAAATAAAAACATAAATTGAGCATGTTTCTGCCTTCATAACTATGACTTTCTATAGCAAAATATGCAAATTGGTAGGTGTTTCCACAATTTTGCTCGCTAGTGTGTAAAGGAAGGCCGCACAAGACATCGTGGTAAGCATGGTCATTATATAATATATAATATGAGATGATCAGACTAATATTGATATCATTGTTATTAGCAGCAGTATAATAATTATTACTGCGATGACGGAAATTATGACTATGGCATACTAATGATTGTTACCTGGTTTACAGTTCAATATTGGTTCAGCACGTCTGAAAAGTACGATGCAACAGGTAGGCTATTTTGCATTGATTACATCAATTTTTAAATTAAGTTAATTACAATCTCTCAGGTTAAGGTATGCTAAACAGTGGTATCTTACCCATTTCCAATTTCCGTACTCAAATACAGCGCAAATAAAATAATAGATACGTCTTTAATGCACAACTCTTATACTGATCAACTTAACTGACTTTGAAAGGGTCTTTGATAGCGTGCACAGACAATCGCTATGGAGGTCAATGAAGCGCTATAGAATTCCATCAAAGATAATTGACATGATCCGAAGCTTTTACGATGGCAGTGGATGCGCTGTGGGGTATGAAGGACAGGTTGGAACTTCTTCTCCACATCTCATAGCGCATCGCCTGCCATCGTAAAAGGTTCGATTGATGTCAATTATTAGTGGTTTTAGACTGCGACAGAAGGATGTGTGTTGTAGGCCTAACCAATGATCTTTGCCCTGGTTAAGGTACCTGGGTGATGACGAGAGTGGCTAGGGATGCCGCTACCGGAGTGTAATGGGTGAATGGTGACAGGTTGAAGGAGCTGGATTTTGCAGATAATATCGCCCTGCTGGACAATACTTGGTGAGGCATGACAGATCTAGCATCCAAAAACTAGGTGTAGGCGGCCGAGTTGAGACTCGCTATCAACCCAAGAAAGACCCTGTACGTTGGAAATGGTACGAGCATGGCAAGATTGAGATCGATGACAAGGAGTTGGGATGCTTTCTGCTCGGTAGCCTAATAGCAGCGGACAGCATTAATTTTGCGACGGAGAACTAAAGAAACGTATTGGACTGGCTATAGATACAATGCGAAATTGGTTGCATTAATTTACATTGCCAAACAGTTGTTGTTTTAAATCTGTTGAACTAAATATTTTGTTACTATAGACAGCAATATGGATAGTGTGTAAACAGACTCACAGGCGCGTGTATATACACGCACACACAAACACATCCACGCCTGCATTTCTTGAAACATGCACATAGGAAACAACATTAATGGTTTTTATAGTGGCTATCACTCCTTGTTATATTCCAGAACTCGAGCATTAACCGCTTTACGAACTGTTTGTGGGCCTACTGGGAGCAAAAAAGTTCATATTTGTAGGATAATAAAAGGTTAACGACTAAGCAATAAGTAAATGCTTTTATGACGAGCGACAAAGAGTTTACGACATTTTCTTCGGTTTGAACTTGGCGCTTGAATACACTTTGTGGCTCGTTACGATAGATATAATTTTATTGCGACTGGATTCTTACGCTCCAAATGACTGCTTGAGAAATGCACGACCATTGTGACCTTTGTCCTGGACGAAATTGCGTACCTCTGTGCAATCAACGCCGATGTTTATATACACACACACTTGTTGTCCTCGAGACCAATATCTTGGTATCGAGTGCACTCGAGTTCGTTTTTAAAAGTCTTGGTCGTGGTCTTGTTCTTGAGACGAAAAGTCTTCGTCTTGGTCTTGAGGTTCAAAGTCTTGGTCTTGGTCTTGAGGTTCAAAGTCTGGGTCTTGGTCTCGCAAGACCAAGACCAAGACCGGCTGTCAATATGAACAGTCATTTAACAAAACTCAAGAAGTTTTGTAACATTTATCAAGCCTGTTTACATCATAGCCTACGACAAATACCTACGGACGGATGCAAATCTTGTTGGTCAGGAAAACACATCGGCAGCAGCAACTAAGTTATGCTGTAGGCCTATCTGGAAGCCCTGCCGAGACTTTTTCTGAAGCCAGTCTGATAAGCCATGAGTGGATTTCAAAAAGGCTCGCGATTTGTACATTTACACACAGTGCTTGAAAAGCTAGTGTGTATGCCAGCGACTTCAGCAGCTGTTGAACGTATTTTTTCACAAGTCATGGCGGAATTTTTATGATGCCCCACAAGGCAGGTCTGGTCAGAAATTCTGAGCGAATTGGTTTTTATAAAATACAAAAGGCATTTGGAATAACATTTTGCATGAAGGACTTTTTGTAAATACGAATTCGGAATTATCTGCAGTCTGCAAATAAAGTAAATTTGTCTGAATAAATAAAAGACTCACGTTTTCATTAAAATAGCGAATAGTCCGACTTGACAATTTTTGGCAAGGAAAAGAAGTCTTGGGCTGAATGTGATTTTTTGGGTCTTGGTCTCGGTCTTGGTCTTGAGGTTCAAAGTCTTGGACTTGGTCTTGTTCTTGAGGTTCAAAGTCTTGGTCTTGGTCTTGGTCTTGAGGTTCAAAGTCTTGGTCTTGGTCTTGGTCTTGAGGTTCAAAGTCTTGGTCTTGGTCTCGAGGTTCAAAGTCTTGGTCTTGGTCTTGGTCTCGAGGTTCAAAGTCTTGGTCTTGGTCTTGAGGTTTAAGGTCTTGACAACAAGACTGTATATATATATATATATATATATATATATATATATATATTCGTTTATTGAAGAAAACTGGATGGTACACCGCACCCAGAAACATGGTCCTGGTCTTGGTCTCGAGGTTCAAAGTCTTGGTCTTGAGGTTTAACGTCTTGACAACAAGACTGTATATATATATATATATATATATACATTCGTTTTTTGAAGAAAACTGGATGGTACACAGCACCCAGAAACATTAACATGGGATCATAGATAAATACGTTAAGTCTTGCACGGCAGCCGACGAGGCGCCAATCCACAAATCCAGATGCATACAGACTTTAAATTCATATTCAATAAATATAATATCTCAAAATGTATATATTTGCCGTAAGTTATAATTGGTGTATTGTATTGGGATCTGGGTGACTGAATAGAGACTTATGCGCATCTTGAGACGGTAATGCAGCAACCAGTTTGAACAAGAGTGATCCGCTATAAAGGTTGTATTGTTTGCACGTGTATAGACGCCCGAGAAAATCCTTAAAAGCACGAATTGCCACCTCCGTCCGATGTCGTAGTTCAATAGGAACGATTAATGTAGTAGTTGACTTTTGCATGAATTATGAATTTAGTAATTTCGGATGGGTAAACATAAGTTACCGCAGAGAGTAACGCCTATAGTTCTGTGCTACAAATGGCTTGAAGATAATGAACACTTTCTTCGAACAAAAGAAACCGCAAAGAAAAAGGACATGGACATTACCCGATGGAAAATGCACATAACCTGATCGACTATATCAAAATAAACAAAAGATTGAGCTCAAATGTGACAATGTTGGCCAGTAAAATACTGACCTCAATTTCACAGACTTCAGACTAGCATTCTACAACATGTGATTCGATGCAATGTGGCGAGAGGCTTCCAGGACAATAACTCCCCCGGACAATAACCCCCGGACAATAGCCACCGGTCAGTATCCTCCGGAACAATAACACCCTATGCAAAAAAAACCGGGACAGTAACCCCCTATAGTGATATATATCAATTATAGCTTGCTACGTTCCTGTGTAGATGAATGGTGATGTAAGATGAAGGACGGCCATGAGTCATGCTTGCAGCCAGTCTGTTGTGATACATTGCTGCTTCGTATTGTTAGGCCTGTGTGGCTGCAAGTAATCTGAAGTCAGCACAAATAACAACTATTCAATGGAATCGGAATATATACCTTGGTCGTCACAGGTGTCATATACTGACAAGCACGGCAGCTCTGACGCCGACCAAGGCCTAGTTCACTCATGGTCGTTTGATAAATAAGTAACATGACGAACGAGGAGGGGTAGTTGGCGCATTTAGTGCATTCAGGATTGTTGTATTGCTGCATTGCGCTTAGGCGACACGAAGGGCTCTCTAAATTTTCGTAATGCTTTTATTTGTGTAACAATATAAGGATATTTACATTCGCTTAATTTGTTGGGTCCATATGTTTGAATTTATCAGGCTAATAGTTTATTATGCATGATAAAGCGCCCTTTTAGGAATTCTATAACGAAAGTGAGTTACTCAACGAATTTCAAACAAAAAACTCCTGGCGTCAGAGTGTCATGTTCGCATTTTGTATTTTATAAAATCAGTTAGAACATTTGTTTCTATTTGTCTGTAACATATTATAGCCTTTCGCCTATGCAACGATCAATCTTAAAACAATTTTAACTAGCGATTCACAGTTTTGCGCTACCATAAGCCTACCTTCAACATTGATTAGTGATCTTTGATCTTTTTCTTTTCAAAACTTCTCTTTCAGATCTGGGTTCCACCATCCTTCCGAGAAACTTCAATGACAATTCGACATCGAAGTCACCATTAGCCAGAAAGTACTTAGTCTGGCAAGATTACCTTGTTTTTGCAGTCTCACTTTCCTTGCCTCTGATGATTGGACTGTTCTTCTTCATCTCCGCACGGAGAAAAAAGCAGGATACAGCAGAAGATTTCTTAGTAGGTGAACGATCTATCAATTTCGTCGCAGTCGCCCTCAGTCTGCTCGGTTCACTTCTCAACGGAATCTTTGTGATTGGAACTCCTGCAGAAGTTCGCTATTTTGGAGCGAGAGTTGCATACGTTATTCTTGGCTTGTTGATCGCTGTCACTATCGTCTCAATAATCGTTGTTCCTAAATACCAAGGCATGACATTTACCAGTGCCTACGAGGTACGTATCTATTTCTCTATAGGTTACGTTAGATAGTTCTTTTTATCTCTTGGACATGGTTTTATCAGCCTTGTGCATTATGTGCATTGTGCACTGTAAATATCTTAATTGCAATGAACAATAATTTTCTTTCTCTTGATGTCACAGTCAATTTATAGACTTAGAGCAAAGAAATTGATTTACATTCGCGCTCCATGCTAGCGACATTTGTTTGCTGGTCGGTTGAACAAGAAAATCACGTAAGATTTCAAGAACTAGATCCTGCCGTCTTCTGTTCCAGAAGACATACTGGATTGGCTTTCCTTCCTCATGTGTTTCCACAAATTTTATGAATTCCTGCAAATTATCCGTACCTGTTTCCACTGACGCGTTTAATTCATCATCATCATCATCATGATCCATGGGCCGACGGCCCATATGTGTCCAATGCATGTTTAATCACTTTTTTCCAGAGTTCTCGGTCTTGTGCTAATATTCTTAAGTTGTGCAGATCTTGTTTACACCAATCTTCGATGTCGTCTGTCCACTCTCTGTTGGAGGGGCAGCTCCGCCCATTTCCATCCATAGTTCCCATCATCACAGTTTTTATTTTTCTATTGTCGTCCATTCTACATATATGCCCAAAGAAACTTAGTTTTCTCTTTATTACTGTTTGCATTTGATCTTTCTTAATATTCAGTCTTCTTCGAACTTTAAAATTTGTTACCTTCATTGTCCAATTTAGGTGTAGTATCCGCCTATAACAGTACATTTCAAATGCCAATATTTTCTCATGGTCCGTCTTTTTAATTGTCCATGATTCGCAGGCTAGGAGGAGATAGAAATGAAAATAACAATAAATGGAGAGGAGGTGGAACAGGTCAAGAGCTTCTGCTACTTGGGAAGTGTGATAACAACAGATGCAAGATGCCACAGTGATATTAAAAAAAGGATAGTACTGGGAAAAGATGCGTTACCGAAAAGAGGAGAGTTGATAAGAGGAGGACTGAGCAAAGATCTAAAGAAGAGACTTGTCAAGGCTCTTGTATGGAGTGTGGTACTGTATGTTTCGGAGATGTGGACCATCAGGAAAGAGGATATCAAGAGATTGGAGGCTTTCGAGATGTGGATATGGAGAAGAATGGAAAAGGTGAGCTGGACGGAGCGAATGACAAATGAAGAGGTGATGCTAAGGGTAGAAGAAAAAGATCACTGATGACAGCATTAAGAGAAAGACAAAAGAACTGGATTGGACATATATTAAGAGGAGACTCCTTCTTGAGAGAAATCATAGAGGGGAGATTGGAGGGAAGGAGAAGGAGAGGAAGACCGCGACAGAGAATGCTGGGATGGATGATGACCGAAAGATACAGCGGACTGAAGAGAAGAGCACAGTGAAGAGAGGAATGGCGTCATTGGAAGTGGAAACCTGCCGAAGGGCAGAGAACTTAAAGAAGAAGAAGAAGATTCGCAGGAATAATAAGATCTGTGCTAAACACACATGTTTTTAAGATATTTAATTTGGTTTTTGTTAGGCCCTACTGATTTGTTTGGTCTTCCATGTGGTCTTTAGTCCTGCCATGACTCCCTTCGCCTTTGCTATTCTTGCCTATATATGTCCCTTGTGCAATCGTTATTCCATGTTAGCAGACTGCCTAAATACACAAATTCCGTTACATTTGCACTCTTATTTCCTTTTATCTTGTCTTTTTGCCAAATAGCATTGTTTTCTTTCGTCCACATTTACTGTTAATTCAGCACGTTTGACAGATATGTGCAACCCATAAACATTTTCTTGCAACTTCTCACAGCTGTTCTCTGTTTATATGTCAATATCATCTGCAAATCGTAAGTTATTAATCTGTTCTCCTTGTACCGAGATTCCAGTTCCATTATCTTGAATCATAATTTTTATCCAAGACTCTCTCCAAGTAATAGTACATGTATTAGGTGAAACTGGATCTCCTTGCCTTGTTCACAAACCATCCTCCTATTTCCATTCACACTTCACTGCGTTTAATTAGGCGACATAAAAGATTTAAATACGGTACAAATCCTGGTTGATTTCAAGAACAAGGAGTAACACTACCGGGATAGCCCGTGACTCCAAGATTATCTTGTTTTAAAGCCTCGCTGTCCTTGCCTATATTAAGGCATATTTCCTACATATTTGTGTTTTTTAATGAAGCTTTAACCACTTCCGTCTCCTATGTCGCTCACCCAATCTGATCGTTAAGAGCGTGGCTCTACAATCTGCATTATATTGTTTTTGGAGTCTCGCTTTCTTTGTCTCTTGTGATCGGATTATTCTTGATCTCAAGGTGGAAAAATCAGGCTTCGTGAATAGTTTTTCATCAGTGCATGTTATGAACTTAATTAACTAAAGATTTTAGGCGTTTTACGTTTTGTTGGAAAGCGGGGCTATTTACATTTTTCATTGACTGATGTCAGACATTATAATTGTTCATAAAAAACGGAGTGTTACGTGCATGAAAGCTGAATCATTAAGTCTGACGTAAAATGCTTTGTTAATTCAGGTCTTTATAATTTTATGATTATAAATAGTTGACTGTAGTAATATGTCTCGACAGTTTTGGAATCAGTAATTACTGTTGTTGTGATGTAGTACCTAGAAAAAAGATTCAACTATGCTACGAGAGTCATTGCATCTTTGACATTCATCGTGTCCGTGGTAAGATTATCTTGTTTTTGGAGTCTCACTTTCCTTGCCTCTGACGTTTGCATGCACAATCGTCATCAAGTTCGTGCATAAACTTCGTGAGCCATAGATAATGTGGTACAATGTAAATACTTCTATTAAGAGGTAGCTGGTCCAACTACGACATAAGCTGCTGTTCTGCGCTTAGTTCTAGTGTAGCGCTTGACAAATTTGTAGTTTACCATTACTGCTAAAATTACAATAGGGAAGACTGACAGTAACATATTTAAATAAGAGTTTGATGTTTTATTCTCTTGTGTATATATCTATATGTATAATGTACAGTGCTTTTTTCTGGAAAAAAGGTTCCGAAACGAAATAATTATGGGCGGGCTAAAATCCCGAGAAAAGCGGGATTGGGGGTTGGGAGGGGTCTTAATAAACACTGAAAACAGTTCAAAATAATGAAATTAAATTAAAATAATTAAATTGTTTTATTATTAAAATAAATAAATTATTTTTAGTACCTGAAAAAAGGTGTCGTAGCACCGTTCCGGCTGAAAAAAAACACTGATAATGTATATACGTCAGTTCTATATGTTTCAGTTAACATCTCGAAGTCTGTTTCTGCTTCAACTAAAATATATCCTGAAAATATTCTTATTAAGTACGCTGATGATTGCTATCTCTTAATACCTTCCTCTAACAGTTCATCCATCCCTTCGGAGTTAGAGCACGTTGAGTCTTGGGCCAAAACTTGTAACCTGAAATTAGATCACAGTAAAACGTATGAAATGATTTTACACAGACCCAGAGGGAAGTTTACTAGTACAAACGCTCCTTTAGCCACACTTGGACTCCTTAGAGTTTCCAATTTATCCATCATAGGAGTAACTATATCTGACAATTTAAACATTTCTAATCATGTTAACCGAATTTGTAGTCAGGCTCGCCGCTCCATATATGCTCCTAGAACCTTAGTAGCTCACGGTCTACAAGGACCTTTCCTTTATGATGTGGTTAGAGCAACAATCCTCTCTAGAATACTTTATGCTTCTCCTGCCTGGTGGGGTTTTACTACTCAAACTGATCGGGATAAACTATCTTCAATCATAAGAAAACTAATGAGAGGACATTACTTACCTGAAGACAACCCTTCCTATGCTCAACTCTGTCAACTAGCTGATACCCGTCTCTTCTTAGCCATAAGAAGCTTTAATGGTCATGTCCTTCGTGATTTATTGCCTCATATTAAATTAACAGGATATCTGTTGCGCCCCAGAGGCCACAATCTTACTTTACCCAATTCTGACAATCTGGTTAGAAAAAGCTTTATTATTAGGATGCTTTTTGATGTTGTTTAATTAGTAAAACTGCCAGCCATTTTAGATAATAGTTATAGTTTTAAATTTCTCTACTACTATGATGCTTTTGATGTAGTGTTGTTAGCCTAATAATTTTTATTTCTTTAAAATTTACACTCTTTTTTTCAAATATTATTATCTTCTTATTAGTTCTATGTTTTATATTTTTTCTATACTTGTTCACCAATGTGCGGTTGCTTTTGGTTTTTCAATAAAGAAGAAGAAGAATAATAATAATAATAATAATAATAATAATAATAATAATAATAATAATAATAATAATAATAATAATAATAATAATAATAATAATAATAATAATAATAATAATAATAAGTAATTATATACATATTGTACAACAATTTGAGGAAATAAAATATTTAGATCAACCTATGACAATTTACATATGTATACATTTTCTGCAGGTCATCTATTTGGCAGTGGTGCTTTATGTTCCTGCTTTGGCCTTTTCAGCAGGTAAATTATTTGCATTAACATTTTAGATATATAAACGCAACATTTTTTTTACATAATTGGAAAAGGTATACACATCAATTCACGTTTTTAATTCATTGTAGAATTTGATGCGTTGTGCACATTTAGAGAATCGGAACAAAGTTGAACCGTATTATTCAGTATTTTTTAATATGCTGATTTGCAATGTTTTATTCGAGTAATCTCTGTTCGTGGGACTGTTTAATCTAGGACTACCCTAGATTCGAACAATTGATCCGTACTGCTGATTCTAAACTTTTCACGACCGTCCTTACATGTCCTACACATGTGCTTCATGTGCTATTACCTCCTTTTAAGCATACGGGTTATACTTTGCGACCCCGTGTTCATAATCGGGTTCTCCCGACTGCTGACAGTCTAGCTCGTAAATCTTTCATAATTAGGATGATTTTCACCGGAATATAGGCCTTAGTACTTTAATCTGGACGTGATATACATGTGTAAACCAAAATGCGGTTAGCAGTTGGATTAATAAAGGATATACTTACTTACTTACTTACTTAATTGAGACTGTTTTTTTAGATGTTAGCCACAATATCCTGCCTAAACGACGGACACTTGCATCTGTTGAATGTTACCCAGTTAACCCGCAATTCCAAAGTCTGTAAAGATCTACCATCTGAGCCCTGTCGTAGGCTACACGAACAGGGAGTAGCTCCTAAACCGTACAGCATAAATTGTGGTTGCCATAATAGTTCCCTGACCCAGAAAAAGCATGTACATATGTACAGCTAACAAATTCTGTTGGAGTGAAAAACATTCGCTATATAAGTTTGCATATTTTTCTATGTGTCTGTATAAGGTCCTACGCTTGTTTGTGGTAAACAAGCAAACTGCGTCCCGTGTGATACCTTAAAATAGTCTTACTTACTTAATTGTCTAGCAGCACTTATTGGTGGCTTTCATAAGGTGTTGAGTGTTGACATTATAAAGACATAGCAAATAAAACCAAGTATACGTAAAACAACTTTTTGTACATGTTTTAGTGACCGGTGTAAATCAATTTATCATCATTGCTGTGGCTGGAGTCATATGCACAATATACACTGCTATGGTACGATTTAAAATAATTTTTTAGACTTCTAATTTATGCATGTACAGCTTTTCAAGACTTTTTGTTGCAATCTTGTAAGTCTATAGACTTAAAATATGTAAACTCGTGTCATATATATTTTTAATATATATTTATAATATATATATATATATATATATATATATATATATAATATATATATACAGAATAAAATGTTGAATTTAAAATTTGATAAGTAAAAACCAAATGTTACATGTTCTCATACTTGCATGCTAAGCTGCCTGCGGGACTCTTCATTTCTACAATACGACGAGGAATAATTTTCAACTTAATCATGATTTTGAGCTGTAATCAACAAAAGTGGTGCAAAATATTAGAATGTATGAACTGTCTTCCTGGTGTTTTAGGGAGGAATCAGAGCCGTCGTGTACACAGATGCATTGCAAATGATAATACTTTTAATTGGATTAATAGCAATAGCAATTTTGGGAACAGTCCATGTTGGAGGTGGTCAGAAAGTGTGGGAAATTGCAAAAAATACAGGACGTATCAATTTTGGCGTGTAAGTGACATTCATTAATAGCCAATTACAACCCATTTTATCATTGAATATAAATTATTTTTCTCTATGAAAAACTTGATGTCAACTTAATAATAATAACAATAAAGACAAACAACTCTAATTTAATCCATATATTCAGCTTAAGAAGTATTAATATTTTAATTATCAACTTCACACAAAACATTGGACTCCTTACAAAGCAAGGCTTCTGCAGAGCTAGTGTCCTCCTAGTCCATTTTCTGGTCAATCTGCAGGCAGATGCAACATTTATTATTCAAAACAGATACACAGAAAAAACCTTTTTAAGTGATGTTCGATGTAATACAGTTCCAGTAAATGCAATATTACTAATTTGAAGGTTATCCCTGCACTTTGCACTTCTCGTGATTTAAGTATTAGAAGTTATTGAAAGCTGTCAAGTTCTAATTATATCTATGTGAAAGTATCGGGATCACTGTGAATAGCTAGTGTGGATCTTCGCTTAGAGAAAACGGGCTTGGTCTTGTCAAATTTCCGCATCGATAGTTGCTTGTTTGCGCAATCCTTGATATAGAGCTAGCGAATAGCAATCGCCATCTGATTACACTGGACAATAGGGTGGAGTGAAAAAATTTTTTCTAGAATTTCTAATTCCAATAGTGATTAAAAGTTGCCTATGGTATCACAGAATTGTTAAAAAAAATTTGACATTCCTATGTTGACGTCTTCTGCCCTCTACCGGACGATTTAAGGACGCCATATTGATTTTCAGTACTGTCAGGCATTTTAGCCTGCAATATTTCATATTAACGTCAACCAAAGTGATAGAGTTCTATCATCGTGACGTGACCTAAACTATTATGTAATATTCTATAAATACATTCAAATAGAATTTCATTTTCTTAACAAACTGCAGAAGTAACATGGCTGAAAGTCGCTTAAGAAATCAGAGAAAACTGAGCAAATGAATGAATTCTAATAGTGGGCAAAAGATGCAACGTGGGTAGAGAAAGAAACACACCAAATATTTTAAATTTCAAATGACATCTTCTGCCCTCTACCGTCGATGCAATATTTCAACGTGATTAACCTAATATCACAATGGATGTCATCCAATCTCCTCTGCCTTAAACCTTCCAAAACAGAATTCATAATCCTAGGCCTTCCTGATCATATCAAGAAAAACCCTAGCCCTTCCATACACCTATCGACTAACTCATCGTTTCTTAACTTTCACATCGGACCCCGTTCATTACGTTTGATCCACACCTCTCCTTCTCTAACCACATCTCCAACCTCTCGCGCTCCTGCTTCAGGCACATTTGTCACCTTCGTCGCATCCGGCCCAAGATCGACTTTAAAACTGCCTCCACCATTGTTACCTCTATCTCTATTGTTAATTGATTATAGCAATTCCCTCTCCCTCAACCTTGAATCCACCCAAATCAAGTGTCTGCAACTTATCCAAAAGTCACTAGCCAGTGCTGTCACGAGAATGCCCAAACATCATCATATCACTCTCATCATCAAACACTACATTGGCTAAAAATCCCAGAGTGAATCTACTTCAAAGTCCTATCACTAACCTATAACTCCCTACAATTTATCCAGCCCAGGTACCTCCGTGGACTCTTCACCATCCAGGCAACCCGCTCCACCCGATCCTCCTCCTACTTCAGTCTTTCTCGATCTCCGGTCACTAAGCTTACTCATCTGAGGTTCTTCAACCCAGCCATATCCAACAGAGCACCACGCCTCTGGAACGATCTCCCCCTTGAATTCCGCAGATTCTTAGTTCCTCCATCATCATTCCAACCCATCCTCCATCCTTCTCCTCATGTTCCTCTATCTATCTCCGGGCTTTCCACTCCAAACTGAAGTCACTTTTTCAAGTAGGGCCTACTCCTACCCTGACTCATTTGATCCTCTGCCTTCCAATTCTTCTCGCCCTAAATAACACCCTCCTTCACAGCAGGCTGCTCTGCCTCCTCTCTTGATCTCCCCCAAACCAGACTCGGACCTCTTTTGGATTACTCTCTGGAAATCCCCCTCAACACTCACAGTCGTATGCTGGCGCATCCTGCTTGAACAGAGCTTTGGTACTTCTTTCGTTCTCTCCTAATTTTCTTCCTTTCAGTAATGTCGCTGCATTCATTAGGCTTTACAATCATAGGCGTAATTTGTCGGGGGAACGAAGGGTAACCGTACCCCACCCCACTCTTTGGGCTGGGGTACCGTACCCCCACTTTATGAACAATGCCAATCAATATTTTATTATTTTGCCTTCCCAGAGATCGCAGTCAACGCCTTGCTTCCTGTATGTAAGAAATTGGTACCCCCCATTTTATTTACCAAATTTACGCCTCTGGTTACAATTATATTATCCTGTAAGACACCAGAGGTGATTTCCGCAACTGATTTGAACGAGTATTTCATGAATTGTAACCGTTCGAAGACAGTCAGTTGAAGAAAAAGAAAAATAATGCACCACATTGACGTTATTCAAAGAATTTTATATGGTAAATATTTTACCGCCGGTAGAGGGCAGAAGATGCAAAGCAAAATCAACAATATTTTGAGCACTATTTACACTCACATGCTGGCAACTTTCCATCGCTATTGGAAAACGTTTGCTTTAAAAAAAATTTTGGGGGCCATTTTCACTCCACCCTACTGGACAACAACTTTTTTAATACAAGTCTTTGGTAGCTTCGATACTTGCAGATTCTGTTCATACAGCACTGGTTTCGTGGATGAAGGCAGATTGAGATATTCAGTAGATTTATTAGTTTTAACAGAGATGCCAAAGACTTGTCCACAGAGACTACGAACTGTATTGTCTTCCGAATGCCTCCATCTACGGCACATACTTGCACATTAATAGTGGGGAGCCTACTGCTTGTATTGAATAACATTTTTATAATTAATGCTTTCTTTTAAACGCACTCATAATGTATATATATATATATATATATATATATATATATATATATATAATTCTTTGTATATCATAATTTGGCACATCTGTCCGGTTATAATTGTATGACTGAAAAACCATAATTAGCAAAAATATTTTTTTATTTATATAGGAAGCACAATGCCTTTAATCCAGATCCTCGGGCTCGTCACACTTTCTGGACTCAAGTACTCGGTATAGGATGGACTTACATTGGATTGTTCGTATGCAACCAAATGATGATTCAACGATATATGTCCGTCGATACTCCGACAAAGGCTCAGGCGTAAGCACAGTTCCTTAAGGATTACTAATAAGTGGTCTTTTTAATAGCTATGAACATCTAGATCCAGATTAATATTTTTAGTAGAAAGAAATAAGAGGAAGTGGATAGGCCTATTGCCACGGATCCGGGGTTCAACTAACTTCCAGGAAGCTACTATTAAGTATTAACCCCAGTCCGAGTGGTAAACAGTGACGTCATTGGTCATGAATATTCATTAGTTGGAAGCGGCCAATCAGAGGAGCGTAACAGAGAAGTTGACTTATCCAGTGATTTCATGACACAAGGACACAACCTTAGAGCGTGACCGCATAAATTTTCCCTACCCGGAAAAGATAATTACAATATTATACCCCGTGTTCTGTACATGAATGCCTATTGATGCTAATTAGCTGCTCATGAGACGATATAAGGGGCCGTCCATATATTACGTACGCAAAAATTCGGGAAAATTGGACCCCCTCCCCCCCCCCCCTGTACGCAAGCGTACTTTCTTCCGCACCCCCCCTGCGTACGTACGCTTGACGCACACCCCCCCCCCCCGAGAAGACCAGCCGCAGAAAGTGTCTCTCTGCACTTTAGGCCAGATTGAAGGATGAGTGAGGGCCAATATAGACAAATTATAGGTGTCTCGTTCACAGCACAGAATAACTTCACATGGCTTTTATATCATGTAATAAAATGCCATCGGACGACTATAGGACAATACAGAGTTATAAATAGGCTAATGTGGACGTCATAATTCGAAATTTATTTTGCGTACGTACACATTTCGGCCACCCCCCTCCCCCCCCGTACGCACCCGTACGCAAAATCGCCAAAATCTGACCCCCCTCCCATCCCCTCTTTGCGTACGTAATATATTGACGGCCCCTAACCCCTGTATACTATAGCTGACATAACGCAACAGTAGTTGCGTTATATCAGCTATGATGTTCAATGAACGAGTATTGATTGATGACATTTCTCTTCTATTATGCTAGATGTTAGCCCGTCCTAATCAGTGATGGGCACTAAGCTATTTTTTTAGTTAAACTAAAACTTTTTTCAAACTAAAAAAATAGTTTAACTAAAGTTGGCAACTGATTTTGGAAATTAGTTAACTAAACTTAGAAAAAGTAGTTACACTTTTTCCAACTTTTTTCAAACTTTTAACGACAAACATTTTCACAATAAGAGACGTTAAGTGAACTGTAAACATGCAAAGCGTCAATGACAATTTCACCTTCAAACTATGCAATGTGTACTGTTCTGGCATACAATTACATGTTTACTGCAAGTAGTGTATGAATTTGAAAACACAGGCTGTTAATGCTTAAACCATGCAGTGTTAAAATGTTTTTTTGCTGACAGTGTTCAATGTTCACCGTGGATAAATAGTTGCATATTGCTGATTTTTTAGTTAACCATTTTGTTAGCAACTAAATTTTTTAGTTAAACTATGGTTTTAACTAAACTATTTTTTTAGTTAAACTTCTTCCTTAACTAAATTTTTTTAGTTAAACTAAAAGTTAGCAACGTTTTAGTTAACTATTACCAGTCACTGGTCCTAATACGGTAAAAGGGTTCGTTTTCAGTTGACTTCTTATGTATCTGGCCCTTTTTAAACCATGTGAGTTCCTTCGCAGCGTTTTACGAATAATAATAAAAAAAATTATTTTAAGCGCGTTTTAAGCCGTTAGTTTAAGGAGCAGCCGTTTACGGAATATTGCAATTTACTTTGAATGAAGTGATCGTCCCGTTTGTGACGTCATTAGTCATTGTGACGTCATTGCAGCCAATGATAGGAGCGTTGTATTTGTTTTTTTTACACACACAGACACTTGAAAATAATAATAATCTTTTTCTTTATTAATTCAAACCGACAAACGCAGTAAGATTACACTGAGACATGAAAGTACAATTATCAATTTCTTAACTAAACACACGTTATGGCAGCCATACAAGGCGCCTGCCCGAGGAGGTTGCGGGAATCGAACCGCGAACTGCTGATCTCCTACTGCTCTCCTGGCTATGAGTGCTACCGTTACTCTATCCCCTCCACATTTCTGTTGGTTTATATTATTAAATTATTGATTGCTGGCGGAAGATGTCTTGCATCCACTGCCAAGATGATCTGAATCGGACGATTTGCGTTAAATAAAAATTTCGCGTGGTTGAGCTATAGGCCCTAATATTATTGAGCAGAAATTAATGGCATAGCTTCCTGAGTCTCGTGTATTTTGTAATCAGTGGAAGCCTTCGACTATGTGAACTTGCGGTATTTTTTCAATGTCTTTTGCAGATCATTAATTCTTACGTTCGTCACGTTAGTTCCATTGGTTGCTCTCGGAGTTCTTATTGGGCTGGTTATGAACGCTGCCTACGAAGCCGATGATGTAAAATGTGATCCACTGGCTGATAAACAAATCACTGCCGGAGATCAAGTAGGCCTATGCATTCTATTGCAGTAGAGGTTTTCTACTTCTCCTTGTGATAATTTTATGTCTATTGCCCGTTCATATTTAGTAAACAACTCCGCCTTTCATGATATATGCCCGTGTACGTATGAACGTCTGATTGGTTTATAGTAAATATAGCTAACATTTCTAGTGTAGTTATGGCAGCTATTTTAGTTTTTATTTTTATGCAAAGAAGGATGGATCCCATTTTTTAATAATTCAATTTTTGGCTTAGGTGACAAGAGCTCCTCTTAAACTAAAAAACACAGATAAGAAAAGTGTCAACGAATTTTAAAAAACTTGTCAGTTGCTGTGATTCTCAGACAATCAAATACTGTTGCTGTATAAAATAAATAATGCAAAAAACCTAATTTGTTGATCATACTAAGACTAAGTACTATTCAAGCTGATAGAGTCAGTTGCAAACGTAGTTTGAACTAAAGTAAAATGATGTTACTATAGAAAATTAAATAGTACTTGATATTGTCGTTATTAGCTTGTTCCATACTATATAATGCAGTTATTGGGCGATTATCACGGAATACCTGGACTTTTGATTGCTTCAATTTTTTCAGCTGCCTTAAGGTAAGAAAACAAACGCAACTCTTAGAAGTTAGTCATTAGTACGTGACGCAACTACTTGAATAGTGCTCTAGAGGTTGGATACAAAATGAAATAAATGTAATTACTCATTATTATTATTTTTTTTTTTTGCCCTGAGGTACTTCATTCCCTCAAGGTCTTAGAGATTAAATAAATTATTTTTCTGGAACGGTTATTATTATTATTATTATTATTATTATTATTATTATTATTATTATTATTATTATTATTATTATTATACAAAAGTATATTATATTTAACAATAATGATTAAATCATCTGAAGCGCCATCTCAGCGTCACTCAGACAGAGGTGGCAATGTCCTCGAGAGGCAGATGGCGTTCCCTCGTTGCAGAGTATTATTATTATTATTATTATTATTATTATTATTATTATTATTATTAATTACTACTACTACTACTACTACTGCTGCTGATGCTGATGCTGCTGCTGCTGCTGCTGCTGCTGCTGCTGCTGCTGCTGCTACTTCAACAGTTATTATTATTGTTGCTGAAAGAAACGTAAGGCAGGCTTGCATACTTCGGTCTTCAAATTATATTGACGATGCTCGCAAAGTCGTTCTTTGCTTGTGGTCGCATAGTATGAATATGGAGTTGCTTGCATCAGAGATTAGGGGAATTTATGAATGGCAACTGTCTTTCTCGAATAACATACGATCTTGAAAGACGTGTTCGATACCCGTAAGCTCCTTATAGGTTGACTCAGTCTTACATTCCCCAGGGCCAGCTGTAAAATGAGCGGGCGCCTAACAGGCTGCCAATACCTGTGTTCTGTAAGACCTTGATATTTGACTGCCATATTTTTAAGTGTTACTAACTGCGGTTTGCCAGTGAGCTTGTCAATCAACATCAATATTATTATAATTCGGCGTTGAACGTTCAGGACTCGAAAAACTTGACTATTGTATCCGCTATTAGGTGTTAAAAGTGCTTTAGATGTAAAACAATGATGTTGAGTAACAATTGGTGACTTCTGCTTGACCGACAAAATTCTCTTCGTCTAAGATGTAAAACTTCTGCATGCTACGTCCTAATCGAAACAATTCTGCTTCGTTATCTTACGAACATTTAGTCAATAGTCAACAGTCACACGAATTGGGACTTCGACGTTTGGGGTCTATGAACGAGTAATTTTGTCATACCTTACATCATTCTCAATCATTATGCCTGATGGCTCATCATCCTGCATTCAGACTAATAAACTATTTTCATTACACGCTTCTTATTTTCTTCAAATTTTCCACCTCAGTATTTTAAATGTTTCCAAATACGATTTCCCATACGATTAAGAAAGACGCTTGTTTGAGGAAGCTTGGGAATGCAGGAAAGTGTCGACCTTATACATTATATAATATTTGTAAAGTTAAATTAAATTTATAAAGTAGACCAATAAAAACTTGAAATTACTCTAATTGATTGAAACTGCATTTATTAAACTAGAGTTACCATGATTTTTGTAGCTCGAAAGTGTTAGGATCCGTGAAATATTCTTATGAAGACTTCAGTTACCGCGTACGCTTGCTGTCCAAATTAAAAGTCATTGATCACTCCAATTAAAAGGTGAATTTGTGAAGGCGACAGCAACAAAGACTTAGGACTTAATGCCTAATAAATATTATTCTGAGGTTCAACACGTCCATAATGAATACAATTAGCAGAAATGTAGTGTAAACAAACTTCAGGCTTCACTCAAAAAATAGCCCAAAATGAAGTTGATTTCTTGTCAAAACTTTTATTTGTCTTGTTTCAGTTCGATTGCTTCTGTAATAAATGCTCTGTCAGCAGTATTTCTTGAAGACATCATAACCCCTCTGGTTTCTGCGACAAGAAAAAAACCGTTGACTGACAAAGCAAGGAAAACGGTAGCTGTGATTATAGGTGTGGTCATGCATTAAAATTTTGTGTAACTAAAATATGAAACATGTTATATGCTATCGAGGCTTAAAGTGCTTATCAGCTACATATTTTAAGTGTACGTCATAACAGTAGCAGTTTTGGTGTGAAGGCCAAAATACGTGTGAACCCTTGGAGATAGAGCTGTGATAACAGTGCTTTGACATAACGATTTTTGACGTGCTTACTGCTCTAATGAAAAGCACTACTTCGATTTAGATATCTAACTTTTAAAGCGTTTAAAATAACTACCCTTGATACCCAAGTGTCGTTTTTTAGGTGAAGGATAACAGATTCCGAAATGTTTTAAATTAAATTTATCTTAATTTAAATCGATTACAACACACGCAGTTTAATGTGTTTCGTTTTGCAGTAATATTCTTTGGTCTTCTAACGATTGCATTATCATACGCTGCCGATCGATTCACAAGCAAACTTGTCCAAGCTACAGGAACGATATGGGGAGTGATCGACGGTCCTTTGGCTGGACTTTTTATTGCAGGGTTTTTTATACCATTCTGCAACTCTGCCGTACGTGAAGTAACTCCTGTTTTTCTCATTTCTTCCTAAAATTTGGCGTAAATCCATGTCGCACAATTTTCTAAAAATTTGTTTTCTAACCGTAAAAATGAAGTATTCGGGTTAAATTTCTCCTGCGTAATATGACACGTGAACGCATTAAGTTTCATTAAGAACTTTGTATTGCTATAGCGCCTTGTGATTTCTTTTGAATAATTTATAGTTCTTTGATTTTTGCAGCCAGGGATGCTACGAAGGGCTACACAAGTGCACTAAGATACTTTTACGATATTACGCCGCACTTCTACCATCAATATTGAAGAAGATCCATGATAAGAAGATCTACCTTTATTGTACATGCATTCTTTTGCTCTCGGGTCGACTCGCTCCTCCTCAGTTTCCCCATGCCACGCCTCTCCCCTCCAGTCAGTCTTAAATGCTGCTGCTAGGCTCATAGCCCGTCTGTCATTGATAGCTAACTTTCAGGATAATACCATCAAACTCTTATTCTTTCTTCTTTTTCACCACCTTCTTCCACCTTCTCGGTAGCCCTCACGTCGTTTTACTCTTCACCTTTGTCATCTGTTAAAGGCTGTTTCTTATTTATAGGGCGCAATAGCTGGAATTCTCGGTGGTTTGATAATAGCTCTTTGGATCTCTGTTGGCGGATTAATATATTCGCCACCTCCACGGACGTTACCTATTTCAATTTGCAAAGGAAATATATCCATGGCGTTGCCTCCGCCCACGAACAGGTATTTCTAATATTGATGAATAAGAACATCCTTTAATGCCTGCAGATATGGACTTTAGTTAAAATATCAGAAGATAAGATACACATTAAATGCAGTGAATTAAGATCTATTTTTAAATATTGGCAATTTACGATATTTACACGTCAGACGTATAATAATTATAAATTATACGATTTTGTTTTTATCTGTGCTAGGCCATATTAATTCAGGGTTTCAAAAGGCGTACAAAAAGTAGGCTAAGTAAGTATATTCTTTATTTGACCAGTTGACATGACGCACTCTGGTTTACATACATGTCAGACAGTGTTTAATCTAGACATCTTTTGTGGGGGAAATTCCCCCCAGGATTTATGTTTCCCCCTCCAGAGGCCAGCAATATTTAATGGAGACACCTGTTTTTGGGGGAAATCCTCCTCCCCAGGTTACGTGTTGCGCTCCTCCCGGAGACGAGTAAAGGAGTTACATAAGAGCGAAATAACAGAATAAGATATATTACAAAAATTTAGAGACGAATTCCTAAAAATGGTCGTCAAAGTTTTAAGTTGGGGAGGGGAAAAAAGCCATCAAAGTGGGACGAATTACTAAAAAAAATGATGAAATTTAGGACGTTGGAACACGGATGAAATTTGCCAAAAAAGGTCGGCCTTGTTCGTCCCCCACCCCCAACAAACCTTGTTTCCCCCTCAGAAGAGGGGGACTAGATTAAACACTGCATGTCAGACAATTGAAAACATTTAGAACATATATATGGCCAGTCTTGTTGTCCTCGAGACCAAGGTCTTGGTCTCGAGTGCACTCGAGTTCGTTTTTAAAAGTCTTGGTCTTGGTCTTGGTCTTGAGACCAAAGGTATTGGTCTTGGTCTTGGTCTTGAGGTTCAAGGTCTTGGTCTTGGTCTTGGTCTTGAGGTTCAAAGTCTTGGTCTTGGTTTTGCAAGACCAAGACCAAGACTTTTGTCAATATGAACAATTGAACAGTCATTAATTTTAACAAACGGCAAGAATTTTAAAAATTTATCCAATAATTTACTCTTACAGTTATTGCTTTAGTATTTACACGGTGTGAATGAGGCTTCACTGTTGTTTTGGACAATTATTTGACTTCCGGTTATTTACCATGGAATGATTTCAAAACAGACTCATGATTAATTTGTACATTTACATCCGGTTCTTGAAAAGCTGCTTTGTGTTCTAGCGATTTCAGCACTTGTAGACCGTGTTATTTCACATGGCAGAATTTTTATGAGGCCCCACAGGTCACGTCTTGGTCAGAAAATTCTGAGCAAATTCGTTTTTATTATAAAATTCAGCAGGCGTTTGGAATAACATTTCGCATGAAGGACTTTTGTAAATACGAATTCGGAATTCTCTGCAGTCTCCATTTAGAGTTGTTTTGCTTGAATAAAAGAAAAAAACTCATGTTTTCATTAAAATAAGGAGTAATCCGACTGGACAATTTTTAGTAAGGAATAGAAGTCTGGATACGACTGTGATTTTTTGGGTCTTGGTCTCGGTCTTGGTCTTGAGGTTCAAGGTCTTGGTCTTGAGGTTCAAGGTCTTGGTCTTGGTCTTGAGGTTCAAGGTCTTGGTCTTGGTCTTGGTCTTGAGGTTCAAGGTCTTGGTCTTGGTCTTGGTCTTGAGGTTTAAGGTCTTGACAACAAGACTGTATATGGCATCTCGATCAAAAAAATCTTTCTCATTTCACCATCGGCGTTTGGTAATGTACTGTTGTGAGTTCTTGGCCGTAAGCTATATCCAGTGTTCTTTATAGGTGGTAATTATTCATAGAAAGTGCATTGATGACACAATTTAATTGCTTACTGAACGATTGATCTTGAAATTGTGAACTCTGGAAAACATAAATGCGGTGACATCACAAGTCCAGCCTCATCTATCCTTTTACTCTACTTCATTATTTTAATTTTCATTCACGTCATATACACTGAGGTAAAACCGCAATGTACTCAATTTCATGGTAGCCTTTGAAATTTGAAGAATTATATTACCGAGGACAGAACAGAAAATAATTTCAATTTACCTTTTGTAATTATTGCCTGAACGAGAAATCATTAATATGTGAATTATTAATTACCAAACGTGTGCTCTTTTTGCTAGCCTTTTTTTGAGTGCTCGGAAGTTATTTTTTTACATTTATGTTTGTTTCAATTTTCAGTTCAAATTGGTTTCCACTTTTGGAACTATATAATGTGACTTACGGCTGGTATGGCGTTATAGGAATATTTAGCTCTGTGATTATCAACGTCATCGTGTCTTTAATTTCAAGTGCAATAATGGAATTATTTGTCAAAAGAGGGTGGACTTTCGGTAAGTATTTTAGTCTGATGCAAATGTAATAAACTGAATTTAAAACAAAATGATTCAGGTTTTGGGATTTCAATTATCGATTTAATTAAATCTTTCCTGACATGAACAAGAATAAGAATAAATGTAAGCTTTTTGTCCACTGTTTTATTGCCAGTTGACCATCATGAATCAAGCTGTAGACCCCTACCTAAGTTTTGACAGGAGTCTTGTTCTTGTATGACCGCTGGGTATATACTAACTTAGCATTTATAATTATTAACATGCCATATCGTAACGTAAAAGCGTACTGTTCTATTAAACTTTCTCTTTCAGACCAGATTCGAAAGATTCCAGCATCTCTCATGTACTCATGTGCAGACAATTTGTATTGCTATTGTCCTGAGTCGTGCAAGAAACCATTCCGATGTGGTGTTGATTATGAGAAATCAGAAATTATAAATGGAGAAGCTATAAGTGTAAGAATCGTCATTTATATTTATCTATACAATAAGCTTTATATGTTTATATGTTAGCAATTATTAGTTAGCATTTATGTAAATGATTACCATAGTTACATCGCTAGCATAGTTTACACAGTATACTACGTAAACTATGTAAACGATGTAACTATGTAATCGATACACTAACGGTATAATCATGAATTTGAAAATTTATAGAAATTCAAAAGTTATTAGCTGCGCTATCGGTCCAAGTTTATTTTACCAGAGTGGCATAGAAATAAACGATGAGACATAAACAAAATATGCATCGTTCTGCTTGGGCCACCCATATAGTATCTACATGTGGAGGGGTGTTAACCAAGATGCATGTTTGCGTAAGGGAGAGGGGTCTACTGATAATGCACGTTCCGAACGTTCGCATGGGAAACGGGAAGGTTGGTAAAGACTATAACTTGTCAATATATTTCTCTTAAATTAACTGGCCTTTAAATGAGCCATAGTTCAGTTTTATTCAGCAATGAGACAAGTACTGCCAGAAGAATTAGGACAGTGGGAGAGGTGTCACTTGTACCACCTTACCTCTGACTGCTATTATTAGACTATCACGCAGCTCAACAGATACAGCTTGGCGGCCTGCCCATAAATTACAATCCTTCGATATGGTCTAAACTGCAGACAGCCGCTGGCTCAAGATTTTAACTGCCGCTAAGCCCGCGATGCTCTGTTCGTACTGCTGCTGCGCTGACTTTAGTACTAAGTCTGTAAATTGGTCTACAGCCGATGTTCAGCCGTTACACTTTTTTATAGAGACTAATTCACCGAGTTATATTAAATTGTGTTTTAAAATCATAATAACAAGTTTTTTAATATTCAGTCAGTATGTATAATATGGTCAAGTATAACTGTTTGTCCAAAGCTCTATGTAATGCTAAGCCGAAAGGTACTCAACAAGAACAGCAAAAAGAAACAAGTCTGAACTTTCTGCTAAAATAAAGATTCAGAAATTTTTTGGGAAATATTAATGACCGTCTTAGGTTTTAGTAAATCTTGCCGTAAGTTATAAAAAATTAAAGATTTTTGTTACAGGTTATGAAAAAAGAAGGAATAGACAACAAATCTTTCGCTGTAGACACTTACGACGACGAGAAGAAACAGAAGCTCAACACGGATTCGACTCATTTTTAACAAATTTCCACTAGATTTTGACCGAAAACAATTTAATTTAATGATTAATTTTAGTAACAAATGCAGCCACAAATGAATTGAATTCTTGTCAGTTATGATTGCCATAATCTATATATATATAGGTTTTCGTAAATTAATGTTTATCAAAAGCGACCAATTATCGTGAAGATTAACTTTTTAGTAGGCTTATAGACGAAGTAAAAATTATAACCTGGAACTTATTTTATGGTTCTCAATTATTGTTAATTAATTAATATATTGTCAACTCTGGATTGTTAATAAAATGTTTTGCATTCATTTTTGTGTAGGCTATTAGAATTATAATTAAAATAAATACAATTAAAATATTAATGGATAATAGGAGATAAAATAACAATTTATACTAATGAAACGCAGTTTCTCTAGTCTGTTAGAAAAGAATTAACCTCATTGACATTTAGAATCGTTGATTCTGCTATATTGTTCAGTTAAGGTTTAAAATTAAGATTAGGTAAAAGCAAGATTAAAATGTGACTGACTTTTACTTTTTACTTTAATATCAAGGAAAAATACGTAGTGCATAATGAAAAGGTACTCTCAAAACAAATTCAGTTAATTATCCATAACTCAGCAAAATGGGTAATAACATAGGGAGATAGTATACATCGAAGTCTAGTACGGGCGATTACCACAGTTTCGAATTCGGAGGGCGATACCCGGCTATGAGGAGGGTGAGGACGAGACTCTGTATTGCGATACCCGGCTATGGGGAGAGGAATGGGCGAGACTCGGTGTTGCGAGACCTGGCTATGAGGATGGGGAGGGTAATACTCGGTATCGCGAGACCAGGATGTGAGGAGGGGAAGGACGAGACTCAATGTCGCGATTAGGTAGGCGAGGCTAATCAAAATAATAAAAGGGGTGAGGGGACCCGCCACACTATTATCAATTTAACTCATGATACTGAGCTTAATGACTAGTCTATATGTTTCTTGATTACGTGTGTGAAAGTTATAGCTGTAAATATATGAAGATTTAGGTTAAATACAGTACTGGAGTAAATTTTATGTCGAAACGGATGTTATCGTGTAAAATCAGAGTAAATGATCATCCTGGCAGTCAACACGTTCAAAAAAAGCAAAAGGCACACATTTCTAACAAGGTTCGCCAATTTGCCGGTTTCTAAGTGTGCAAATGTCTACATGGAAGAGGCTTCGGTAAGTAATGGTTGTTTTCAATACTGGGGAAGGTCGGCCAAATCAGCCTGGCACAAAACCTCAGTGCCGAGAGTGAACGTTTTCTTCGTCAAACTGTTGATCTTACTGGTTTATTGAAAGTTTCTGCGCTAAGTTTTTATATAGCTACTCCTTCGGAAATTCGCGGGAGTCCTCCCTCCCTTCATCACCGTCCTCTGCAACCGCTCTCTCCAAAAAGTACTCTTCCGTCGTCGCGGATAAAATCTATTCTCGTTCCTATTCTTAAACGTGAAGGACGCGACCTGACTGGAAAAGTCTAACTTTAGGCCAATTGCGAACGTATCTTTTTTTCTTTCTAAAATCGTAGAGGGATACTAGCATTTAAGTTTACCTTGATAGCAGCAACCTCCCAAAACCTTCCAGTCGTAAGGATCACGCCTCAGAGACCCTATTGCTTCGCCTTCTGTCTGGCATCTGTGGGGCGATAGATAGGTCGCAGGTCATCCTTCTAGTGTTGATAGATGTTAGTGCCGCGTTCGACATTGTCGACCACGATATTCTTCTTTGGCGGCTTTCTGTCTCATTTGGCCTTTCTTGTGGTTTTCTTGGTTAGCTTGGCTAACGATGAAAAGAGCACGGCAAGACCGTTCCTTCTATGTAGTCTATTGGTCTACGGATACGGGTCGGGTAGCAAAAATGCTCTACCCGCCGACCACTGGTCTGTACCTCATTCTATCGTTCATTGGAATTGACAAAATTTCAAAATCTTTTTCTTTGAGTGTCATAGACCGATTCTAGGTTAATAGTAGCTTATATTCTCATTATCAAAAGCAGCTTATAGGATGCAACATATTATAAGTTTGAACAGTAAATTCGTTAACCGTTTTCAACCATTGCCTCTGCTTATATTAGCTAATTGAAAGATCTCAGAAGATCTCAGAAGAAACCATGCACGTTACGAAGATAAGATTTACTAACGTAGTGTGATGAGAAATTTCTGACATCTGAAACAGCGATATAAAGGTGTCTAAAATGACTGAAAACATCTCTCAATCCATTGCTCAGTATTGTTGTCGTTGCCTGTGGTATTAGATATGATGATGGAGAAGGTAGGTATCGCTAACCTAGCCTGTTCGGTTGTACCAAGTTAGACAGCAACAGGAAAACGAACAGTCTCGTAATCAGGTGCGAATTAAGGACAGCCGCGTAAAAGTAACGATTGTGAAGCTGGTTGTATGCACTCTGCGACTCGACTACCCGAACGCAGTAATTAGCGCGTACATCGGTTTGAAGTGGATATTCCGAACGTGGCGAGCAAACGAACTGTGTAACTGTCTTAGTAACTGTTCGGAAGACGGCGTCCATGTTGTAGGCCTATTTACGAACGACACAGGCCAGAAGCCTTTACGCTATCTTCTGCGAGCGAATCAGGCAAGGAGCCTTCTACGTTACTTTACGTACGACCAGAAGTGTAGCCGGGATACGATTACAAGGGTTTTTCCAATTACAGGGGGGTTCCATTGGACATCATAGCAGAGTACAGGTTCAGTTTAGAACCGTTAAGTGTTTACGTAGCTAAATTTATTGGAGGTGGCTGAAGCAGTAAAATCCCCATAAATAGGCCTGCGCCCCGTGCGTACAATTCGGTCAACGAGCTTTTACGCTGCGTGTGTCACAGTACGTTGCGTGGCGAATCGTCAGTTGAATGTTTCAATAAAAAAGGTTGTAAAACGACGAGTTGTTTTGTCTGGCACAACCTGCAGAGCCATGACCCAACAGAACTGAGAGTTCAAGCCTAAATTAGGTTGGTAGTTCTAGTCCAGCTTGGTTTCGCCACAATGTAATAGTCAGAACACATCTTAAGCCCTTTTGTAGCCACTTGCGACAAGCATTTTATCGCTGCTCACTTCTTCAGCAATGGCTAAAGATTGTTTGCCACGCGGGTTCAGCCAGGCGGAACAGAATTTCGACTCCTAAGTGAGCAGTTCAGGATCTGCTTGTATCTAGGTTAAACTCGACAGCGGCGTTTGACGCTCATCTATAAGTTTTAACGAATTTTCACCTCGCAAGACCTCACAGGCTACATTTGATTACTTTCGACAGCGTATCTGAGGTGTTACTGCGATGGATAGCACGACAGGTAAGAGCAATTGCTCCATATCCACACATTGTCAGACTATTAACCCACTATAATTGCCGAAAATATGGCTTAAATTGAAGTTTAAAAAAGTGTCGACTTTAGGTATGGGCGATATAGGCGGCTGCCCAGAGCGGCATTTCTCATGGGGCGGCAAATTTTTAAACATGAATTAGTTAACCCTCGGTGGCACCCCTTTTTGAAAAACACGTTTCAGTACCCCTGGGGGTCAAAAGGACCCCTACTATTTTAAGCATGTTTTGGGTGTCATATTTCCAATGAAACAACTAATGCACAATATCAACATAGTAGATATAATATCTGAAGTCATAGCATCCAAATTATAATATATCATAAGAAGATATAGGTCTGTGGTTCGTATCGATCTTCTTGACAAGGAAGCGTGTTCGAAAATATTCAATTAGTCGTCCTTGCATGTATCGCACACGAATGATTTCGCTGCATGATTTCCGCAAACGAACTGCTGACACTTACTGCATCTATAATTCACTTTAGTGTCTTTCACTCTGGGACACACATGACACCTTCCTCTCTTCTTGCTGGCGTCTGGTGCGGGTCTCTCAGCCTCAGGAATTCCCAGCGCAAGAAAGCAACGCTTCATAGACGCCTGTTCATAGATCCGAGGATCCGCTCTTCTGGTTAGTATCCATGGCCAACACATCGCAGTACCTGCCTCTAGAAGGAATAGTCTCTTTCTTGATCCGCGCTTACTCATTAATATGTTTCATCACCGCGCTATGCGAATAGGTCGCCATGTTTGCACTACTATTTGTTTACTTTCTCTGTCAAACACCAACACTGGTTCCCTGCTTCAAGAATGACGTACTAAATTGAATGAATCTGTTGAGCAGAAACATAGAATCAATGTCTTAGAAGTATATACGCATGCATTGCATAGTTGAGGAAATATATAATAAGAAATATATGTGGGGGTCAAAAATACCCCCAGAGGTACTTCAGAGGGTTAATTAGAAATATGAGTGTTTAATAAGGGACGGCAATTTTTGTCCTTGCGGCTTGCCTATACCACAAAACTGTCAAAAGCCTCCAATAAGTTTAACTTCCATTTATGAAACAGTGTAGCATACCAAATACTTGCCAAAAACTACATCTCTCGCTATCTCTTCGCCTGTCTTACACGTCAAACTGAAACCACTCCTCTTTCACAAATTCAGTTCTGATTCTCCCTCTCCGTCTTGCCATTGGAACCGACTTTGGCCATATCTACCTATCAATTTGTTTTGACTTTAGACCTGTGAATAAGCTAGTTACAACGACTTCGCTTTTTAAGCGTTGCAGTAATCTCGACATTAAGATTAATTGTAATTGTAATTAGTGACTTCTATTGTGCGGGTGTCTAATGCAGAAGGCATCAATCGATGGCACACCTAAATTAAGACAGAGTGGTGGATAAACAGTTTGGAAGAGGTTAGTTTTAGGTTGAGAACGAAATGACACAAGCGACAGACCAGAGAGCACAGCACAAAGCGAGGGTCACAAAAAGATGGGTCCAACAAGCAAGGAGGTGATAGAAATGAAAATAACAATAAATGGAGAGGAGGTGGAACAGGTCAAGAGCTTCTGCTACTTGGGAAGTTTGATAGCAACAGATACAAGATGCCATGGCGATATAAAACAACGAATAGTATTGGGAAAAGATGCGTTCACGAAAAGAGGAGAGTTGATGAGAGGAGGACTGAGCAAAGACCTAAAGAAGAGACTTGTCAAGGCACTGGTATGGAGTGTGGTACCGTATGGGTCGGAGACGTGGACCATCAGGAAAGAAGATATCAGGAGATTGGATGCCTTTGAGATGTGGATATGTCGAAGGATGGAAAAGGTGAGCTGGACGTAGCGAATGACAAATGAAGAAGTGTTGCAAAGAGTAGAAGAAAAGAGATCAGTGATGACAACATTGAGAGAGAGAGAGAGACAAAAGAACTGATTGGACACATATTAAGAGGAGACTCCCTCTTGAGAGAAATCATGGAGTGGAGATTGGAGGGAAAGAGAAGGAGAGGAAGACTGCGACAGATGATGCTGAGATGGATGATGACCGACGGATACAGCGGACTGAAGAGAAAAGCACAACGACGAGAAGAATGACACGTCATTGGAAGTTGAAACCCTGCCGAAGGGCAGAGAACTTCAAGAGAGATAGAGAGAGAGAGAGAGAGAGAGAGAGAGAGAGCGAGAGAGAGAGAGAGAGGAGAGGAGAGAGAGAGAGAGAGAGAGAGAGAGAGAGAGAGAGAGAGAGAGAGAGAGAGAGAGAGAGAGAGAGAGAGAGCGAGAGAGAGAGAGAGAGAGAGAGAAGAGAGAGAGAGAGAGAGAGAGAGAGAGAGAGAGAGAGAGAGAGAGAGAGAGAGAGAGAGAGAGAGAGAGAGTGAGAGAGAGACAGAGAGACAGAGACAGAGACAGAGACAAAGAGAGAGAGAGAGAGAGAGAGAGAAGAGAGAGAGAGAGAGAGAGACAGAGAGAGAGAGAGACAGAGATGAGAGAAAGAGAGAGAGACAGACAGAGAGAGAGAGACAGAGAGAGAGACAGAGAGAACGGGAAGTCAATGCAAAGATTTTAGCACAGGGTTATAATGTTCAAATTTTGATGTATTAGTTAGGATTATGATTACGGTGGCAAAAGTAATCGATTTCCACCACAAAAAAGAACGAAAGAGTATGCCTAGTTATTGCATCGCCGAAAGTCTGAACTCGTTTCAAATAAGTAGATCTCTAAATGCTTTATTATTTCTAAGAAGTGGTGTAAAAATTAACCGTAATAATGAATACATAATTATATTTAAAGGAATACGGATACAACTAGATTGGATTCAATTCAATTCAATTTTTATTTGATAACCACATTTGCAAGGAAACATATTGACAGGAAATACAAGAAAGAGTTAGCATACCTGGTTACACAGGGGAACCTGCGAGAAAAGATGCAGATAAAAAGGGAAACGGTCTCTACACAAAATAAAATTTCTGAATCTAAGTAAACAGGATTGAGTTAGACAGTTAAAAACAGGATTTTACATACCAGTAAATAGGCGTACAGGTTTACATGGATTAAATTTAAAATTTTAAAGATTGCACTTTGCAAACCCGGCAATTACATAGACATAACTTACGAGCATCGTTAAGCAAATTCATCATTTGTAGCCTATGATATATTTGTAAATTATCAACGCACGTTAGCACTGACGTCTTATCGACAGCGTCATCATCAGTGGCAACAATATAAAGTGAGGCCGAAGAAGACATCATGGAAAACATGGTCATGATATAAAATGAGATGATTAGATTAATATTGATATCATTGTTGTTAGCAGTATAAATACTGCGATGATGGGAATTACGACTATGGTATACTGATGATGATTATCTGGTTTACAGTTGAATATTGGTTCAGCACTTCTGAAAAGAACGATGCAACAGGTAGGCTATTTTCCATTGATTGCATCAATTTTGAAATTAAGTTAATTACAATCTCTCATGTTAAGGTATGCTAAACAGTGGTATCTTACCCATTTCCAATTCCCGTACTCAAATACAGTGTAAATAAAATAATAGATACATCTTTAATGCACAACTCTTATACTGATCAACTTAACTGACTTTGAAAAGGCCTTTGATAGCGTGCACAGACAATCGCTATGGAGGTCAATGAAGCGCTATAGAATTCCATGAAAGATAAATGGCATCATCCGAAGCTTTTACGATGGCAGTGGATGCGCTGTGGGGTATGAAGGACAGGTTGGAACTTCTTCTCCACATCTCATAGCGCATCGCCTGCCATCGTAAAGGGTTCGGTTGCTGTCAATTATTAGTGGTTTTAGACTGCGACAGGATGTGTGTTGTAGGCCTAACCAATGATCTTTGCCCTGGTTAACGTACCTGGGTGATGACGAGAGTGGCTAGGGATGCCGCTACCGGAGTGTAATGGGTGGATGGTGACAGGTTGAAGGACCTGGAGTTTCCAGATAATATCGCCCTGCTGGACAATACTTGGTGAGGCATGACAGAGCTAACATCCAAAAACTAGGCGTAGGCGGCCGAGTTGGGACTCGCTATCAACCCAAGAAATATCATGAAGGTCGGAAATGGAACGAACATGACAAGATTATGATCGATGAAAGGGAGTTGGATGCTTTCTGCTCGGTAGCCTAACTGCAGCGCGCAGCATTAATTTTGCGACGGAGAACTAGAATTTGGACTTGGACCTCTTTTGGACCACTCTCTGGAACCCTCTGAGCTGGTACCCTGGAAATCGGACTTTGACCTCTTTTGGACTACTCTCTGGAAACCCCCTTTGATTTGGTTTGGCCTCCTGGAAATCGGACTTGCACCTCTTTTGGACCACTCTCTGGAAACTTCCTCTGATTTGGTTTGGCCTTCTGGAAACCGGACTCGGACCTCTTTTTGACAACTCCCTGGAAACCCCCTCTGATCTGACGTAGCGCTCGTGAATAGGCTAGTGTCCTGCGCTTGGCCTTCGAGTAGCGCTTTAGAAGTTTGGAGATAACGATTACGATTACGTATAAGAAAGGCTACGGATACAATGCGAAATTGGTTGCATTAATTTACATTGCCAAACAATTGTTGTTTTAAATCTATTGAACTAAATATTTTGTTACTATAGACAACAATAAGGATAGTCTGCAAATAGACTCACAGGCGCGTGTATATACACGCACACACAAACACATCCACACGTCACAGAGCCGTAGCAACAAAGAACGTGGCCCCCTCCGAACATACGTCCGGGGCCCCTTACAATGCGAACACTGGAATGCTCCGTTCTCGCCTCACGCCATTCACGGTTATTTTTTGCCACTTTTAGCGGCCCCTTCCTTGCGGGGCCCCCTCCGGTCGGAGGGTACGGAGGGCAGTCGCTACGCCTGTGCACACGTGTGTTTCTTGAAACATGCACGTTGAAAACAATATTAATGGTCTTTATATTGGCCATCACTCTTTGTTATATGACAGAACGGGTTAGTATCGAAAGAGCGACACGACGAAAGAGCGACGTAACAAAAGAGCGACAATTCAGACAGCAGAATCATAAGAGCGACAGAAATATTGCCGATTTGAAAGAGCGACATAACGAAAGAGCGACATAACAAAAGAGCGAGAAATTGGTTAATATCGTAGTCTATTTGTAATACCTAATATATAAGAGTTCACCATCTTCAAGCCCATGACCTCCCAAGAACAAACAACAGCTTGGAGGCTTGGCACAAGAGGGTCGAAATTGTAGCTGAACGTTACCACTTGGTAGTGTTTTCGATGATAAGAAAATTCATAAAAGAGAACCACCGCACAGATCAAGAGGTCGAACGGCTGATTTCAGGGAACAACCCAGTCAAGAAGAAGAAAGAGCGACTCCAAAGAGAAGAAAGAATTGCAACTGTTGTGTGGAGACACGGCACTATCCCTCTCGAGGAGCACCTTCGAGGGATTGCCCATAATATACACTTGACCTCATGTCCTAGATTAATGACACTTTAGTACATTATTTTGTCAGACACTTTAGTACATTTTTGAGTAGTATTAGTAGTAAGGAGATGCTTGTGTGGCATAAATGAGTACATAAACATGTTTGTCGCTCTTTTGAATTTTGACTTTATTTCTTCGGTTGTCGCTCTTTTGATACGCTATTTATGTCGCTCTTCTGTTACGTCGCTCTTTCGTTGTGTCGCTCTTATGAACCGCTCCCGACAGAACTCGAGCATTTACCGCCTTACGTATCGTCTATACTGGGTGCAAAAGTTCATATTTGTAGGATAATAAAAGGTTAACGGCTAAGCAATAACTAAATGTTTTTATGACGAGCGACAAAGAGTTTATGACATTTTCTTCGGTTTGAACTTAGCGCTTGAATACACTTTACGATAGATATAATTTTATTGCGACTGGATTCTTACGCTCCAAATGACTGCTTGGGAAATGCACGACCATTGTGACCTTTGTCCTGGACGAAATTGCGTACCTCTGTGCAATCAAAAACGCCAATGTATATATACCCACAGACTTGTTGTCCTCGAGACCAAGGTCTTGGTCTCGAGTGCACTCGAGTTCGTTTTTAAAAGTCTTGGTCTTGGTCTTGAGACGAAAAGTCTTGGTCTTGGTCTTGGTCTTGAGGTTCAAAGTCTTGGTCTTGGTCTTGAGGTTCAAAGTCTTGGTCTTGGTCTCGCAAGACCAAGACCAAGACCGGCTGTCTATTGAACAGTAATTCAAAACTCAAGAATTTTTTACCATATATCAAGCCTGTTTGCATCATAGCCTACGACAAATACCTACAGACGGATGCAAGTCTTGTTGGTCAGGAAAACACATCGCAGCAGCAACTAAGTTATGCTGTATCTGTAAGCCCTGCCGAGACTTTTTCTGAAGCCAGTCTGATAAGCCATGAGTGGATTTCAAAAAGGCTCGCGATTTGTACATTTAGGCCTACACACAGTGCTTGAAAAGCTAGTATGTATGCCAGCGACTTCAGCAACTGTAGAACGTATTTTTTCACATGGCGGAATTTTTATGATGCTCCACAAGGCACGTCTGAGCGAATTGGTTTTTATAAAATACAAAAGGCATTTGGAATAACATTTTACATAAAGGACTTTTTGTAAATACGAATTCGGAATTCTCTGCAGTCTGCATATAAAGTAAATTTGTCTGAATAAGTAAAAGACTCACGTTCTCATTAAAATAGCGAATAGTCCGACTTGACAATTTTTTGGCAAGGAAAAGAAGTCTTGGGCTGAATGTGATTTTTTGGGTTTTGGTCTCGGTCTTGGTCTTGAGGCTCAAAGTCTTGGTCTTGGTCTCGGTCTTGGTCTTGAGGTTCAAAGTCTTGGTCTTGGTCTCGAGGTTCAAAGTCTTGGTCTTGGTCTTGGTCTCGAGGTTCAAAGTCTTGGTCTCGGTCTTGAGGTTTAAGGTCTTGACAACAAGACTGTATATATATATATATATATATATATATATATATATATATATATATATATATATATTTATATATATATATATATTTATATATATATATTAGGGTGTTTTTATGGTACACGTGGTATTTTCAACTCAAAGATGTTTTAACGGCCAGGTAGAAATATTATGTCTATTCATATTTAAACTTCATATCCGAAATTATATCATGATAGCTGAACATTTAGAACTTGCGCAAGGCGACCTAATTTAGGAACCCGGTGATCTTCCTCGTTATGAAAGAAAATTTTGATATCACGATGTCTGTTCTTCGTGTTTCGATCTTCTTCTTATAGTAATTAATTATTATGTTAAATTAATGTGTTATATAGTATGTGAGGTGGCAGTATTGACTAGAAAAAGACTAAAATTTGGTTGATTCGAAGTAATGAAGATTACTTCGGGTAACTACGTACTGAAGGAGAGGTTCTCAAGGTGTTGTTCAATTTCCACACATAAAGGAATCAGAGTCTGGATGACATCGTGAAAGAAACAGTCGCTGTGGTGCTTCCAAACTTGGAAAAAGCACGGATTCCAACAAGGGCTAAGAATAATGTTTGGGATAAGCTTCGTAAGGAATAGCAAAACATATAGAAATGCATTTCGAATTTCGAGAAGGCCTGAAACTGAAGAAGGTAAGTGTAAATGCTTCAAGGATTCCCTGCAGGATCTCTTTATTAGTGCGCATCAAGATCTCTCTGCTCTGCTCTCAGCCATCATCGCTTCGAGGTTCGGCCGCATCATGCACAATGTTCCTCCAACGCCTCCTGTCCTCCGTCAGTCTTAACAATTCTCCCATTGCCAATCCCGTCCAATCTTTTATGTTGCCCAGCCAGTTTGTTCTCGGTCTTCCTCTTTTCCGGGCTCCCGGCAGTGTGCCCTGTATGATGTCTTTCTCCATGCATGCTCCTTCTCTTCTCATGACATGTCCAAAATATATCATTTTTCTTTCCTTCACCGTCCTCAGTAAATTCCTCTCTACTCCTGCTGCTTCCAATACCCATTCATTTGACCGCATTTCCGTCCAAGATATATTCATAATCAATCTCAGACACTTCATCTCGAATGCCTCTATTCTTCTTGCCTCCTCCTTCCTCAATGTCCAGCTCTCGCATCCATATATGGCCACAGGCCAAACCAGTGTCTTCCACAACTTTAGCTTCGTTTTATTTGTTAGATCATGACTCCTCCATACCCTTTTAAGGTTCGTAGCTACTGCATAACCCTTTGCGAAACGTGTTCTGATCTCTGTACCGCAACCGCTGGTTTCATCAATCGTTGAACCCAAATACGTAAATCTGTCCACCTGTTCTAGTTCCTTCTGATTAATCCTATTTGTACATTTGGTTTCTGTTGTTGTCATAACTTTCGTCTTTCCTATATTAATCTGCATACCATATTTCTTTCCTGTCCTGTCTAGTTTCTCTATTAGCAACTGTAATTCACTCTCCCAGTTTGTCAGTAATACAATGTCATCGGCGTACTGTAAGTTTGTCAGCCGCCTCCCCCCTATCTGTATTCCTCCCTCAAATCCCTCTGAGGTTTCCCTCATCACTCTCTCCGCCAAGATGTTGAACAAACTTGGGGACAAGACGCAACCCTGTCTCACTCCCCGTCTGACTCTGAATTCTTTCGATAACATTTCTGCCACTTTGACTCTTGCTTTTTGTTTCTTATACAGTTGTGTAAGCAAATTTATGATATGCCCTGGGAACCCCATTTCGATCATTGTTGTCCAAAGTATTTCATGAGCTATTGAGTCGAAAGCTTTTTTGAAATCAACGAAACACATAAAAAGGGGTTGTTGGTGTTCATTTGCATTTTGCATGATAATTCGCAGATTTGTTATCTGTGACGCCAGGGGTCAAAACCCGTCACATGTCGGTTTTTGACCTTTTTATTTAGTCATATTCTACAATTAATCTGCTTCAAAATACTTTTTACAGAATGAAAATATCTTTTTGCTAACTGAAGTTATGTTCGTTTGATTCTTTCATTAATATATAGTAAGAAAATCCAATAAAAAATTTCGGAATATTCGTGTCATCAAAGTCCTCAACAACCATTACTTTATTGTACTACAAATTTTCTGGGCAATAAAGGGCTATATCCTGTATCGAATAAAGCAAACGGCATCAAAATCGGACTACTACATTGCAAATTATGGCAAATTCATAGGCAACTGGTGAATTGAAGAATGTTAAAATTTTTCGACCCCTCTCGCCTATTTCGGCTTCTAGCTCAATATCTAGGAAGCGACAAGCGAAGGGTTTTGAGCCCTGGCGTCATTCTGGTCTCTAGTTCCTCTGGCTCTCCTGAAACCAGCCTGTTCCTCTGCCACCTCTGATTCTGTCTGGTTCCTTATTCTTCCCAAAATGATCCTTAGTATAATTTTACTGGCGTGTGCCACCAGAGCCACTGTTCTGTAATTCGAGCATAGTCTGATATCCCCTTTTTTTCAAGATACCCATGACTATAAATTATGCTAGACAGAAGAGGATCGGCAGTTTTTGAAAGTACAGCGTGAGAAAGGACCAGATTTCGATCCAAAGGTTCCCTTTACTATCCACTGCAGGGACGGCAAGATCATGCCAGATTTCACAGGAAGTGGACGAAGGTGCGTTCACTGCGTTGATAGCCTTCCAATAATGGTATCTGGTAAGTATGTGTACAAGCTATTGGCCATTCCCAGACTCCAGTCCGGGACTGCTGCTGTCGTGGTAGATGTGTGTTTGGCCGAGATCTGACGTTGGGGTTTGAAAGACAGGGTCGTGGCCATGTGTTTCTACACAATTAACGGCGAGTATGCTAATATGGGTGGCAAGGGCGGCGCATGCAACAATCTGGAAATTGAATTAAGAATGGACCTCTTGAACCTTACCTGTCGACATTATGTTTCTGAAATTGTTCTAGATGAGGTGTTTTCACTGCATCATTCTGCAAGGTCTCCTCGTTAATTTCCGTGACTTCTGGCCCGTAAATCGATCAGGCCAAGTATCGCACAGCTATGGAAGACAAAGATGCGGCACAGCGTGTCAAAGAAATGAGAGAAAATGTCATCACCTTCGCACTGCAGCAACTGAATGCTGAACACCACAGAAACGACTATGAAGAGCTACTAGAAGTAACGGTCATTTTCCTAGGAGGAATTTTACCGAGAGGAATATGCTTCACAGGTTCAGGAACCCAGAAGCATTTCCCCGCGAGCGTTGGATGGTGTGTGACCAGTATACCTATGTGAGGTAGGCCTTCTGGTTCACCTGTTCGTCACTCAATGAAGCTACAAGGAACGATCTTCAATTCTTGACGGCAATCCATATTTACCCACATGAGGAAGTCTCACAGGTCGCCATTACAGCAGTTTCACTAGACCTTTGGTATTTGTCGGAGACTTCGGTTGGCCTCAGCCTTATTGACGATTCAGTCACCGTCGACGAAAGCAGTACATGGTCTACAGCATGCACAACAATCAGGGATCCGACGAAACCCCAGAGACTTCTCTGCTCTCAGCCATCCTCGGTTCAAGGTTCGGCCGCATCATGCACAATGTTCCTCCAACGCCTCCTGTCCTCCGTCAGTCTTAACAATTCTCCCATTGCCAATCCCGTCCATTCTTTTATGTTGCCCAGCCAGTTTGTTCTCGGTCTTCCTCTTTTCCGGGCTCCCGGCAGTGTGCCCTGTATGATGTCTTTCTCCATGCATGCTCCTTCTCTTCTCATGACGTGTCCAAAATATCCAGAGACTTCCTCCCATACAATATCCACTTGCAAAAGCACTACCCCATTTCTTCACTACTTCTACCACCAAACATTTCCAGATCCTTGGATTGGATGCTGGATGACGCTTTTCTTTATCAAGATCGGCAACAATGGGAGTCAGAGCAATCTTACAGTGAGGCAAAGTACATCATATCGGTCCTAAGAGTGACCAACGATGTGGCGGAGAAAGGAGTGGCCCTCATGCAGTTCTTCAATGAAACCCTGGTCCGAAATGAGGAAGAGTAGGAATTTTGTTCTTCAAATGGTCGAGTACCATCCAAAACAAATTCTCAAAAGCACTAAAAGGGAATAAATAAATGACAAATAACTCAAGGTTTTTCGTTTATTTTTGCCTAATTTTGTATCTTTAAGACTTAAATATATTACACTTAAACTATAAGCGTTGAAATTGGTTGGATCTTTGAAAATTACAATGTATCACATAGTTTTCTAAGCGACAGTATTCCCGGGCTTTTCGCAAGTTCTAAATCTATTACAATTTTCATATAATTTGGCAAACGTTAATGTTTCTCAAGGTGGAACACAAAAATAAGCTGGCCGATATTAATTTTGAAACTTCAATTTATAGACACACCCTAATATATATATATATATATATATATATATATATATATATATATCTATATATCTATATATATATATATATATATATTCGTTTATTGAAGAAAACTGGATGGTACACCGCACCCAGGAACATTAACATGGGATCATAGATAAATAGGCATACGTTAAGTCTAGCACGGCAGCCGACGAGGCGCCAATCCACAAATCCAAATGCATACAGACTTTAGATTCATATTGAATAAAGATAATATCTCAAAATGTATATATTTGCTGTAAGATATAATTGGTGTATTGTGTTGGGATCTGGGTGACTGAATAGAGGCTTAAGAGCATCTTGAGACGGTAATGCAACAACCAGTTTGAACAAGAGTGATCCTCTAAAAAAGTTGTATGATTTGTTTGCACGTGTATAGATGCCTGAGAAAATCCTCAAAAGCACGAATTGCCACCTCCGTCCGTAGTTCAATAGGAACGATTAATGTAGTAGTGGAGTTTTTGCATGAATTACGAATTTAGTAATTTCGGATGGGGAAACATAAGTTACAGCAGAGAGTAACGCCAATAGTTCTGTGCTACAATTGGCTTGAAGATAATGAACACTTTCTTCGAACAAAGGAAACCGCAAAGGAAAGGACATGGACATCACCCAATGGAAAATGCACATAACCTGATCGACTATGTCAAAATAAACAAAAGATTGAGCTCAAATGTGACAACGTTGGCCAGTAAAATACTGACCTACAATGAGACAGATACAGAAAGTCTTCATCAATTTCACAGACTTCAGACAAGCATTCTACAACATGTGACTCGATGCAATGTGGTAAGAGGCTTCTAGGACAATGACATCCCCGGACAAAAACCCCGGACAATACCCCGGACAATAACCCACCGGACAATAACCCCCGGAACAATAACACCCTGTGCAAAAACCTCCCGGACAGTAACCCCCTACAGTGATATTTCAAGTATAGCTTGCAACGTTCCTCTGTAGATGAATGATGATGTAAGATGAAGGACGGCCGTAAGTCATGCTTGCAGCCAGTCTGATGTGATACATTGCTGCTTCGTATTGTTAGGCCTGTGTGGCTGCAAGTAATCTGAAGTCAGCACAAATAACAACTATTCAATGGAATCGGCATATATACCGTTGGTCGTCACAAGTGTCATAATATTATATTGACAAGTACGGCAGCACAAATAACAACTATTCAATGGAATCGGCATATATACCGTTGGTCGTCACAAGTGTCATAATATTATATTGACAAGTACGGCAGCTCTGACGTCAGCCGTGGCCTAGTTCACTCATGGTCGTTTGATAAATACGTTACAGGACGAAGGAGGAGGGGCATTTGGTGCATTTAGGACATTCAGCATTGTTGCCTTGCTGCATTGCGCTTATGCGACACAAAGGGCTCTAAATATTCGTAATGCGCTGTTTTTATACGTATGCTTTTATTTATGTAATAATATAAGAATATTTACAATCGCTTAATTTTTTTGGGTCCACATGTTTGAATTTAGCAGGCTAATAGTTTATTATGCATGATAAAGCGCCCTTTTAGGAATTCAATACACGAAACAGTAAGTTTCTCAACGAATTTCAAATAAAAAAACTCCTGGCGTCAGAGTGTCATGTTCGTATTTTGTATTTTATAAAATCAGTTGGAACATTTGTTTCTATTTGACTGTAACATATAATAGCCTATCGCGTGTGCAGCGATCGTTCTGTCAATCTTATAACAATTTTAACTAACAATTCATTGTGTTGCGCTACTATACCTTCAACATTGATTAGTGACCTTTGATCTTTTTATTTTCAAAACTTCTCTTTCAGATCTGGGTTCCACCAGCCTTGCAGGAAACTTCAATGACAATTCGACATCGAAGTCACCATTAGCCAGGAAGTACTTAGTCTGGCAAGATTACCTTGTTTTTGCAGTCTCACTTTCCTTACCTCTGATGATTGGACTGTTCTTCTTCATCTCCGCACGAAGAAAAAAGCAGGACACAGCAGAAGATTTCTTAGTAGGTGAACGGTCCATCAATTTCGTCGCAGTCGCCCTCAGTCTGGTCGGTTCACTTCTCAACGGAATCTTTGTGATTGGATTTCCATCTGAAGTTCGCTATTTTGGAGCCAGAGTTGCATACGTTATTCTTGGCTTGTTGATCGCTGTCACTATCGTCTCAATAATCTTTGTTCCTAAATACCAAGGCATGACATTTACCAGTGCCTACGAGGTACGTATCTATTTCTCTATAGGTTACGTTAGATAGTTCTTGTTATCTCTTGGACACGGTTTTATCTGCCTTGTGCATTATGTGCATTGTGCACTATAGATATCTTAATTGCAAAATACAATAATTTCCTTTCCCTTAATGTCACAGTCAATTTATATACTTACACCAAAGAAATTGATTTGCATTCGCGCTCCATGCTAGCGACATTTTATTTTCCTGGTCGGTTCAACGAGAAAATCACGTGTGATTTCAAAAACTAGATCCTGCCGTCTTCTGCTCCAGTTCTAAGACATACTGGATTGGCTTTGTTTCCTCATGTGTTTCCGCAAATTTTATGAATTCCTGCAAATTATCCGTACCTGTTTCAACTGACGCGTTTAATTCATCATCATCATCATCATGATCCACGGGCCGAAGGCCCGTATGTGTCCAATGCATGTTTAGTCACTTTTTTCCAGTCCCCGATCTTGTGCCAATATTCTTAAGTTGTGCAGATCTTGTTTACACCAGTCTTCGATGTCGTCTGTCCACTGTCTGTTGGGTCTGCCCCTCCGCCCATTTCAATCCATAGTTGTTAAAACCGTTTTTATCGTTTTTATTTCTTTCCAAAAAACGTCGTTTTTTTCGTTTTTTATTTTTCTCATCGTTTTTTTTCGTCTTTTATTTCTTGTATGTACCTTTATTCATTTATTTAGTGTCTGCTAATATTTTTTATGTTTAACTTTTTTGTCTGATGTCCCTTATGTTGTCTCCGTACTTTCAAAATTCAGCTAATTTACGTCCCTAATTACGTCATCATTTGAGAAATAAATAGGCCTACTTCGTGAAATAGCACAGTTAAGTACAAGAAATAAAATTTCAAAAAGTTATTTCTAAGTTATCTAAAATGCCAAAAGAAAAGGGTGCGGAATGAATTCACCTTACTTTGATAAACGAGAAAGACAAATTCTCAGCATTGGCTAAATTGAAATGCATTTACTGTGAGAAAGTTTACACCATATAATCTATACCTACAAAGTTTAGTTTGTAATTGTGTTAGTTTAGTCAGCATGGACTTATGTTTACAATTTAAATTTGAAAAGATTTCAATATTTTTAATATCTCAATTTCTTATTTAACCAAACCTATAGAAATAAAATAATTGTTGAAGAATGATGTAAATAATTATTTAGTGCTTACCAGTGATGGGCAATAGTTAACTAAAAAGTTGCTAACTATTAGTTTAACTAAAAAAATTTAGTTTAGGAAGAAGTTTAACTAAAAAAAATAGTTTAGTTAAAACCATAGTTTAACTAAAAAAATTTAGTTGCTAACTAAAAAGTTTAACTAAAAAAATCAGCAATATACAACTATTTTCCACAGTGAACATTGAACACTGTCAGCGAAAAAACATTTTAACACTGCATGGTTTTAGCATTTACAGCCTGTGTTTTCAAATTCATACACTACTTACAGTACACATGTACCTGTAGGCCAGAACAGTACACATTGCATAGTTTGAAGGTGAAATTGTCATTGACGCTTTGCATTATTACAGTTCACTTAACGTCTTTTATTGCGAAAATGTTTGTCGAAACTAGTTGGAAAATAGTTGGAAAAAGTTTAACTACTTTTTTTAGTTTAGTTAACTAATTTCCAAAATCAGTTGCCAACTTTAGTTTAACTACTTTTTTTTAGTTGGAAAATAGTTTTAGTTTAACTTAAAAAATTGTTTTGTGATCATCACTGGTGCTTACTAATAAAGTTGTGCTATTTGCTGATTAAAGGTTTTTAATTTTAAATTGCAGTAGGGCCTACAAGATGCGAGAAAGTCAAGTTATTTTCTTTTGTCGTTTTTTTCGTTTTTTTTTCGTTTTTTTATTTTTTCGAAAAAACCACGTTTTTTCCAGTTTTTAATTAGTTTCTATCGTTTTTAACAACTATGTTTCCATCCATATTTCCCATCATCACAGTTTTTATTTTTCTATTGTCGTCCATTCTACATCTATGCCCAAAGAAACTTAGTTTTCTCTTTATACTCTTTGCATTTGATCTTTCTTTATATTCAGTCTTCTTCGAACTTCAAAATTTGTCACCTTCATTGTCCAATTTAATTGTAGTATCCTCCGATAACAGTACATTTCAAATGCCAATATTTTATCATGGTCCGTCCTTTTAATTGTCCATGATTCGCAGGCAGGGTGCAGGGGAGGAGGAAATAGAAATGAAAATAACAATAACAAGAGGAGGTGGAACAGGTCAAAAGCTACTGCTACTTGGGAAGTGTGATTACAACAGATGCAAGATGCCATAGTGATATTAAAAAAGGATAGTACTGGGAAATATGCGTTCAGGAGAAGAGGAGAGTTGATGAGAGGAGGACTGAGCAAAGATCTAAAGAAGAGATTTGTCAAGACACTGGTATGGAGTGTGGTACTGTATGGTTCGGAGACGTGGACCATCGGGAAAGAGGATATCAAGAGATTGACAGCCTTTGAGATGTGGATATGGAGAAGAATGGAAAAGGTGAGCTGGACGGAGCGAATGACAAATGAAGAGGTGCTGCTAAGAGTAGAAGAAAAAAGATCACTGATGACAACATTAAGAGAAAGATAAAAGAACTGGATTGGACACATATTAAGAGGAGACTCCCTCTTGAGAGAAATCATAGAGGGGAGATTGGAGGGAAGGAGAAGGAGAGGAAGACCGCGACAGATGATGATGGGATGGATGATGACCGAAGGATACAGCGGATACAGAGAAGAACACAGCGAAGAGAGGAATGGCGTCATTGGAAATGGAAACCTGCCGACTGCAGAGAACTTAAAGAAGAAGAAGAAGATTCGCAGGCATAAAGAGCTGCTAAACACACATGTTTTTAAGATATATAATTTGGTTTTTGTTACTGATTTGTTTGGTCTTCCATTATGGTCTTTAGTCCTCCCTTCGCCTTTGCTATTCTTGCCTATATGTCCCTTGTGCAATCGTTATTCCATGTTAGCAGACTGCCGAACGCAAATTCCGTTACATTTGCACTCTTATTTCCTTTTCTCTTGTCTCTTTGCCAAATAGCATTGTTTTTCTTTTGTCCACATTTACTGTTAATTCAGCACGTTTGACAGATATGTGCAACCCATAAACATTTTCTTGCAACTTCTCACAGCTGTTCTCTGTTTATAGGTCAATATCACCTGCAAATCGTAAGTTGTTAATCTGTTCTCCTTGTACCGAGATTCCAGTTCCATTATCTTGCAAGACTCTCTCCAACTAATAGTAAATATATTAGGTGAAACTGGATCTCCTTGCCTTGTTCACAAACCATCCTCCTATTTCCATTAACACTTTCACTGCGTTTAATTAGGCGACATAAAAGATTTAAATACGGTTCAAATTCTGGTTGATTTCAAGAACAAGGAGGAACACTACCGGGATAGCCCGTGACTCCAAGATTATCTTGTTTTAAAGCCTGGCTGTCCTTGCCTATTTCCTATATCTTTGTGTTTATTTAAAGAAGCTTTAACCACTTCCGTCTCTTATGTCGCTCACCCAATCTGATCGTTAAGAGCGTGGCTCTACAATCCGCATTATATTGTTTTTGGAGTCTCGCTTTCCTTGTCTCTTGTAATTGGATTATTCTTCTTGATCTCAAGGTGGAAAAATCAGGCTTCGTGAATGCCTTTTCATCAGTGCATGTTATGAACTTAATTAACTAAAGATTTTAGGCGTTTTTCGTTTTGTTGGAAAGTGGGGCTATTTACATTTTTCATTAGCTGATGTCAGACATTATAATTGTTCATAAAACTTCTAGATTAAGCCGTGTGAACTGAATGTTACGTGCAGGAAAGCTGAATCATTAAGTCTGACGTAAAATGCTAATTCAGGTCTTTGTATGATTATAAATAGTTGACTGTAGTAATATGTCTCGACAGTTTTGGAATCAGTAACTACTGTTGTTGTGATGTAGTACATAGAAAAAAGATTCAACTATGCTACGAGAGTCATTGCATCTTTAACATTCATCGTGTCGGTGGTAAGATAATCTTGTTTTTGGAGTCTCACTTTCCTTGCCTCTGACGATTGCATACACACTGAGTCTCGTCACCAAGTTCGTGTATAAACTTCGTAACCCAAAGAGAATGTGGTACAATGTATATACATTTATTAAGAGGTTGCTCCTCCAACTACGACGTAAGCTGCTGCTCTGCGCTTAGTTCTAGAGTAGCGCTTCACAAATTTGTAGTTTACCATTACTCCTATAATTACAATAGGGAAGATTGCCAGTAACAGATTTAAATAAGAGTTTAATGTTTTATTCTCTTGTGTGTATATCTATGTGTATAATGATTAATGTATATACGTCAGTTTTGTATGTTTCATTTAACATTTCTACGTCTGTTTCTGCTTCAGCTAAATAATTAATAATTATATAGATTTTGTAAAACAATTTGAGGAAATAAAATATTTTGGTCAACCTATGACAATTTACATATGTATACATTTTCTGCAGGTCATCTATTTGGCAGTGGTGCTTTATGTTCCTGCTTTGGCCTTTTCAGCAGGTAAATTATTTGCATTAATATTTTAGATATAGGCCTATAAACGCAACATTTTTTTTACATAATTGGAAAAGGTATACACATCAATACACGTTTTTAATTCATTGTAGAATTTGATGCGTTGTGCACATTTCGAGAATCGGAACAAAGCTGAACCATATGATTCAGTATTTTTCAATATGCTGATTTGCAATGTTTTATTCGAGTAATCTCTGTTCGTGGAACTGTTTAATTGAGACGTAGGCCACAATATGCTGGCTAAACGACGCAAACGACGGACACTTGTATCTGTTGAATGTTACCCAGTTAACCCGCAATTCCAAAGTCTGTAAAGATCTACCGTCTGAGCCCTGTCGTAGGCTACACCGACAGGGAGTAGCTCCTAAACCGTACAGTATGAATTGTGGTTGCCATAATAGTTCCCTGACCCAGAAAAAGTATGTACAGTAATGGTCACGCTAAACAAAAACTGTTGGAGTGAAAAACATTCGCTATATAAGTTTGCATATTTTTCTATGTGTTTGTATAAGTTCCTATGCTTGTTTATGGTGAACAAGCTTTTCCGTCTCGTGTAATACCTTTAAATAGTCTTACTTACTTTATTGTCTAGCAGCACTTATTGGTGGCTTTCATAAGGTGTTGAGTGTTGACATTATAAAGACATAGCAAATAAAACCAAGTATACGTAGAACAACTTTTTGTACATGTTTTAGTGACCGGTGTAAATCAATTTATCATCATTGCTGTGGCTGGAGTCATATGCACAATATACACTGCTATGGTACGATTCAAAATATTTTTGTTAGACTTCGAATTTTTGCATGTACAGCCTTTCAAGACTTTTCGTTGCAATCTTGAAAGTCTATAGACTTAAAATATGTAAACTCGTGTTATATATATTTTTAATATATATTTTAATATATATATATACAGAACAAAATGTTGAATTTAAAATTTGTTAACTAAAAACCAAATGTTATATGTTCTTATACTTGCATGCTAAGCTGCCTGCGGGACTGTTCATTTCTACAATAAGACTAAGAATAATTTTCAACTTAATTATGATTTTGAGCTGTAATCAACAAAAGCAGGTGCAAAATATTAGAATGTATGAACTGTCTTCCTGGTGTTTTAGGGAGGAATCAGAGCCGTCGTGTACACAGATGCATTGCAAATGATAATACTTTTAATTGGATTAATAACAATAGCAATTTTGGGAACAGTCAATGCTGGAGGTGGTCAGAAAGTGTGGGAAATTGCAAAAAATACAGGACGTATCAATTTTGGCGTGTAAGTAACATTGATTAATATCCAATTACAACCCATTATATTATTGAATATAAATTATTTTCTCTATGAAAAAAGTGATGTCAACTTAATAATAATAACAATAAAGACAAACAACTCTAATTTATTCCATATATTCAGCTTAAGCAGTATTAATATTTTAATTATCAATTTCACACGAAACTTTGGACTCTTTACAAAGCAAGGCTTCTGCGGAGCTAGTGTCCTCCTAGTCCATTTTCTGGTCAATCTGCAGACAGATGCAACATTTATTCTTGAAAACAGATACACAGAAAAAAACCTTTTTTAAGTGATGTTCGATGTAATACAGTTCCAGTAATTGTAACATTACTAATTTGAAGGTTATCCCTGCACTGCACTTCTCGTGATTAAAGTATTAAAAGTTATTGAAAGCTGTCAAGTAGTCCCTATTAATTATATCTATGTGAAAATATCGGGATTACTGTGAATAGCTAGTGTGGATCTTCGCTTAAAGAAAACGGGCTTGGTCTTGTCAAATTTCCGCATCGATAGTTGCTTGTTTGCGTAATCCTTCATATAGAGCTAGCGAATTACAATCGCCATCTGATTACACTGGACAACTTTTTTAATACAAGTCTTTGGTAGCTTCGATACTTGCAGATTCTGTTCATACAGCACTGGTTTCATGGGTGAAGGTAGATTGAGATATTCAGTAGATTTATTAGTTTTAACAGAGATGCCAAAGACTAGTCCACAGAGACGGCGAACTGTATTGTCTTCCGAATGCCTCCATCTACAGCACATACTTGCACATTAATAGCGAGGAGCCTACTGCTTGCATTGAGTAAGATTTTTATAATGCTTTCTTTTAGAAGTCCTCATAATGTATATATATATATATATATGATTCTTTGTATTGTGTGTATATATATATATATATATATGTATATATATATATATATAATTCTTTGTATATCATAATTTGGCATATTTGTCCGGTTATAATTGTATGAGTGAAAAACCATATTTAGCAAAATGATTTATTATTTATAATAGGAAGCACAATGCCTTTAATCCAGATCCTCGGGCTCGTCACACTTTCTGGACTCAAGCACTCGGTATAGGCTGGACTTACATTGGATTGTTCGTATGCAACCAAATGATGATTCAACGCTATATGTCTGTCGATACTCCAACAAAGGCTCAGGCGTAAGAACAGTTCCTTAAGGATTGCTAATAAGTGGTCTTTTTAATAGCTATGAACATCTAGATCCAGATTAATATTTTTTAGTAGAAAGAAATAAGGGGGAGTTGATAGGCCTATTGTCACGGATCCGGGGTTCAACTGACATCCAGGAAGCTACTATTAACCCCAGTCCGAGTGGTAAACAGTGACATCATTGGTCATGAATATTGATTAGTTGGAAGCGGCCAATGAGATCTGGGAGCGTAACAGAGAAGCTGACTTCTCCAGTGATTTCATGACACAAGGACACAACCTTATAGCGAGACCGCATAAATTTACCCTACCCGGAAAAGATGATAATAATATTAACCCGTGTGCTCTACAAGAATACCTATTGATGCTAATTAGCTGTTCGTGAGACTATATAACCGCTGTTGCTTGTTCTAGTTGCGTTATGTCAGCTATGATGTTCAATGAACGAGTATTGATTGATGACATTTCTCTTCTATTATACTAGATGTTTGCCCGTCCTAATACGGTAAAAGGGTTCGTTTTCAGTTAACTTCTTATGTATCTAGCGGCTCTAGCCCCTTTTAAACCCGGTGAGTTCCTTCGCAGCGTTTTAGCGAATAAAAATAATAATAAAAAATTAAGCGCTTTTTAAGCCGTTAGTTTAAGGAGCAGCCGTTTACGGAATATTGCAATTTACTTTGAATGAAGTGATCGTCCCGTTTGTGACGTCATTGGTCATTGTGACGTCATTGCAGCCAATGATATGAGCGTTACATTTGTTTTGTTTTGCACACAAAGACACTTGAAAATAATAATAATAATAATAATAATCTTTTTCTTTATTAATTCAAAGCGACAAACGCAGTTAGATTACATTGAGACGTGAAAGTACAATTATCAATTGCTTAACTAAACACACGTTATGGCAGCCATGCAAGGCGCCTGCCCTGCTATCCTGGCTATGAGTGTTACCGTTACTTTCCCCTCCCCATTTCTGTTCGTTTATATTATTAACTAGTGTATTTTCCCGTCATAATTATGACGTTGGTTAAAATGTTCTGAACGCCGTCGTCAAGACGACCGTCGTCAAGACAACAGTATAGTGACGTCACAAACGGTTTCACAATAGAACAGAAAGGCTTTGTGACGTAGCGTTATACCAGGACAAATTTGCATATAAGGAAACTATATGTATAGATTATTGATTGCTGGCGGAAGATGTCTTGCATTGACTGCCAAGGTGATCTGAGTCGGACGATTTGCGCTAAATATAAATTTCGCGTGGTAAAGCTATAATTTTATTGAGCAGAAATTAATGGCATAGCTTCCTGTGTCTCATCTATTTGTAATCAGTGGAAGCCTTCGACTATGTGAACTTGCGGTATATTTTCAATGTCTTTTGCAGATCATTAATTCTTACGTTCGTCGCGTTAGTTCCATTGGTTGCTCTCGGAGTTCTTATTGGGCTGGTTATGAACGCTGCCTACGAAGCCGATGATGTAAAATGTGATCCACTGGCTGATAAACAAATCACTGCCGGAGATCAAGTAGGCCTATGCATTCTATTGCAGTTGAGGTTTTCTACTACTCTTTGTGATAATTTTATGTCTATTGCCCGTTCATATTTAGAAAATAACACCGATTTTCATGATAATATGCCCCTGTTCGAATGAACATTTGATTGGTTTATAGTAGATATAGCTAATATTTCTATTGTAGTTATGGCAGCTATTTTAGTCTTTATTTTTATGCAAAGAATGATGGATCCAATTTTTTAATTATTCAATTTTTGGGTGACAAGAGCTCCTCTTTAAACTAAAAAAACACAGATAAGAAAAGTGTCAACGATTTTTAAAAAAGCTTGTCAGTTGCTGTGATTCTCCGACAATCAAATACCATTGCTGTATAAAATAAATAATGTAAAAAACCTCATTTGTTGATTATAGCAAGACTAAGTACTATTCGAACTGATACAGTCAGTTGCAAACGTGGTTTCAACTAAAGTTAAATGATGTTACTATAGAAAATTAAATAGTACTTGATATTGTCGTTATTAGATTGTACCATACTATATAATGCAGTTATTGGGCCATTATCACGGAATACCTGGACTTTTGATTGCTTCCATATTTTCAGCTGCCTTAAGGTAAGAAAACAAATGCAATTACTAAAGGTTAGTCATTAGTACGTGACGCAACAACTTGAATCGTAATCGTAATCGTAATCTCCAAACTTCTAAAGCGCCACTCGAAGGCCAAGCGCAGGACACCAGCATATTCACGAGCGCTACGTCAGATCAGAGGGGGTTTCCAGAGAGTAGTCCAAAAGAGGTCCAAGTCCGATTTCCAAGTATAGTGCTCTAGAGGTTGGATACAAAATGAAATAAATGTAATTACTCATTATTATTATTTTTTTGATATTTTTATAATTATAATAATAATAATAATTATTATTATTATTAATTACTACTGCTACTACCACTACTACTACTACTACTACTACTACTACTACTACTACTACTACTACTACTACTACTACTACTACTACTACTATCACTATTGCTGCTGCTGCTACTACAACAGTTATTATTATTATTATTGTTGCTGAAAGAAACGTTAGGCTTGCATACTTCGGTCTTCAAATTATGTTGATGATGCAAGCAACTATGCCTCATACTATGCTCGTAGTCGCATAGTATGAATATGGAGTTGCTTGCATCATAGATGAGGGGAAATCTATGAATGGTAACAGTCTTTCTCGAATACTAGAAGATCTTGAAAGACGTGTTCGATACCTGTAAACTCCTTATAGGTCTTACTCAGTCTTACATTCCCCAGGGGCGGCTATTAAATGAGCGGGCGCTTAACAGGCTGCCAAGACCTGTGTTCTGTAAGACCTTGATATTTAACTGCCATACTTTTAAATTTACTAACTGCGGTTTGTCAGTGAGCTTGTCAATAAACATCAGTATTATTATTATTATTCGGGTTGAACGTTCAGGACTCAAAAAAACTTGACTATTGTATCCGCGGTTAGGTGTTAATGGTGCTTAGATGTAAAACAATGATGTTATGTAACATTTGGTGACTTCTGCTTGACCGACAAAAATTCTGTTCGTCTAAGATGTAAAAATTCTGCATGCTACGTACTAATCGAAACAATTCTCCCTCGTTATTTTGTGAATATTTAGTCAATAGTCAAAAGTTATACGAATTGGGACTTCGACGTTTGGGTGTCTATCAACGAGTCATTTTGTCATATTACCTTGCATCATTCTCAATCATTATGCCTGAATTCAGACTAATAAACTATTGTCATTACACGCTTCTCATTTTCTTCAAATCCACCTCAATATTTTTAAATGTTTCCTAATACGATTTCCCATACGATAAAAACGAGACGCTTGTTTGAGGAAGCTTGGGAATGCAGAAACTGTCGACCTTATACATTATATAATATTTGTAAAGTTAACTTAAATTTATAAAGCAAGCCAATAAAAGTCGAATTTACTATAATTTTATTTAGAACGCACTTAATAAACTAGAGTTAGCATGATTTTGGTAGCTCGAAAGTTTTAGGATCCATGAAATATTCTTATGAAGACTTCGGCTAGGGCGTACGTTTGCTGTCCGAATTCAATTGATCACTGCAAACCAAAAAGCGAATTTGTGAAAGCGACAACAAAGAAAGACTTAAGACTTAATGCCTAATAAATTATGAGTACAATTAACAGAAATGTAGTGTAAAAAACTTCAAGGCTCACCCAAAAATTAACTAAAAATAAAGCTGATTTCTTGTCAAAACCTTTTATATGTTGTGTTTCAGTTCGATTGCTTCTGTGATAAACGCTCTGTCAGCAGTATTTCTTGAAGACATCATAACCCCTCTAGTTTCTGCGACAAGAAAGAAACCATTGAATGACAAAGCAAGGAAAAGGATAGCTGTGATTATAGGTGTGGTTCTACATTAAAATTTCTGAAACTAATATATGAAACTTTCACACGGCGCACAGGAGCCTTACAGTATTTATCACCTACACATTTTAAGCAGATCTCATAACAGTACTTTTGAAACTGCAGGCAATAGTAGCTTTGCTGTGAAGGCCAACATACGAGTGAACCGTTGGAGACAAGCTGTGATTAATGTGCTTTAACATAACGATTTTGTGACGCGCTTACTCCTCTAATGAAAAGCACTGCTTCGATTTAGATGTCCAAGTTTCAAAGAGTTTAAAAATAAGTGTGATTGATACCCAAGTATCGTTCGTTAGGTGAAGGATAACAGATTGCTAAAATTCCGAGTCAATTTTTCTTAAATTTATCTTAATTGAAATCGATTACCACACACGCAGTTTATGTATTTCGTTTTGCAGTAATATTCTTTGGTCTTCTAACGATTGCATTATCATACGGTGCTGATCGATTCACAAGCAAACTTGTCCAAGCTACAGGAACTATATGGGGAGTGATCGACGGTCCTTTGGCTGGACTTTTTATTGCAGGGTTTTTCATACCATTCTGCAACTCTGCCGTACGTGAAGTAACTCCTGCTTTTCACTTTTCTTCCTAAAAATTTGGCGTAAATCCATGTCGCACAATTTTCTCAAAATTTGTTTTCTAACCGTAAAAATAAAGTATTCTGGTTAAAATTCTCTTGCCTAATATATGACACGTGAACGTATTAATTTTCATTATGAACTTTGTATTGACAGTTCCTTGTAGTTTCTTTTGAATAGTTTCTTCATAGTTTTTTGAGGTTTGCAGCCATTTAGGCCTAAATAGTGTTACGAAAGGCTACAAAAGTGCACTAAGATACTTTTACCATATTTCGCCGCACTTCTACAATCAAAATTGAAGAAGATCCATGATAAGAAGGTCTACCTTTATTGTTCATGCATTCTTTTGCTCTCGGGTCGACTACTGTAACTCGCTCCTCCTCCGTCCACCATGTTACGCCTCTCCCCTGTAGTCAGTCTTAAATGCTTCTGCTAGGCTCATGGCACGTCTGTCATTGATTGCTAACTTTCAGGATAATACCATCAAACTCTTATTCTTTCTTCTTTTTCATCACCTTCTTCTACCTTCTCGGTAGCCCTCACGTCGTTTTACTCTTCACCTTTGTCTTCTGTTAAAGGCTGTTTCTAATTTATAGGGCGCAATAGCTGGAATTCTCGGTGGTTTGATTATAGCTCTTTGGATCTCTGTTGGCGGATTAATATATTCGCCACCTGCACGGACGTTACCTATATCAATTTGCAAAGGAAATATATCCATGGCGTTGCCTCCGCCCACGAACAGGTATTTCTAGTGTCGATGAATAAGAACATCCTTTAATGCCTGCAGATAGGGACTTTAGTTAAAATATCAGAAGATAAGATACACATTAAATGCAGTGAATTAAGATCTATTTTTAAATATTGGTAATTTTTTAGATGTATATGTCCGACGTCTATAATTATAAATTTTTATACGATTTTGTTGTTATCTGTGCTAAGCCAGATTAATTCAGGGTTTTAAAGGGCGTACAGGCCAATTTAATGTTTGCGCATGCTGTCTACCTCTTTCAATTTGGAATTTAAGCAGTTGGAAGTGGTGATTGCATCTGTTTCCTTCCAGGGTTCGAATGTCACAGTGAGTGGATAAACGCAATCATGCAAGGATAACCTTGCAGTGTAGTAGACAGTGCATAGATGACACAATTTAATTGTTTGTTGTACGATTGATATGAAATTGTGAACTCTGGAAAACATAAATGCGGTGACATCACAAGTCCAGCCTCTTCTATCCTTTTCTTTTATTTCATTACTTTAATTTTCATTCATGTCATACACTGAGGTAAAGAGGCTGAATTTCATGCTAGTCTTTGAAATTTGAAGAATGATTTAACCGAGGATAGAACAGAAAATAATTTCAATTTACCTTTTGTAATTATTGCCTGAACGAGATATCATTAATATGTGAATTATTAATCACCAAACGTGTGCTCTTTTTGCTTGGCTTTTTTTTAGTGCTCAAGAGTTATTTTTTTACATTTATGTTTGTTTCAATTTTCAGTTCAAATTGGTTTCCACTTTTGGAACTATATAATGTGACTTACGGCTGGTATGGCGTTATAGGAATATTTAGCTCAGTGATTATCAACGTCATCGTGTCTTTGATTTCAAGTGCAATAATGGAATTATTTGTCAAAAGAGGATGGACTTTCGGTAAGTATTTTAGTCCATGCAAATGTACTAAACTGAATTTAAAACAAAATGATTCAGGTTTTGGGATTTCTATTATCGATTTAATTAAATCGTTCCTGACATCAACAAGAATAAGAAAAATGTATTCTTATTGGCCACTGTTTTCATTGCCAGTTGACCATCATGAATCAAGCTGTACTTAAGTTTTGGCAGGAGTCTTGCTTTCGTATGACCGCAGGGTATATATTAAATTAGCATTCATAATTATTAACATGGCAAAAGGCATCGTAAAAGCGTATTCCTCTATTAAACTTTCTCTTTCAGACCAGATTCGAAAGATTCCAGCATCTCTCATGTACTCATGTGCAGACAATTTGTATTGCTATTGTCCTGAGTCGTGCAAGAAACCACTCCGATGTGGTGTTGATTATGAGAAATCAGAGATTATAAATGGAGAAGCTATAAGTGTAAGAATCGTCATTTATATTTATCTATACAATATGTTTATGAATCTTTAGTTATTCATACGTTACGGCAGGATTTACTAAAGCCTAAGGCGGTCATTAATATTTCTAAAAAGACTTTCTGAATCTTTATTTTAGCAGAAAGTTCATACTAGTTTCTTTTCGTTGTTCTTGTTAAGTAGCTTTCGGCTTAGCTTAACGTATAGCTTTGGACAAACAGTTACACTTGACCATATTTTGCATACTGACTGAATATTAAAAACTTTTTATTATGATTCTAAAACACAAGATGGAGGATGGGCTCCTCGTAGGCAGCCAACACGCAGATTTATTATTGTTGTTTAACGCGTAAATATTCAAAGATTTGTGTTTTCTGTCGTCGTCAAAGTTTAACCTGCCATACAAAGACGACCGAAATTTTATATCTCGAGTTCTCTTTAGGAACATTTATTAATGATAATGTAAACAAGTTAAGTCTACGACAGCCTGTATTTATCAAATACACGAATATTGTATTGTATTGTATTGTAATTATATATAACTCGGTGAACTAGTCTCTATAAATAAGTGCTTCGGTTGAACATCTGCTGTACCAATAGTATACCAAGTTACAGACTTGGTAGTATTACTAGGCTACTAAAGTCGGCGCAGCAGCAGTAGGCCTACGAGCAGAGCATCGCGGCAGTTAAAATCTTGGGCCAGCGGCTGTCGGCAGTTTAGACCAGATTGAAGGATTGTAATCCATGGGCCGGCCGCCAAGCTGTATCCGACCCACTGTTGAGCTGCGTGATAGTTTAATAATAGCAGTCAGAGGTAAGGTGGTACAAGTGACACTTCTCCTACAGCCCTACTTCTTCTGGCATTACTTGTCTCATCGCTGAAGAAAACTGAACTATGGCTCATTTGGAAGCCAATTAATTTAAGGAAAATATGTAGACAAATTATAGGTTTAACTCCTCCCCGTTTCTTATGCGTACGAGCATTATAGGTAGACCTCCACCCATCACCCATAGGCAAACATATACATTTTGGTTAACAACCCTCCATGCGTAGATACTAAATGGGTGACCCCTTAGCAGAACGATACATATTCTGTTTATGTCTCGTCGTTTATTTCTATGCCACTCTGGTAAAAAGAACTTGGTTCCATAGCGCAGCTATTGACTTTTGAAGTTCTATGAATTTCCAAATTCATGATTATATCGTTAGTGTATCGATTAAACAGTTACATCGTTTACATAGTATGCTATGTAAACTATGTAAGCGATGTAACTATGGTAATCACTTACATAAATGCAAACTAATAATTGCTAACATATTATTTTTTACAGGTTCTGAAAAAAGAAGGACTAGACAACAAATCTTTCGCTGTAGACACTTTCGACGACGAGAAGAAACAGAAGCTCAACGCGGATTCAACTCGTTTTTAACAAATCTCTACTAGAATTTGACCGAAAACAAATTAATTTAATAATTAATTTTAATAACAAATGCACCCACAAATGAATTGAATTCTTGTCAGTTATGAATGTCATAGCCTATTTATAGGTTTTCGTAATTTCATGTTCATCAAAAGCGACCAATTATCGTGAAGATTACATTTTTAGTAGGCCTATCATATGTAAAAACTTATGAAGTTGTATTATGCTTATAGACGAAGTAAAAATTACAACCTGGTACTCATTTTATCGTGTCCAATTATTGCTAATTAATTAATATATTGTCAAATCTGGATTGTTAATAAAAATGTTTTGCATTCATTTTTGTGTATTATAAATATAATTAAAATAAATACATTTAAAATATTAATGGTTAGTAATAGATAAAATAAATAAATATAAATATAATTAAAATAAATACATATAAAATATTAATGGTTAGTAATAGATAAAATAACAATTTATACTAATGAAACGCAGTTTCTCTAGTCTGCTAGACAAGAATTAACCATATTGACATTTAGAATCGTTGATTCTGCTATATTTTTCATTTTAGGTTTAAAGTTAAGATTAAGTAAAAGCAAGATTTAAAATATGATTGATTTTTACTTTTTACTTTAATATATATATATATATATATATATATTCGTTTAATATCTTCAAACTGACAATAACGCAGTATGATTACAAATCAGTATAGGTTATCAAGGAAAAATGCGTAGTGCATAATGAAAAAGTACTCTTAAAACAAATTCAGTTAATTATTCAAATCTCAGCAAATGGGTAATGACATGGGGAGATAGTATACATCGAAGTCAAGTACGGGCGATTACGACAGTTTCGGATTAGGAGGGCGAGACCGGCTATGAGGAGAGTGAAGGCGAGACTCCGTATTGCGATACCCGGCTATGGGGAGAGGAATTGGCGAGACTCGGTGTTGCGAGACCTGGCTATGAGGATGGGGAGGGCAATACTCGGTATCGCGAGACCAGCATGTGAGGAGGGGAAGGGCGCGACTCAATGTCGCGATCAGGTAGGAGCAGAGGCGCGTTTACACGTAGGCGCACTAGGCGCGCGCCTACGGCTCCCAACTCTCGCAGGGCCCCCAAACGAATGAAATTTTTTTTGTTCAATTATAAAAAATAAAAATTTTCAATCTTGAATTACTTTAAATATAAACTATTTTCTATTTTATACACGTTTAGCATTTCCATAAAAGTAGGCCCTATATTGTTGTAATTTATTGTTTCCTTCATTTTGGCTAGCACAAGTTTAGAAGGGCCCCTAAAATATTTGCGCCTAGGGTCCCGTAAATGTATGCGCCTAGGTCCCCATTTTCTGTAAACGCGCCTCTGGGTAGGCGAGGCTAATCAAACCAATAAAAGGGAGTAGGGGAGCCGAACCGCCACACTATTATCAATTTAACTCATGAGACTGGGCTTAATGACTAGTCTATATGATTCTTGATTACGTGTGTGGCAGTTATAGAGGTAAGGTTCACGTTAAATACAGTACTGGAGTAAATTTTATGTCGAAACGGATGTTATCGTGTTAAATCAGAGTAAACTGATCATCCTGGCAGTCAACTCGTTCAAATAAAGAAAAAGGCACACATTTCTAACAAGGTCCGCCAATTTACCGGTTTGTAAATGCGCAAATGTCTACATGGAAGAGTCTTCGGTTATGGTTCTTTTCGATACTGGGGAAGGTCGGCCAAATCAGCCTGGCACAAATCCTCAGTACCGACAGTGAACGTTTTCTTCGTCAAACTGCTAAACGGTTTATTGAAAGTTTCTGCGCTAAGGTTTTATATCATTAATCCTTCAGAAATTCGCGTGCGTCCTCCCTCCCTTCATCACCGTCCTCTGCAACCGCTCTCTTCAAAAAAGTACTTTTCCGTCGTCGCAGAAAAGATCCATTCTCGTTCCTATTCTTAAAACGAGGACTCGACCTGGCTGTGTCGACTAACTTTAGGTCAATTGCTAACGTATCTTTTCTTTCAAAAATCGCAGAAGAGATACTAGCATTTAAGTTCACCTTGATAGGAGCAACCTCCCAAAACCTTCCAGTCGTAGGGATCACGCCTCAGAGACCCTATTGCAGTGATATTTCAGTTAATTGAAATAGAAACTGAAACGAAAATTATTAATTTCCGTTTAACGAAAACTGAAACTGAAACGGAAATTATTTGCAAAACGGAAACTGAATAGAAACGGAAATGAAAATGTCAAAACGGAATAGAAATAGAAACGATAATTAATTCCGAACGGAAATTGTTGAAAATAAGTAAAACTTTTCTGCGTTTGTATTGGGTTTTAGTTGGGCTAAATCGCTGACTACGTAACTCTATAGGTTTGGGCGGACCATTTATTCTGGTTATTATTCGATATCCATGCATCGAAATCTATGTTGTCTGTTAGAGTTAGGTTGCTAAGTTTTCCATTGAGAATGAGTTTTTCGCGACTATAGGCTGGACGCAAGCGCGAAAGCGGTCTGGCAGTATTTTGTTTATGATGAGAAAACGAAAAAGAGTTGGTGTTTAGTGAAAGTTGGATGAGACGTTTACAATAAACCATGTGGACTGTAGCTTGTCGGCAAGAATTCGACTAATCTAAAGATAAAATATCTATCATAATAGTTCGAAACTTGCGAGAGTCATGCCTTAGGCGGGAGTGTTACTGTTCCTGGGCCGCAAATTAGACAGGCCCACAAACAATAGACATACAGACGCACTCCTCTTCACATTCCCTAATTCATCTAATCCTCCGTCCTCCAAGCGTTCTCTAGGTCAGAGGTTCTCAAACGGTGGTACGCGTACCACTATTGTACCACCAGGTCGCAAAGTGGTACGCGAAGAAATAAAATAATTCTATGAGTTTATGCCCATCTTTATCTTTAATTTGATCTGACCTGCTGGTGGTATGCCAATATTCGGTTTTTTACCTGGTGGTACAATAAAAATACAGTTTGAGAACCGCTGTTGTGTGTCAACGCAAATATATCTATGTAGAAACTGAAACTGAAATTTTCCAGAAACTGAAACGAAAACGGAAATTATTTTAAAACTGAAACTGTAATAGAAACTGAAATTATTTCAAAACTGAAACTTGAACTGAAATAGAAATTACAATCCCAAAACTGAATAAAAACTGAAACTGTAATTATTTTCAAAACTGAAATATCACTGCCCTATTGCTTTTCCTTCTGTCTGGCATCTATGGGGCGTTGGATAGGTCGCAGGTTATCCTTCTAGTGTTGTTAGATGAGAGTGCCGCGTTCGACATTGTCGAACACGATATTCTTCTTTGGCGGATTTCTGTCTCATTTGGCCTTTCTTGTGGTTTTCTTGATTAGCTTGTTTCCTGCCTGCAAGACGTTCCTTCTCTGTAGTCCATGGGTCCACTAAATCTGCATGGGTCCCTGCCCCGTATGGCTTGCCCCAGGGTACTGTGTTGGGTGCACTCTTATGCATCATTTATACTGCTAACCTTTGCACCTCCTGGCGGCAAATGCAATCCTGAGCAGGTCTTATGCGAATGACTTGCAGACATAATTAGATAACACAGTTCGGCCTCAGTAGCCATAACTGCGGTCTGTGCCATGAGCTGGGTTGTCTTGGTCCTGGAGACCTAGATGTTCTCCAACCGTTTGTGCCTCAATTCTGCTAAGACCCAGTTTATCTAGTTCGGCACGCGCCAGCTGCTTGCCAAGAATGCCTTACAGGTCCTGGCCCTGGAATTTTCATTGTTCACTCTCTCGTCTTCGGGTCCCGAACCTTGGTATCATACTGGACCAAGAGCTGACCTTTACGCGACGCATAGGCCTGCTTTTGCCATGACTATTACTATCAGTTGCGCCAGCTTAGTGTGGTCTCTCGCTGTCTAACCTCCACCGCCGCTTCCATGCTTATCCACTCATTTGTCATCTCTTGCCTTGACTAATTGCAGTGGTCTTCACCTTGGTCTCCCAGCTGCTCGGACTGGATGCTTGGACCGGGTCCTGCACGCAGCTTACTGGTGGCATCCTGAGATTTGGCAATGTCACTGAGTACATGCGGGATGTTTTGTATTGTCTTCCTATCCCTCAGCGTATTGCTTTTCGGGTCTCCGCCCTATAGTGTCACGCTGCCTTGTGAGAGATAATAATAATATTTTCGTTTAATATTTTCAAACTGACAATAACGCAGTATGATTACAAATCAGCATGAACGGATGATCACAAGTTATTACAGGAGTCGAATTTAACTGTATACGGCAGTCATGCAAGGCGCCTATCACGTCATACATCTAATTTTTAACAACGCGCCATCTCGCGAATGAAAATAGGTTGAGTGGACCTTTTTAGAGAGGCCTCTGTGTATTTGCAAGAGATTGCGTCTCTACCCTGGACACCCAACGTCGTAGTTCCCTACCCTCTGCTTAGCACACGCTGAGCTCCTCGTCTGAGTCTTCTCCCGTTCCCGGTCCGCTTTTCCATCGTTGGTCCTGCAACCTGCAACGGGTTCCCTGTGGCGCTTGTGATATGCGATGTCTGAAAGACCTGATGCAGACACTTTTATTGTCAGGTATACATTCAATCATTCAATACCAGGCCTGACTCACATTCGGTTGCTCAGCAGTACATGCAAGGTGAACGTAGGGACGAGAAAAAGTTAAACTTCAAAACTTCAACAACGAAATATGCAAGTACATGTTTATTGTTCTATAAATAGGCCTTACTGCAAAAGTCAACACGCTAGAAACCATATAGGCTTAAGAACTAATTTACAAATAGGCTGCCTAACACATTCGTCTCCTTAGGAGGCCAATTATGTTAGGTCTCCTTATTAGGCCTAACATATTGGACCTGCAGGCTAGCTACAATTGTATTATATGCTTAAAAGTACTACCTTGCTCCATTTCTATTATTTTGTCGGCGAAGACCAACAAATCGTTTGACAGGACGTGAAAGAAACCTTTTAACAAAACATATATAAATTCTAGACTCGTCTGCGGCGCGTTTTATGTCCAGTGTAGCCTATGAATGTATCGAGAAACACTGTACAGTGCTTTCAGAATATCTCACAAAAGATTTGCATACGTGGTATCGACATGAAAACAGTTCAAATAGAACGGTTTGTAAGAGCTTCAATTCTTTCAAGTCCAAAAGATATTGCAGACAACTGTGGAGGCATCCTGCTGTCTCGGTGTTGGTGGAAGGTTGTTAAAGGTGTTATATTGAGCAGTGAGCACCGAGATATTTATGAAGATTTTCTACATTACAATAGATGTATTGTAATGCGGTTTCTTCGGATGAAGGCATCTACGGGAGAGAATGGTTGCTAGATGGATGAGGAAAAGCAGATGTAGGCCTATATTGTAATCAAATAAAAAAAAAGTTTTATGTAGTGAAATTTAAATCAAACGTTTAGATGATTACGATGAAGTCGATTATAATGATAATGAAGATATTAAGGTTCATGAAGAAAGTCTTCTCTTCCTCCAAATGTATGTCTACCCATTTCTCTGTCTGTCTTTATGTCTGTCTCTCTTCCTCTTCGTCTATACCTCATTCTATCGTTCATTACAATTGACAGAATGTTGAAATCCAATTTGGAGGTAAATAGTAGCTTATATTGTCAATATCAAAAGTAGCTTATAGATAGTAGCTTACATTGTCAATATCAAAAGTAGCTTATAGATAGCAGCTTACATTGTCAATATCAAAAGTAGCTTATAGGATGGGACATTTGTGGTTGAGTAGTAAATTCGGTAGCCGTTTTCAGCCATTGCCTCTGCTAATATTAGCTAATTGAGAGATCTCAGAAGATACGCGAGGAATCCGCGTTGCAAAGATTAGATTTATTAACGTAGTGTGATGAGAAATTTCTAACATCGGAAACAGCAATATAAAGGTGTCTAAAATGACTGAAAACATCTCTCAATCCATTGCTCAGTGTTGTTGTCGCTGCCTACGGTATCAAATATGATGGAGAAGGTAGGTATCGCTAGCCTGGTCTCCACGGTTGAGCCAAATTAGACAGCTACAGGAAAACGAAAAGTCTCGTTTAAGCAGGTGTGAATTAAGGACAGCCGCGTAAACGTAACGATAGTGGAGCTACATGTAGTTGTATGCACGCTGCGAACTGGATTACCGGAACGCAGTAATTAGCGCGTACGTCGGCTTGAAGTGGATATTCCGAACCTGGCGAGCAAACGGACTGCGTAATTGTCTTAGTAACTGTCCGTCTTCTATTTGCGAACGACACTGGCAATGAGCCCTAAAGCTATCTTCTGCGAACGATTCAGGCAAGGAGCCTTCTACATTACTTTACGTAGGATTACGGTAGGAACAGGCGTCCTCTCGCGTCTCCAGTTCCAGGGAGCTTGCATTGAACATGGTCGTAGAGCACGGGGTCAGTTTTGAAAAGTTAAGTGTTTTGTATTTTGAAATGCACTAGGGGGCTGAACCCGGACCTCCCCCGTAAATACGCCTATACGTATGACTCGGGCAACTAGCCTTTATGTTGCGAGTGTCACTTTACAGTGTCATGGCGAATTGTCATTTGAGTGTTTCAATAAGAAAGGTTGGAAAACGAAGAGTTGTTATGTCTCTGGCCCGATCGGCAGAGCATTAACCCAACGGAACTGAGAGTTCGAGCCTAAACTGGGTTGAAGTTATCCTGGTAGCTCTAGTCTCGCCCTGTTTCGTCACAATACAAAAGTCAGAACACATGCTATGCCTTTATAGTCACTTGCGGCAAACACTTTATTGTCTGCTCACTTCTTCAGTAACGCCTGAAGATTGTTGTAGGCCTACCACGCGGGTTCAGCCAGGCAGAGCAGAAATGCGTATATTAAGTGAACACTTCAGGGGTCTGTTTGTATCTAGGTTAAACTCGACGGCGGCGTTTGACGCTCATTTATAAGTTGATCGAATCTTCACATCGCGAGACCTCACAGCTACATTTGATTTCTTTCGACAGCGTATCTGAGGTGTTACTACAATGGATTACACGACAGGTAAGAGTGATTGCTCCATATCCACACACTGTCAGACTGTTAACAAACTATGATTGACGAAAATATGGCTTAAATTGAAGCTTAAATTCATTTATGGAGCAGTTTAGCACAACAAGGACTCGTCAAAAACTACTTCTCTCGCTATCGCTTCACCTGACTTACACGTCAAAATGAAACCACTTCTCTTTCACAAATCCAGTTCTGATTCTTCCTCTTCCTCTCGCGTCTTCCATTAGAACCGACTTTGGCCCAATCTACCTATCAATTTTGTTTTGACTATGCACTTGTGAATAAGCTGGTTGCCGCAACTTCATATTTTGGGCGTTGTAGAAATCTGGAGATAAACTCAGGTAGGGATGGAAGTCACCACCTAGTAGCGTGGAGACCGTTTTAACTCGGGATAATGTCAGAAGGTCATGTCTGTTGTGCAGAGGGACTCCTAGCACATGCTGTAGCAGCCCTGGGGCAACTTTAGCCTAGTCACGTTGTCACTGGGGCTACAAACCGGCCATCGTCGTGACCGTATTATGGGTCAAAATGACGGGTTGTAAACGTGGTCTACCAAGAACATGGGGGCAGTTGACGTGGTCGACCAGATGTTGGTGACATACCCCACAGAACGCGAGAGACATAAAGTGTGGTATCCAAAAAAAGCAATTCCGCAAGCTGTTGAATCAGACTGAACAGCTACATACTGTTCCCAAAAGATAACCCTACTACTAACCCTAATGAACCATTTGCAGTTCAGGGTGAGACTAACAGAGTGACGGCTGGAAGTGTACCATGATCCAATTCCACAGAAGGGAAGGCCATCGTCTATTACGTCTTATCCACTCCGATTGAGTCACTTTCCGAATTTCATTCCTCCAAATGCTGGTTAGGAACGTCTTACTCGTTGTTGCAAGGAACCGACTTTGGCTGCTTTCTGCTGTTCGCAGACTGGAACTGATGGAAAAAAACTTCGCAAGGAAACCAGACACTATTGTAGAGACTGTGATGTTGGACTGTGTCCTGCCCCATGCTTTGAATTACATACCACACCAAGGTCAATTTTTGACTTACGTTGCAACGGTCACTTTCCTGTGATAAGTCTATGTTCTTTACGGCACTGCCGCAAATTCTAACGGGCAATGGTGCATGACGGGTGTTCCTCTCTTGTAGGCCTTCTTCTGCCGAAAATGTGCAGAAAACTTATTTTCAAGTGAATAAAATATAATTCAATAAAAAGTTATAGGATTATTTCCAGAAATAACATAGCATCATCATAAAAAAATCTGAGAAAAAAATTGGAAAAAAATCCACCCTAGCCGAGAGTTAACCAGGGGCTTCTATCCCTATTCAGGGTGGGCGCAAGTTGAGCCCAGTGAAAAACAGGGGGGAATTATTTCTATTCAATTTTTATCACACTCCCTACAAGTTACAGTCTTACAGAGTCTTTGCTCACAGTTCTGTGCAGGGCCTAATACGTGGGGGGGGGAGGAAGCAGACTGCTTCCAATTTGTGCCAGAGGGAAAGTTCCCCCTCCAGTGAAATGGATGTTTTTGTTCCACTGACAGTACTGACTCAGGCCAGCAAAATGCTTTGTCCTGCAACATCCAAGAACTGAACACCTTCGAACGGCATTTTTCAACATCGTAATCTTATGTATTACTATTATTGGCCATGCATGGGCGGCGATCTAGGGGGGTCGAGGGGGACATGTCCCCCCACCTTTAAGGGTGGGTGACACGCCATACATTTGTCCCCCCCCCAATTTTGAAGAACACACCAAAAAAGGCTGAAAAATGTAATTGCGCGTGATGATTTTCACTGTGTTTTTGAGCAGATGAGGTAAAAAGTAAAATTTTCAGCAGAAGTGTCCCCCTCCCGAAAATTGTAAGAAAGGAGGAATAATTTTGAAAAAGTGATGAAATTTTCTGAAGGATGAATAGGAACAATTTGTAAAAAAAGGTAATAGGTTATGTAGAGGTTATGGTTATGAGACCGGTAAAAGAAGGTGGGTAAAAATGTCATCAACTTTTTTGGGAGATGAAATTTGTGAAAAGTCTAGAACTTTTGGTTTTGTGGAGACGAATTCCTAAGGAAGGAAAAAAATTTCTTTTGTTGGGACATGAATTCCTAAAGAAGGTCATCGGCCAGACCATAGGCAACTTTGTCCACCCCCCACCTCTCAGAAAAGATCGCTGCCACTGTGGCCATGCAATGTTTGCTTAGGTTACAGTGTCTAAGCAGTGTTATAGATTGTCGTTATTATTTGTATCAGTATTATGGGCCATGCAATATTTGCTTAGGTTCAGGGGCGTATACACTTTGGTCTAAAAAGTGGGGTACCAATTTCTTCTCCACTTTCGCTTTTCGCATGGAGACCATTTTGGACATATAACCTGTCAGTATTCTCATTAATTTTTGTGTCAGTAAAACAAGCCATGTTTCAATTGCAGTAATAATAAAATATTGATTGCCATTATTTAAATAGTGGGGTACGGTCCCCAGTCCAAAAAGTGGGGGTACGCGTGTACCCCTCGTACCTCCCACAAATTACGCCTATGCTTAGTTTACAGTGTCTAAGCAGTGTTACTGTGTATCATTATTAGGCCTACTTGTTTTTCTGTAGCTATTGACCATTATGTTCCGCTACTTTTCTGTTGATGTAGGATGCAAAAAAAGCTTTAAAAAGTGATAAAAGCGTTCATAATCCTGTTGATTAAGAAAAACTAGTTGGTCAGTGCTACAATTATTGTCGTGTATAGTGAAAATGGGATTATCAGGTCTTGAAATATTCCAGCAAAAATAATTGTCGGCTGGGTAACACTGCAATAGGCAGGGATGGAGCCTGTTGCCACTGCATTGTACACCATTCATAATGCAGTCTTTAAAATCCCAATATATTTGCTAAGCAGTGTCCCATATTGCCCAGTATTTTAACATGCGTCCCATATTTTGGAAATTTTGTCCCACATATAATATTTTGCAGTCTGTCCCATAACATTTTTACAGTGCACTGAGAGCCCTAAGAAGTTAATTCAACAGTTCAGTTGAACTAAAATGTATAGGTCTCCAAAACCAATTGTCTTTCTCCAAAATGCTCTAAAACTCATGTACGGAAATGTAGAAATCCAAAAAAACTTCGGGGAGGACCCATCCGCTTCAAGGGGAAGGCAGGAATAGTACGTAGAGTGGTAAAGGGAGAGGGGAACCCAGGGGGAAAAGTGTGAAGGATCGGGTGGGGAGGGGAGGGGTAGGGGAAGAAGGGAAGGCGAGGTATGGAAGGGCTTTACAGTAAGGGGATTGCTTCCAGCTTACAGGGGGTTCTGTGAAAGAGGGGGAAGGAGAGGGTTTGAGCCCGCAGGCACGTAACTAGGATTTTTCGTTTGGGGGGGCTTAAACCTTGAACATGGCAACATTTATACAGTGTTCATACAAATTTTAGCCGTAAGCATACAACGGCTTGACTTGTTTGGGGGGGCTTCAACTTCGTTTGGGGGGGCTTAAGCCCCCCCAAGCCCAACGCTAGTTACGTCCCTGTGAGCCCGGTTGCTTAGGGGGGATAGAAGCCACTGGAGTTAACAAAAGGTTTTCCACCCTAAAGGGGTTAATTGTTATTGTAACTAGTCACTTCAATTGCGCCGGTGTCTAATGCAAAAGGCATCAATCGATGGCTCACCAAAACCAAGTCATATTCAGGTCAATATCCAGAAGATAAGTCTGTAAGAGAGAAAGGCAGCCTACGGTGGATATGCAATTTGAAAGAAGTCAGTTTTAGGCTGAGAACGAAATGACACAAGCGACTGAGTAGAGCGCACAGACACAGGGAGAGGGTTCCAGCAACCGAAAAAGCCCTTTCACCAAGAACAGCTCTTGATTTAGGTACGATTAGACAAAGATAATAATCAGATGACCTCGTTGAATAATGCTAAGTTTGAGGGATTAAAACTGATTTTAAGTATTGTGGCTGGCCAGAGTTAAAAGTTTTATAAACTATGAGCCCTAACTTCAAACTAATTCTTTGCTGAGCAGGAAGCCAATGCAATGATTTTAGCACAGAGATTATAAGTTCAAATGTGTTTGTATTAGTTATGATTAGGATTACGATGTCCCAAAAGTGCAAAACTAAAAACGTAGGAGGATTTCCAGGAGCAAAACTATTGGCAAAAGCACAAGATTTCTACCACAAATGGAACGAAATAGAGACAGAATAGAAAGAGTAGGCCTAGTCATAGCGGTACACAGCATCACCGAAAGTCAGATCTCGTCCAGATAAGCAGCTTTCTAAATGCTTACCAAAATTTTATTTCTAAGAAGTAGTATGAAAATTAAACATTTGAATAAATACACGAATGCTGATACTGGACTGTAATGGGCGGATGGTGACAGGTTGAAGGACCTGGACTTGTCAGATGAGATCATCCTGCTGGACAATAATAATTGGTGAGACATGACAGATCTAACATCGAAAGCACAGGCGTTGGCGGCAGAGCTGGGACTCAGTATCAACCCAGAATATAGATCATGAAGGTCTTAAATGGAACAAACATGCCAAGATTGTGATCGATGACGGGGAGTAGATGTCAAAGGTCTTTTTTAGCGCAGTACCGTAATTACGTTTAAAACCAGTTTTGACTGGCCTACAACACCCAGTTTTTCTGGTCCCCACCACTCCATTATCTCACCGAATTAAGAGGATGCCGATCTATACCATCTAGGCTTCCAGAGGGTCCTGAAACCCACGGGCAATTATAGCCAATCGACTTCCAGGCAGTCCGTGGAATCCACGAACGCTTATAGCTTAGAAGTCCTCGAGTGTGACAACTTTCACAGTGTGACAGATATTATCGTCACAAGTGTCACGCCAAAGCTGTAAGCCGCTATAAGCCAGTAATCAGCACACATTAAGCGCACACATACGTACAGAGACATACACGCATACACACACATACATACTGAGATACACACAGACATGTACACACACAAACACACATATACCCAGACATACACACACATATACACACACAGATTGAAAAAACTAGTTTTGGCTAAAGTAATCATGTCTTGAGAATGTTTAGCGAGTTCTCTTATTTGGCCTTCTCATTATAGGTAAATAACAATAGACTGTGATGTGGTTTAAGTTTTTAAAAAAGCAAAAAACTAACCACAGACTTTGGTTTTTAAATTCTCCTTTTGTAGTATGATTTCATACAGTTTTATCTGTCCGTAAGCACGACCCATTTTGCCAATCATCGCTGTGTTAGATTATTCATCTGTTATCAGTTCAGGCGTTTGTAATGAAGTTTGCCTGCGGAGCTTGCCTGCGGAAGGAAAAAGATATCACAAAACGCTGTTTAGGCTAGCCTATATATGGACCATAGGAGCCCAACAGGCAGGCAAAAAATGCAATAAAGAGCGGTGAACATGCGCACAGACCCACACAGAGTTACAGGCCTTTGCTAACAAAGCACCCGTAATAGGCTTCTGTGTAAAAAACTCGCAGGCCAGAGAAGACATAATTAGACAAACAGACAGACAGACAGACAGACAGACAGACAGACAGACAGACAGACAGACAGACAGACAGACAGACAGACAGACAGGCAGACAGACAGACAGACAACCACAGAGAGCGAGAAGTATGGACACATAGACCATGCAGATGGTTGCAAAAACAGGCATGTATATTTATAGACGGGCAGCACATTGCCGGCGTCCGAGATTAATTAGTTTGCACTATATTGCATTGTTTTATCATTCAACGATTGATATGAAACAGATGTCCCTTCACTGCAACGGTCTACATCGAAACGGCAGCATCCTGGTTCTCTGGCATTGAGAAATAGGCCTATATTACATTTACGTAAAGTTGATAAATCCATCCATCTATCAGTCAATCTATCCATCTATCCATCTATCCATCTATCCATCCACCCATCTATTAGTCAATCTGGCCATCTATTCATCCATCTATCGGCCAATCTGGCCATCTATCCATCCATCCATCTATCAGTTCATCTATCCATCCATCATCTATCCATCCATCTATCAGCCAATCTGGTCATCTATCCATCCATCTATCAGTCCATCCATCCATCTATTAGTCAATTTGGCCATCTATTCATCCATCTATCAGCCAATCTGGCCATCTATCCATCCATCCATCTATCAGTTCATCTATCCATCCATCATCTATCCACCCATCTATCAGCCAATCTGGTCATCTATCCATCCATCTATCAGTCCATCCATCCATCTATCAGTCAATCTATCCATCTATCCATCTATCCATCCATCCATCCATCTATTAGTCAATCTGGCCATCTATTCATCCATCTATCAGCCAATCTGGCCATCTATCCATCCATCCATCTATCAGCTCATCTATCCATCCATCCATCTATCCATCCATCCATCTATCCATCTATCCATCCACCCATCTATCCACCCACCCACCCATCCATCCACCCATCCAACTTTTTTATCAAATGTATTCATATCGAACGTTTTTTCAAAAGATTCCAGCGGACTATACTAAATGATCCATGTTAGCAGCACTCATAGCGCCTCTGAGTAGTTCCCTTGAAGGAGAGTTATATAAATCCCCGAATGAATGAATGAATGGCAGACCAAGTTTCTTCTAAAGAGTATTATATATCTTTCAGAAGAGTGTTATTTACTCACGTTTTTCGCAGTAAGTTTCCGCGTTGAAAAATCATCTTCTTTCTCCTTATCAGACAAGTGATTTCTTATCTCTCTTTAAGAGCAAAGGCCCGTTGTCTGGTTTACAACAAGCAACGAAAAAAATGGTCGATCTTCACTCCTTGGTGGCTATGAGGCTTCTGCGCAGCAGGTTTACACAAACCTCGCAGCAGGCTGCATGGATCAGTGGCCTATAGCCTACGGTGAATAAGTCGCGGCCATATATGGCTCTGGTCGCAGCCACATCAGCAGCAAGGATAACAAATCCTAAGGAACGCAAAACCTTACTTAATGACGTTTGACTAGCTAAGCGTACATGGAGAGTGGCGCTCCTAGTGATAAGGGTATATACGTCATGCATACTTTATTGTATTGTATTTTCAATCGAACAGCTGTCAAAACACAGCTGTAAACAATAAATTGAAATTAACACTGAAGTACCAACAGAGATTAATTATAAAGATATTGTTCTGTATCGAAAATAGTACATTGTTTCGTCTAGATTACCAACAGAGAGCTAATTATAATCGAATGAATTTTATTACGACAAGTGGGAGTTAGCTAGTGTAGGTAACATGTCAGTGTGGGCGATGACGGAGATTGTATTGTTACATAACAAATGCATTGTGTTTTTTATTATTTGGAAAACAGGAAAAACAATATATTTGTATGCGTGAACATAATAGAATGGAAAAAAGATAAATTGTTGGTTAACGTTCTAAAAACGCTTTAAGAGTTTATTGCGTGCTGAATGGATAGCTAATACATGAATATTGAATAACAATAATAATAATAATAATAATTAGCCTTGTTTTTGAACGAAGCCCTCACGACTTTCAATCACGATTATCTATTCATCTTGCTCCTTCCGCAGTGGTGTGGTTTGGACTTCTCAGCAAAAAGTATAGCCCCCTAATCGTACGGCGGTGGTGCGCTAGGAATTACAGACTCACTACTCCAACCACCTACGATGAAAACTTTTATATCGCGGTTCGCGGACAGAATTTTTTCAATTTAAATAAAAGAATCGGTTGTGGTATACATAAAACATAATGTTAGGGCAAAACTTCTGCAAGTGGTTAGTTATAGGTAAAACAAATCTGTGCTGTCGCAGATGTATTGGGGAGCACTGTTTCAAGCATTTAGCACAGCTGCGAAATGGCTATGAGACGAGACCTTGCGCTAAATGTGGTAGGGGTATTAAAAACCACTTAGGCGAATGTATGAAGTGTGGCTATTATGCTATACAATCAAGAATACGACGTGGTGGGTTAGTCCGTGAATTTAATAAAGAATGGAAGCGACTATCGAATATATCAGTAGAATAAAAAAATTATCATTTGAACAAATGGCATAGTTATTGTATTGAGATAATACAGACGAGCAAGCGACAATCGAACATCAGTAAAACAAAATTATCATTTGAACAAACGACATAATTATTGTATTAAGGAAAAGTTTACCACAGTAGTATAAAACAATTTATAATTATGGCATTGTCTACGAATGAAAAAATTGAACAATTGCTGGGTGAGTTTACTGGTCCCCCAGCTCTTCGGGCAGTACTGCAATCAATCCTGGACGAACCCATTCCAGACGCAGTCAAGCGGCGCTTACTACAGCCACTGCTTCCAAGGCCAATTCCTCCAGCGCGTAAGCATAGAGGGGCCAAACGCAGGGCCCTTCTAGCAGAATTCGACCCACTCCTAATTAAGAAGGATAGAGGTGGGCCACCACCCTTTCTAGTACACAAAGAGCTCGCCAATCAGCATCTGAGAGACTTCCGTGCAGAAGTACCTCTTAACCACAGGCTGGAAAGAGATGCGTTGGCTTTCTTGAGTGCAATGGAGCACAACATTGAGGCGCAACTCAACGAAGAGCTGTTGAAACAAGACGGTCTGAAATACTCGCAAGTGTTGACAGTTGAGTTGGAAAAGCTGGCTCCGACCGTTGACATGTTGTACGACGGAAACGCGACCCCGGGTACTATTACCAATACGGCCTACTTTCGAAGCAAAGCAGCGCCAATTACGAATGCGAGTAAAATCCAAGTGGCTGTGCAGAAAGCCAAGGCCGAAGTACTAAAACTTCTCGAAGAGTACACCAATGAGGGGTCGGGGTGGAGAGTGAGGCGGGTCGTAGCGCTAGACCTTGGTGTTGCAAAATATCAACCATTTCGAGCCAGGAGCTACTTTCCCACACCAAAGTATATACCCCCTCGTTCGGTTATTAATGTAAAGAATAAAGATAACCGATGCTTCGAGTGGGCCATACTAAGCGCAATGTGTCCAGTAGAAAAGGACCCTCAACGCCCTACTAAGTATCAGGCCCACCTCGGTGAACTTAATTTCGAAAATATTGGTTTTCCAGTAAAGGTCACGGATATAAACAAATTTGAGCGTCAAAACCCAACTATAAGCGTCTCAGTCTTTGGGTGGGATAAAGGCCCATATCCGATTCACATTTCAAGTATGCCGGCAATCCACAATATTGACCTTCTACTATTGACCGACGACGCAAATGAAAATTTTCATTATGTCTGGATTAAGGACCTTGCCCGCATGCTTAATAAAAATAGTAAAAAAACATTGCGAAAACATCCTTGTCGCCGCTGTCTGCATGTCTTCTCCACAGAAGTCCTTTTGCGCGAGCACATCATAGATTGCCAGGGCATCAGTGAGAAGCCTCAGCGGATTGAGATGCCAAAAGAGGATGAAAATATCCTCAAATTCCGGAACCATTGCAAACAGATGCGAGCCCCGTATATCGTTTACGCAGACTTCGAGGCTCTAAACATACCAATCGAAGGTGCAGTCATGAACCCCAGCGAGAGCAATACCAGACAGATAGCTGAGCAGAAACCATGCAGCTTCTGTTATATAGTGGTTCGATGCGACGGCCGCACGAAGAAACCAGTTTTATATCGCGGAGAGAACGCCGTGCCAGAGTTCCTGCAGCGACTACAAGGCGAGCTGGCCTCTATCAAACAAAGGCTGGCCACCCCAGCTAAGATGGTTATGTCACCGGCCGATCGCCAATCATTCCGCGAGGCTACTGAATGTCATATCTGCGGAGAAGCGCTCGAAGAGGATAGAGTTCGCGACCACTGTCACATCACCGGTAAGTACCGAGGTGCTGCTCACAACGCTTGCAACCTCAAACTTCGAATATATCCAGATAAGTGTAAGGTACCGGTGGTCTTCCACAATCTGCGAGGTTACGACAGCCACCTCATAATGCAAGCGATAGGTAGCTGTGAGGCCGCACAGGATGAGGAAACTGAAATTAACTGTATTCCAAACAATATGGAGAAATACATGACATTCAACATAGGACAACTACAGTTCATTGATAGTCTCCAGTTTCTAAACAGCTCGTTGGATAAATTATCAGGAAACCTATCACTGGAAGATCTGAAAGTCACAACAGCATATATAAAGGAAAATTTCGTTCACAACGATAGGACAAAACTAGATCTTTTGAGGCGAAAGGGCGTATATTGTTACGAGCACATTGACGATTACCACCGCTTCGAAGAAGACCGACTTCCACCCAAAGAAGCGTTCTACAGCAGGCTGTCCCGAGAGAACATCTCTGATGCGGATTATGAACACGCCCAAAGAGTATGGAACGAATTCGACTGTAAAACTCTGGGCGACTATCACGACCTGTATCTCCGCACGGATGTACTTCTACTCGCAGATGTCTTCGAAACCTTCAGATCCACATCGATGAAGCACTACAGTCTGGACCCGGCTAACTACTTCAGCCTGCCAGGAATGGCCTGGGACGCTTTGTTGAAAAAGACGAAGATCGAGCTCGAACTTTTAACCGATATAGATATGCATTTGTTCGTAGAGAAAGGTCTCCGAGGTGGAATCTCGATGGTATCTAAGCGCTTCGCAAAAGCCAACAACCCACAATGCCCCGACTACGATACCACGAAGCCAGAAAACTGGATCATGTATCTCGACGCTAATAACCTGTACGGCTGGGCGATGCAACAGCCATTACCAGTTGGAGGATTTAGCTGGGCAAGTCCAACTCTCGATGAAGTGTTGGAAACTCCAGATGACGCGCCTGAAGGCTTCCTACTTGAAGTCGATCTCGGGTACCCGGAGCACCTCCACGAATCACATAGCGACTATCCCCTAGCACCGGAGACCCTGACAGTCCAAGAGGAGTGGTTGAGTGACTATCAGAATGTGCTTATGAACGAGTTGGGAGGCAAGTTCACAAAGCATGTGAAGTTAGTACCAAGCCTGCGACCTAAGGAGCGGTATGTGGCCCATTATAGAAATCTCAAACTATATCACTCGTTGGGGCTGCGAGTTTCTAAGATCCATCGTGCCATTAAATTTAGACAGGAGGCGTGGATGGCTCCATATATCGAGATGAACACGAAATTGAGAGCGAAGGCAACGTCGGAGTTTGAGAAGGATTTCTTCAAACTGGCTAATAATGCAGTTTTCGGAAAAACCATGGAAAATCTTAGAAAAAGAATCAGGGTCAACCTGGTCCCGACCTCAAAAGTTGACAAACTTCGTAAACTAATTGCGGACCCGGCCTACATATCACACAAAATCTTCAACGACCAACTCGCCGCGATTCACAGTTTGAAGAGCAAGCTCAAGTTAAACAGACCTGTATATGTCGGCCAGGCTGTCCTCGACCTCAGCAAGCACCTCATGTACGACTTCTGGTACAACGATGTAAAAAACGAGTACGGAGAAAAAGCCCAGTTGCTATATACAGACACAGATAGCCTCTTATTTCAGGTGGAAACTCCGAACGCTTACGCCGATATGTGGAATAAAAAACACCTATACGACCTCTCAGAGTTTCCAAGAGACAGCCCCTATTACGACGTCGAGAACAAGAAAGTCGTGGGCAAGTTCAAGGATGAATGTAACGGAGTTGCCATAGCCGAATTCGTGGGACTGCGTCCGAAGATGTACTCGATCTTAAAATCGGGTGGTTCAGAGATCAGGAAAGCTAAAGGCGTTCAGAGAGCAGTTGTGAAGAAGGATCTGCACCACGAGCTATACAAGGAGTGCCTGTTCGAACGAGAAGAGATGCGGCACACACAAGTCGTGATTAGAAGCCACGACCACCAGATCGGAGTGTACGAGCAGAATAAGATCAGCCTCTCTCCATTAGACACAAAAAAGTGGATATCTCCGGACGGGATAACAACGCTGGCATATGGGCACTACAAAATCAACGACGGTTGAGTATTCTATCGGGGGGTAGCTCAGTGCCCATAGGCACCAGAAGCAGCTCCTCACGTACAAAACCGCGGCCAGGCCCATCAACTAGATGGTATAAAGCCGGTTTACCAGCCTGCCGAACAACATCCAAAATAGCGTGGATGGTGAGCGACCAGTTAGGATCGGTGGCACGTTTGCTTCCACCTTCGAGCTCGCCGGGAGCGTACAAATATCGGACGAGAACGTCGTGTCCGAGAATAGGCTCATCCATTCCCCACAAACGAGTTTTCATTTGTGAATGAGAGGGCTTCTGTGTCACTTTAGCAGCTTTCATCGCTTCAACCGGCTTCATGTCGAGCAAGCGCGTCGGCTCATCGTTTAGTGCAGCTACAACTTCGGGCAATCGTCGAACCCATTCCACTGACCGTTCTGATGACCCCCTTGCATCCAGGAGCAATTCCTGAGCGTATTGAGCACCGAAGAGTCGCTCAGCTAGAGTACGGTTAAAGCGTTCAACGATGCCCTGTTGGCGATGATTTCCGGCCTGTCCGCGTCTTACAAGAACGTCGTGCTTCGCCAGCAACGGTGTAAAATCACCCATAAATTCGCGTCCAGGATCGACCTGAAAGAGTCGAGGCCAAGTTAATGGGCCCCTCTTATAGATCCGGCTTAAAGCGGCGGCGACTTCGGTCGCACTTTTGTTGATCAACGGTTCAGCTTCTTTGTATCGTGAGGCAACATCAACAACAGTGAGAGCGTATTTATAAGTCTTTCGACCTACTTTATCGTGAGGTAAAAACAAGAGATCGGCTTGGTGTACGGCGTTTGGGCGATTTTCCTCAAACTTTGGACGCGGTATGCGGCGTGGAACAGGAAGATAAATCTGCCACACCGCTTGTTTCTTCAACCAATCACGAGCCTCTGCCTCGGAAACTTTGGCGGCTGAGGCTAGTTTCTTCACCGCAGCCTTACCCCGCCAGTAACCTCTAGGGCTGTAATAGACGGCTGAAAGGTGCTTAGACATTTCAGTAATACTATATATTACAAACAGGTAAACACATACACAAATGATTTTCATTTGCGTTTTCATAAATGAAACTCATTTATGGCCCTTTGTTCTGACACCCATCCCCAGCCTCGACTTCGCTGACATAATGGCCGATACCAGCCGCGCATCCTTCTTCTCATAATCCGGAGTTTCATCGGTGAGTGCGATCTTCGACGCGGCTGCAGCGAGGATGTCATCTGCGTGGTTACGCCCCGGAGTATCTTTATGAACTGCGTAAGCCACATCATGGTGGAGGCACGCACGGTCGAGCTGATTAACACCGTGATAGCGCTGTGACAGCCGTTTATCGAGTTTTGTGAATGGTCCACAGTAAGAGTACTTTCCCGTGTTCTGAAAAGAACCTCCCGGATTATCTTCCGAAGACATACCGGATGGAAGGCTCATATGCATCTCAGGCAGAGGCAGAATATTAAGAGCGCTATTCAGTAGCGAGCCTCCGCTAGACTCATGAGTCTTGCGCTTCCGCACTTTAGAAGGCAAAATTTGGCTCTTCTTTGCACCGCAGACGGCACAGGTTCCCTTCTTGGCTGGCCGACCGTTTCGTAACTCGACAATTGTTTCATTTGAAGTCTCAGTATGTTTCTTACATCGTAGGCAATACATTGTTTTCGTTGAATACAATCATAACTCGTTGTCTCTATATGGAAATAACAAATTTCGATCTCGAAGCCGACGATGGAAAAAAACACCACCATTGGTTGTTGCCATCCAGCATACGGTGTATAATCTGCGGGCCTAGCGGATGTGGAAAAACAAACCTACTACTCAACCTCCTTCTGAAGAAGGGGTACCTACGTTTTGACCGGCTCTATCTATACTCAAAGTCTCTGGGACAGGAAAAATATCAGTTCCTCCGGGACTGGGTTACAGAACTCGAAAAAGTTGCCGGTAAGGAAGTGGCTTCCTTTCACTCTTGCTCAGATGAAATAGTTCCAGTTGAATCATTAAATAAGAATGCCAGAAGCCTTCTAGTGTTCGATGACGTCATGCTTGAAAAACAGTCGCCCATTGAAAGGTATTTCACTATGGGTCGACACGGTGGCGCGGACTGCTTCTACTTAACACAGAATTATTTTCGAATTCCGAAGCAAGCGATCCGTGACAATGCTAATCTTATCGTCCTCTTCAACCAAGACAGCAAAAATTTGCGAGCCATTCACGATACGTTCGTGGGCGGCGACATGTCTTTCGATGAATTCCGTACGTTCTTCAGCGAGTGTGCTGCCCAACCATATGGATTCGCAGTCATAGATTTGACGTCCAAGGTGTACGATGGAAAATATCGTTGCGGGTTCGATCGCTTCTATAAGCCCAAGGCAAGTATTTAAAGACATGATATAGGCAACATATAGTCGACATACAAACGCGATGTGGACAAAAGTTATCGTTACTGATTGATTGAATGTGTATAAAAAAATACCTTAGCGTGACAGTTGTGACGATATTATCAGTCACATTGTGAAACTTGTCACACTTAAGAACTTACAAGATATAGTCGACATACAACCACGATGTGGACAAAAGTTTCGTCTAAACAGGAGCGAGACGCGTTAACTCAGGATTATTTAGCTCGGAGAAATCGATTGAGACAGCGTTTCGTGGATGAGAAGCTCGGCGAAGCCAACCTTCAGTACGATGCGGCAAAGCTTTTTAAACCAATAGCCACAGCCACGGCAGAATCCCAGGTGGCTACGTCTAAGGAGCTGCAGAAAGTTACCAGCGCTTTACAGGATTTGCCGGCGCAGATTTCAGAGTCTGCTAATTTTAACCCGATAGCAGCTTTGTTCGGTGATTCCGTGGGAGCAGTTGCTCCAACGGCCGCTCCAGCCCTTCCAGCGCTTCCAACATCCCGAATTCCCCCCGCACTGTTGGTCGATCCAAACAAATATCTCAACGTCGAGGCAATCATAAGGCACGGTTTCAAACCTCCGAGCGAGCTCGATTTAGCCGACAAGGCAGGTGCTGAAAAGATAATCGGTGAGGTCAATCACTATAATCGCCACACCCTGGGCAAAGAGAAAAAGCTGGCTAAAAAGCAAAAAGACGAAGAAAAGGTAGATGCGGTGACTGCAGATATCGAAGCCCTAAGGGAATATAAAAAGCGAATCGATACACTGATAGAGGGCCACAGCCTCATCAAAAAGGGAAAGGGTTTCAGTGTCCCAACCGTTCCTCTGAAATTACAAGGTAACGCCTTGGGTGAGCTCTCCGTTGACCCCGTCGCGTTGTCTGCCGGTAGACTGAGAGTGTTTAAAGGTGGTAACCTCGTTCTCGAATCTCCGGCCGATGAGTCGTTGTTCAGCCTGTTAACGAAACGCTTCGTTAAGACTAAGCAATACTCGCCTCAAGCAATTGAAACTTTTAAAAAACTCGTACAGATGTCTGGTCTGCCTATTCATGGCCGGAAAAGTAAAAAGTTCCAGCTGATTCGTGGCGGCGCGGTGCAATTTTATAATGACCCAAACGCCCTGGTAGAGAGGTTGCAGCTTTTGGTGGCCTCTAAGGCCGCGGGAAATACTGGTCTCGGCAACGAAATCTCCGCCATTCTTGATGAGTTACTGCGTTCCGGTGCGATCTCCAAAGAGCTGGCACTCGAATTGAATAGAAACATGCTCATAAAATAGAAATAGAAAACAAAATTCATGGCTCAGATGGAACGCTCGGAGAAACTACTCGAAGAAATTCGAGAACTTTTGCAGCCTAAGGAGAATTTTAGCATAGTTGTTTCCTCAGATACAACAGGGTGGACCACGGCTTTCTCACCACCGCTGTACCTGGATCCAAAAAGACGCTTTGAGCTTGCTTTGGTCAATCTTGAAACTTATAATTCGATTCCGAACATTGACAGTTCAAATAACAAGTTCGTCTACAGCACCGACAATGGTGTGACGTGGAAGACGATCATTTTGCCCGACGGAAGCTACGAGATCGCACAGATTAATGATGAAATCGGTAGGCAGTTAGAAAAGCAAAATTCTCCGACGGGTGTGGCACCACTCGGCTTTAATTCTCCTATTACCATAGGAGCTAACGCATCTACCCTACGCGCCTTCATAAAAATTACGAATGCCCTATATAAGGTAAATATGGCTCAATCTACCATCAGGCAAATGCTCGGTTTTAACCCTCAGAGGCTTGGTAGTGGTTATAAAGAGGGAGAAAATCCAGTCGATATTCTCCGCGTGGACACAATCCTGGTAAATTGTGACATTATCTCTGGATCGTATCGAAATGGTAGCCAGCTGCCAGTAATCTACAGTTTTTTCCCGGATGTGTCGCCCGGCTACAAGGTAATCGAGTCTCCGAAAAATCTGGTGTACCTACCAGTTGCACCGGCTGGTAACGTACAGGGCATTCGTGTGTGGCTGACCGACCAGAATGGTGAACAATTAAACCTCCGCGGTGAGACAGTAACTATAAGGTTTCACATCCGCAGTGCGTAAATGTTCACACTTAAATATTCTAATGTTGGTTCTTGGAATTAAAAAGCGGCGTCGTGTCGTGGGTGGTGGACTTTTCGACTGGATACCCAAAATCGCGGGTTTCCTTGGCCGTGCAGGCTCCTTCATTTCGGCGAATAGAGGCACAATCACAAACGTTGCCAAGGCGGTTGGTAATGTCGCGAAAGCCGGCGCCACAACAGCATCTGCCGTCAGGCAAATTGTTGATGCCGTGAAAGCGAGACGCGCTGCAGCCGTAAATGAAGCTCATTTACGAAATGAAAATTCAGCTGCCGCGCCCGTTGTCCCCGCACCTTTGGAGAAGGCGCTCAGCGACAAGAGCATCGAATACTTAAAACAACTGGCTGTGAGTCCGCCACCCGTTGTTCCGGCAATGGCTGACATAAACAGCCGTATTGCTGGATCCGGTTTCAAAACTATAAAGCCGAGTCGCGGCGGCAAGGGTCTGTTTCTCGCAAAATGAAATAAAAAAATTCCGACTAATTCATAAAACGCAAAAAATGCTTTACCCGCCACACATGAATTTCATTTACAGCATGATTAATAATTGAAGCTTGAACTTTTTTACTTATAATAATGGCGGCATTTGACGTGCCGAGTGAAATGTTGGACATCGCTTCGGCGGTACCCGATGATAATAGCATCGAATCGTTTGAATACCGCGAGTATGAATCACAAAACCCTGCGGCTATTAACAATGGCCAGGCCATACAGATAGACATCCAGAACCAAGACATTTTCACGCAGCCTTCTAAGAGTTACCTTCTTGTGGAGGGCAGGATTACATCAACTGGCGCGGGTTACAACGCAGACTCGTTGGTGTCATTCATCAACAATGCTATCCCGTACATGTTTTCTCAAATTCGATACCTGGCTAACAATACCGAGATAGAGAATGTCATGTCACCTGGGCAAGCCACGACGATGAAAGGCATGCTGGTATACGGCGATGATTTTTCCAAAGGCGAAGGTTTAAACATGTGTTGGCAGAAGGACACGAGTGCGGCGGCGGCGGCCGCGAATATCGGCTTCGAGGCCCGTCGACTGATGATCATTGGAAAACCCGTCCCCATCGGCACATTTTCATTCATCGTTCCCTTAAGACATCTATTCGGTTTTTGCGATGATTACCACAAGGTCGTATACGGGATCAAACACTCTTTACTGCTGAGCCGGCAGGGGGATGCAGACGCGATCTTCAAGGAAGCCGCTGCGGCCAATGGCCAGATCGCGCTGACTAAACTCTCCTGGTTCATGCCGCATATAATACCCGCTTTGGAGTATAAAAGCATGCTTATGAAGCAGATTGAAGCCAAGGTTAAGGTACCTGTAGCATTCCGCGCCATGCAATGCGACAACATTGCGGTGCCACGAGCGACGACTTTTTCCTGGCGTTTGAGCGTTAAGTCGGGCACGGAAAAGCCACGCTGGATTCTTGTTGCTTTTCAGACTGGAAAGAATGCACATCAAGGCCAGAATCCGGCACTGTTTGACCATGTGCAGGTTCGCAACATTTTCGCTATGCTCAACAGCGATCGCTACCCGGTGGTTGACATGAATCTCGACTTCACCAAGAGGACAACCTCTCGCGCTTACAAGGCCCTACGTGACTTCAAGGAAGAATATTGCGGCATAGACGCGCGTGAATCGTCATGCCAACCGACACCAATCGAATTTGTAGATTTGTTTCCGATCTTCGTTCTGGACGTGCGGAGGCAATCTGAACGACTTAAAACCTCTGTACAGGACATACAAATCAAGGTGGACTTTAACGAAGGGGTACCAAATAATACGACAGCATATGCCGTCCTGATCAGCGACCGACTCCTGAATTTTGAATCGGATGGCAGCAAATTCAACGTCGTCTACTAGAAATCGGTTTTTCACATTTAGATACAAGGCCCTCTTTTAGATATATTTTTTCCAAAAATGAAAACTGAATACGTTGCGTTCGGCCTTTCACTGACCGAAGGGCAAAAGCAAACATTAGCTAGAGCTGCGCGCGCCGGCACTGGTGCCACGATCCGACTCGCTCATGGCCAGCTTCGTGGAGAAGATAAGCTCGCGCTTACGAAAGTTCAAGCCGCCCGAATCGTGAGGAAGATTTCGGAAGGCGTTGGCATGGAGCTGAGATTCACCAAAACACAATTGAAAAAGATGACAAAATCGGGCGGATTTCTTCCACTACTGGCTCTCCTCCCGCTGATTTTTGGCGGGTTAACCGCGGTGGGTGCCGCGGCTGGAGGGGCCGCCGAGGTGGCAAAGGCCGTGCACAACAAACGGGCCAGCGATGCAGAGGCTCTGCGCAAGAAACAGGCCAGCGATGCGGCCCAAGCCGAGAAAAAACGGATCGACGACGCGGCTTTAGCAGAGGCCGCGCGTCACAATCGCGAACTCGAAGCTCAGGTCCGCGGGACCGGTTTATATCTCGGGCGCCAGACTTATGGTGGTTGCTGTTCAATGTGTAAAGGATCCGGCCTGTACATCGGACAAAAAAACTAAAACCGCTGAGCAACTTTGACATAGAGAAAGTTGCCAGAGCGCTGCCGCATTTCCGCGGTGTTTTCATGCGAGATGGTCTGCCCGCCGTGGCTCGTGAGAAGGAGTGTGGAGTTGTTAATCTGGATTCCGGTTCTGGTGATGGTACTCACTGGGTCGCCTATTGGATAGATGGACCAAAAGCCGTCTATTTTGACAGTTATGGGCTGGATCCGCCTCTCGAAATTTCTAGATATTTAAAAAATCCTATAAGAACACAAACATTTCAGCTACAGGGGCCAGATGATGTGGTATGTGGTCATCTCTGCCTAGCCGTGCTAATAGAGCTCGCTGCTGGAAAGAATTTTGAAGATATCGTGCTTGACTTATGTTAGACTTCCGTCACCTTTTTGTATATAAAAAATGCCGGTTGATAAATTTGGAAGAGACGGTGGAGGTGGGGTGGGAGGGGGGCAGATAAGCGCCGCTGGGCTCGTCCACAAAGCGGGTGATACCATGATGGGAATTCTGTCGGCTGGAGGTTTTCGACTGACAAACGTGGGAACGCCCACGATGGAAACAGACGCCGCGACAAAGGCTTATGCAGACATCATAGATCAGGACAACTTACAAATCACCGGTGGAACGATGTCTGGCGTTCTAAAAATGGGTGGCCACAAAGTTACTGGGCTGCCCACAGACGCTGGTGCGTCTGAAAGCGACGCTGCGAGCTGGGCACAAGTGGTACGATACGCGGACCAGAAGGCGACCGCAGCCGAAAATCATGCAGACCAAAAACTTATCGATGCCAGGCAGTACACGGACGAGAAGAATGCGGGGCTGAGAGATTCCGTTAGGCAGTATGCAGATGACAAGGACCTTATTGTTAAAAGTTATGTTAACGAGCAAGATGTTATCGTCAGGAATGCGTGCGTGCTCAAATCCGGCGGCGTAATGACTGGAAGTTTAGTTATGGGCGGCCACCGAGTTACTGGGCTCCCAACAGAAATTTCAGGATCCGATAGCGACGCAGCGAGTTGGAAACAAGTGTCAACAGCGGTCGCTGGCGCTCTAGTAAAACTCGATAGAGTACCAACGGAGTCGTTGCATGTGGTGAATAAGCGGTATGTAGATTCCCGCGACGCTTCTTACAGACAGTACGTGGATGAGAAGGTCACCACCGCTAGAAGATATGTGGACGAGAAGCATGCTATCGTAAGAGGCGGGCATGTGCTCAAAAGCGGCGATTCTATGACTGGTGATTTGACCATGGGTGGCAAAAGAGTGACTGGACTCCCAACAGAAATTCCTGGATCCGATAGCGACGCCGCGAGTTTGAAACAGGTGACGCAGCTGATCAGCAACGCCACTAAGAATAATGATACGGTGCCGGCTGGACCAAAGTACTTGACTAACAAACGGTATGTGGACGCGAAAAACGCTGAGATTGGAGCTTCAGTTAGACTCTATGCGGACCAGAAAGCTGAAGCTGCTAAGACGTACGCCAACGAGCAAGATGTTATCGTTAGGAGCGCATGCGTGCTTAAAGCTGGTGATGCAATGACTGGTGATTTAATCATGGGCGGTAAAAGAGTTACTGGGCTCCCTACGGGCGCAGCAACGTCCGAAAGCGACGCGACGAGTATGGCACAAGTATCGAAGCTGATCGCCGACAACATGACAAAGAGTGATAGAGTACCAACAGAACCGTTGCATGTGACAAATAAACGATACGTTGACGTGAAAAACGCTGAGATTGGAGCTTCCGTTAGACTCTATGCGGACCAGAAAGCTGACGCCGCTAAGAGGTATGCCAACGAGGAAGATATTATCGTTAGGAACGCCTGCGTGCTAAAATCCGGCAGTACCATGACCGGTGATCTGGCTATGGGCGGTAAAAGAGTGACTGGGCTCCCAACAGAAATTCCAGGATCCGATGGCGACGCTGCGAGTTTGAAACAAGTGACGCAGCTGATCACCATCGCCACTACGAATAATGAAACGCCGCCCTCGGGACCATGGTACCTGACTAACAAGCGGTATGTAGACAGTGAGATAGCTAATGAAAGGCGATACGCGACGAGCATCAAGATTCTCAACTACAGCGGCCACATTCCGCCCCTATCCAGAAACGTTTCCGAAACGGGTTTTATTGCCTCAGCCAACGAATCTTTACCCACTAACCCGCCTCATATGGCTTTCAACTCGGGTGTGAGAGGTGAGTGGAAGACGGCGTCCACATCGAGAGCCGATATTGGTCCTCAGATTAGTAGGACTTGGTTACAGATTGAATGCCCGACGGCTGTGCGAGTATGGAAGGTTAGTCTGGCTGGGGGATCTAGTCCTACTGCACCACGTATCACGTCCTGGAAGATTTATGGGACTCCAGCCGATGATGCAAATAGATTTGATGCGCTCATCACCTCCAATGTCACTTTGACTAATTCTGCGCAAGAGTTCACCTTCACAACTCAGAGTTTATACAAAAAATTCAGGCTGATGGTCTTGGCCACCAGCCCACCACAAGCTACTTTTGGAATATCACACTTCCAGATCTATACATATTTTAGACATGGGGGATAGTCAGTAGTATAGAAAAATATGGCTGACACGCACTACAAGATTCGGGGGTATCTCCGTCAACACGGAGAAATAGACATGTGCAAATACAGCATAGACAGTCTAGGTGATGTGGGCCACTGGGGGTACGACATCCCGAAGCCCACCGCAGAGCTATTGACCGCGGTGCCTCAACAGCACATCGACTTCGTGTCTGACGATTACCACAGCCGTGATATCTATACGGCGGCCGGAACGGTAACCACGACTGCGTGGCAAACTCTTCCATTGGCCGCTGCGCGTTTTCCGTGTATAACTTTGCAAACCACCAATCAGGGGGTTTCGTTAGAGGGCGGGTTCTGGAAGCTTACAGTCTTTGGTGTTTGCGGTGGTGATGCAACAGTTCGCGTTATAGCACCGGCAGCTGCTGGGGGTAGCATCGATCGTACAGTTGACATTCAAAGTGGGCAATTTGATGCATCTAGGGCAATATTCGTTCCAGGACAAACGAGTTTCCGAATTGAAGGCAAAAAGAGAGGCGTTGAAAGTACTTCATCTATCGACTTAAACGTAACTTTACTAATAGAGCAACTATAAAAAACAATGGCTTTGTATCCAACGCTTACGGAGCCGACAATTTCGTCAGACACGAAGTCGCAGACGTTTCGTCTGCAGAAGATCGGTGAAGTAGAAGCATTCCTGAGATCTGAGGCGATAAGTCGGGGACAACTGTGCAAAAAGTATAAGAGGGTTGTGGATGTGGCTAATGGGGCCTCGGCCGGCCTTGCTATAGTTAGTCTTGGAACTGGGGTGGGTGGGGCAGCTATGTTAGCCACTGGTATTGGTTTTATTCCTGGTATTGTTCTGGAGAGTTTGGCCATAGCGACGAGTCTTCTGGATATCATTGGAAATGTTGTAAGTAGAAGTTTCGTTGCTAAAGCTTCAAAACACGACGAAATTTGTATTTTGGCGGAGAGTAAGCTAAACACTGTTCATGACCACATTTCTAAGGCGTTAGAGGACACGGCTATTAGCGATGAAGAATATAAACTTATTCTGGGAGAGGAGGAGAAATATAGAACGATGAAACGTGATATACAAAGCAAGAATGGAAAAAAAGAGTTGCCGAGTCAAAGCAAAGACCAGATGGTGGCAGAACTAATCAAGAAACTAACCAGCACTGGGTCTTCTCCGCGAACCACGATATAAAAGTTTTCATCGTAGGTGGTTGGAGTAGTGAGTCTGTAATTCCTAGCGCACCACCGCCGTACGATTAGTGGGCTATAATTTTTACTGGCACACTCCAATGGTTTGGGCCGGCCTCGTGGGAGGGTCTCGGCCGGCAGCAAACGACACTCTTGCGGTTTGATGTGTTAGGGCAATCCACGATCCTTATTTTTTGGCTTTGGCCGAATTGGCTTAGAGACGGTCTTTATATCAAAGGACTTTCTATTGAGCCTGATTTCAAAGACTCACTTAACACCACGATTCAAAAGACTTCTAAGCCATGATAGCCATAGGCACTGCTTGGAAACCAATCTTTGATAAGGGTCTGTGGGCCCTGTCCCGAAGCCGCTCAGTGTGACACTGTGACACTTGTGACCATATTATCAGTCACAACTATGAAAATGGTCACACAAAGCGTTCGTGGGCCCTCAGGAGGCCCTGGAAGTCGGCCTGCTATAATTGTCCGTGGGTTTCAGGACCCTCTGGAAGCCTAGATGGTATAGATCGGCATCCTCTTAATTCGGTGAGATAATGGAGTGGTGGGGACCAGAAAAACTGGGTGTTGTAGGCCAGTCAAAACTGGTTTTAAACGTAATTACGGTACTGCGCTAAAAAAGACCTTTGACATCTACTCGGGGAGTTGGATGCTTTCTGCTCCGTAGCCTAATAGCAGCGGACAGTAGCTGAGACGGACAAATAAAGAAACCTATAGGAATGACAACGGGAACAATGCGAAATTAGTTCCATTGCTTTACTTTGTCAAACAGTTGTTGATTAAAATTTATTCAACTAAACATCAATATGGATAGTCTGCAAACACACCCACACGCACACACAAACACACCCACACGTACATTTCTCGCAAACATGCACATAGAACACAATTGGGTCTATTGGTGGTTTTTATACAGTCTTGTTGTCAAGACTTCAAACCTCAAGACCAAGACCAAGACCAAGACCTTGAACCTCAAGACCAAAATCAAGACCAAGACTTTGTACCTCAAGATCAAGACCAAGACCAAAACCTTGAACCTCAAGACCAAGTCCAAGACCTTGGACCTCAAGACCAAGACCAAGACCAAGACTTTGAGACTCAAGACCGAAACCGAGAACAATACCCCAAAGTCACAGCTATATCCAGATTTCTATTCCTTACTAAAAAAATTGTCAAGTCGGACTACTCGCTATTGTAATCAAAACACTTTTTTTATTCAAACAAAACAACTCCAAATGCAGACTGCAGAGAATCCCGAATTCGTATTTACAAAAGTCCTTTGTGCGAAATGTTATTCCAAATGCCTGTTGCATTTTATAAAAACCAATTCCCTCAAAATTTTCTGACCAAAACCGGGGCCTCATAAAAATTCTGCCATGTGAAAAATACGTTCTACAGTGCTGTATTCACTGGCACACAGAGCGGCTTTTCAAGTACCGGATGTAAATGTACAAATTGTGAGCCTGTTTTGAAATCATTCCATGGTAAATAACCGGAAGTCAAAATAAATGTAAAGAGCAACAGTATAGCCTCATTCACACCGTGTAAATACTAAAGCAATTGTATTAGTAGGCCCTAATTATTGGATAAATTATTAAAACCCTTGCGTTTTGTTAAATGACTGTTCATATTGTCAAAGGTCTTGGTCTTAGTCTGGTAAAACCAAGACCAAGACTGTGAACCTCAAGGCCAAGACCAAGACCAAGACCTTGAACCTCAAGACCAAGACCTTGAACCTCAAGACCAGGACCAAGACCAAGTCTTTTGGTCTCAAGGCCAAGACCAAGACCAAGACTTTTAAAATCGAACTCGAGTGGGACAACAAGACTGTTCTTATATTGGCAATGACTCTTTCGATATATCTTAGCACTCGAGCATTGTTCGCTTTACGTATTCTTTACACTGAGTGCAAAAAAGTTCATAATTGTAGGCAAATAAATAAAGCACTAAATAAATGCTGTTGTGACGAGCGACAAAGAGTTTACGACTTTTATTCTGTTTGGACACAGTGCTTCAACACGCTTTGGGGCTGGGTGTGATAGATATTTATTGCGACTGTATTCTTACGCTCAAAACGACTGTTTGAGAAGTGCACGACTACAACTAGTGACCTTTATCACTAGTTATTGACCTACATATATATATATATATATATATATATATATATATATATATATATATATATATATATATATATATATATATATATATGCATTTGGATTTGGGGACTGGCGCGTCGGTGCGGTGTACTATACAGTTTTCTTCAACAGATGAATATATATATATACATATATGTACACCGCACCGACGCGCCAGTCCCCAAATCCAAATGCATATATATATATATATATATATATATATATATATATATATATATATATATATATATAGGTCAATAACTAGTGATAATAAGAATCAGCTGTTCGAGTCTGTATGCATTTGGATTTGGGACTGGCGCATATATATATATATATATATATATATATATATATTCATCTATTGAAGAAAACTGTATGGTACACCGCACCGACGCGCCAGTCCCCAAATCCAAATGCATACAGACTCGAACAGCTGGTTCTTATTGAATAGAGATAATAATATATTAAAAATTGTATTATTGCATTGTTCACTAGTACATAGACGCTTCAGAACATCCTTCTGTCCGATGTTGTAGCTCAATAAGAACGATTAATATAGCAGTGGAGTTTTTGCAGCAATTACGAACTTGGTCATTTCTGAGGGGAAACATGAATTAAAGCGCAGAGAAACTCCGATATATCTGTACTACAAATGGCTTGAAGATTATGAACACTTTCAAGAAGACAAACCACAAAGGAAATGGACATGGACTCACCCGATGAAAATGCACATAACCTGATCGAATATATCACGATAAACAAAAGATTGAGCTCAAATGTGACAGTAAAAAACTAGCCAACATAGTAGGCATACAGAAACGATGGAAGGAACACTTCGAACAACTACTAAATGTCGACACGCATTAATTAAGGAGGCATCTACCTTACGGAGCATTCCAGGGAAATGTTAAACAAATTGATATAAAACAGAATGAGGGAGCACTTTGAGAAGAACAAGACCAGGAACAACCCCAAGTCCATCAGGGTAAAAAGAAGCACAATTTATCAACAACTCACAATGATACAGATACAGAGAGTCTTCATCAACTTCACAGACTTCAGACAAGCATTCAACAACATATGACACAATAGAATGTGCCGAGAGATATCAAAGCAACTGAGCAAACCTGTACCAACTTTATCAAACTTGTACAGACTTGAAAATCATTAGGTGCCATCAAAGTAGATTTTATAAATCACAGAATACTTCCACTGGCAAACGGGTGTATCACAAGGATGTATGTTATCCCCATACATAATTAACATAACCAAACCTAGTTTGTACAAGTTTGAAGAAGTTGGTACAAGTTTGATCAATTACTTTGATATCTCTCGGCACATTCTATCGTGGCATATGTTGTTGAATGCTTGTCTGAAGTCTGTGAAGTTGATGCAGAAACAACAGTGTCTCTTAACTATTTAACCAAGTACAGAAGCAGTACTGTATCTCTGCCTTAACCACACAGAGGCAGTAATTGAATTAAATGCAGGGCTGATGAATAATCTCCGATTTTCTTACGACATTAGCCTCTTTACTAAAGGTGGACCAGAATTACAGGATATAACGACACATACCGACGAAATGCATTAAGTATTCAAAGAACTCTGCTAGACAAAGTCCTTCAACGAAAACTCCGATGGTTTGGACATAGAGAGAATGCCAGTTGACCGAAGCCCACACAATGCACTATATCAGAATCAAGCTGTTGGGGGGGAGGGTCATTTGCTTACTTAATTTAATTATAATATCGGGCATATATATATATATATATATATATATATATATATATGCATATATATACATATATATATGCATATATATATACATATAACTTAATTTAATTTTAGTATCGGACATATAAATATATACATACGCATATAATTATATATACATATATATATGCATTGCATATATATATATATATATATATATATATATATATATATATATATATGACGATTTGTTGCTGGCCGTATGAAGCCCGCGGGCCGGACGTTGTTTACCACTGGTCCAAGATGAAGGACGGCAATAATTCACCTTTGCAGCCAGTCTGTTGTGACACATTGCTGCTTCGCGTTGCTAGGCCTGTGTAGTTGCAGATGACCTAAATTCAGTACAAACACAATTCAATGGAATCTGCGTACATACCCATGATCGTCACAGGTGTCCTACATTATTGGCGCAGGATATGACCGGCACGGCAGCTCTGACGTCAGCCGTGTCCTAGTTCACCCATGGTCGTCTGCTAACTAAGTAAAACGACGAAGGAGGAGTAGGGGCATTTGGAGCATTCAGCATTGTTGTCATGCTGCATTGCGCTTATGCGGCACAATTTAGGGCTCTCTAAATTTTCGTAATGCGCTGTTTTTATACGTGTGCTTTTATGTATAATGTGCTGTCAAAATAGGGGTTCTCTCAGTCAGCCGATATTTATTTTTGGTTAAATTACATTCAACGAGTAATCGTATGCTAATTGCAAAGCTGCTATAAAAATTGAAGAATATTTACAATTGTTTAATATTTTGTGTCCATGTGTTTGAATTTGTTTCTGCATCATAAAAGCCTCCTTTTGGGGAATTCCATACACGAAACAGTAATTTCTCAACGAATTTCAAATAAAAAAAAACTACTGGCGTCAGAGTGTCATTTTCGTATTTTGTATTTCATAAAATCAGTTGGAACATTCGTTTTTATTTGCCTGTAACATATTATAGCCTATCGCGTGTGCAACGATCGTTTTCTCAATATAATAACAATTTTAACTAACGATTCAAAGTTTTGCGCTACTGTACCTTCAACATTGATTTGTGATCTTCGATTTTTTATTTTCAAAACTTCTCTTTCAGATATGGGTTCCACCAGCCTTGCAGGAAACTTCAATGACAATTCGACATCAAGGTCACCATTAGCCAGGAAGTACTTAGTATGGCAAGATTACCTTGTTTTTGCAGTCTCACTTTCCTTGCCTCTGATGATTGGACTGTTCTTCTTTATCTCCGGACGGAGGAAAAAGCAGGATACAGCAGAAGATTTCTTAGTAGGTAAAAGGTCCATCAATTTCGTCGCTGTCGCCCTAAGTCTACTCGGTTCACTTCTCAACGGAATCTTTGTGATTGGAACTCCTGCAGAAGTTCGCTATTATGGAGCGAGAGTTATATACTCTCTTCCTGGTTTGTTGATCGCTGTCACTATCGTCTCGATACTCTTTGTTCCTAAATACCAAGGCATGAAGTTTACCAGTGCTTACGAGGTACGTGTTCCTGCTCAATAGGTTATGAAACATAGTTCTTTTTATCTCTTGGACATCGTTTTATCTGCCTTGTGCATTATGTTCACTGTAGAAATGTTAATCGCAATGAACAATTATCTTTCCATTATTTCGCAGGTAAATTTCTAGACTTAACAGCAAAGAAATTGATTTACGCGCATGGAGCGCGTAAAATTATAGAGTTTCACGCACTCCATGCTAGCGAGATTTTATTTTGCTGGTAGGAAACAACGAAATCACGTGGGATTTTCTTAACTGCCTCTTACCGCCTTCTGTTCAAGAAGGCATACTGGATTGGCCTTGTTTGCTCATGTGTTTCTACAAATCTTATGAATTCGTACAAATTATCCGTACCTGTTTCCACTGATGAGTTTAATTAGGCGACATAAAAGATTTAATTACGGTACAAATCCTGGTAGATTTCAAGAACAAGGAGGAACACTACTGAGATCACCCGTGACTCCAAGATTGTCTTGCTTTTGAAGTCTCGCTTTCCTTGCCTATTTTCTACGTACTTGTGCATTTTTGAACAAGCTTCAACCACTTCCATCTATTATGCCGCTCACCCAATCTGACCGTTTAGCGCATGGCTCTGCAGTCCGCATTATATTGTTCTTGGAGTCTCGCTTTCCTTGTCTGTTGTGATCGGTTTATTCTTCTTGATCTCCAAATGGAGAAGTTAGACTTCGTGAATGCCTTTACATCATTACATGAACTTAATCAACTAAACATCTTAGGCGTTTTACGTTTTGTTGGAAAGCACTTACATATTTCGTTGACTATGCTCAGAGATTATAATTGTTCATGAAACTTGTAGATTAAGCCGTGTGAAATGACTGTTACGTGCAGTTCGTTGTATGAATATAAATAGCTGATTGTAGTAATATTTATAGAAAGTTTCTGATTCAGAATTAATGTTTTTGTGATGTAGTACATAGAAAAAAGATACAACTTTGCTACGAGAGTCATTGCATCTTTGACATTCATAGTGTCCGTGGTAAGTTCATTTCATGATGAGGTTTGTTCTCCAGTACCATATACCGCACGCGCATACTGTAGTCGAGGCTAATAAAACTCGTCCAAACCGCGGACCCTATGCGCGCAAGTGAGGAGAAACATGTGACGTTCGTCGCTCGAGATCAACTAACCCTTCATCAGACGTGGTACCAATTTGTGTCGGTCTTACCCGAGACGCTGCTTCGTCGTCGGGCTGGGTTCGGCTCCAGCCAACTGACCTTCTGGAGTCGCCCGGGTCACTATCCTGTCTACTTCTGCTGTAGACGAGCGGTTCCCTGTCTCCGCTCTCAGTGCCCATTTCTCCAAGAGGAGGTCCCGAGGGTATCGCTTGTTTGCGAACAGTGTCGCTGTCAAGCTCCATCTCACTTTCGGACTCTGCCACTGCCGCGGTCGCCGGGTGGGCAACGTCCTCGTCCTCAGGATGGCCGTCCTTTAGAACAGGGTTCGCTCTCTTGCCGGCAGGAGTCCTCAGCTTCCTGTGAGATCTCTTAGTCAAAGACTTCCTCTTTTTCTCCACCTTAACCGAACCCTCACGTACCATTCTGCATCTCATGACTCTCGAGTTATCGTCAATAGGGGAAAACTCTGAACGTTCTCTTGTCCGAGAGGACAAGGTGTACATCTGACGAGTCGTCACGTCGTGCTGTCTCAAACACGCGAACATCTTGCGATAATATATGCACGTGTGATATTAACGCGGTGTACTGGTCTCACGACACTCTTTTCTGATAGGACAGGTTCTAGGTCTAAAACCTCCCTAACCGCACGCAGAACTGTGTTCCGACCGGCGCACGAGGTGGGCCCTACTTCGCACTTCGGTCAGTTCTCGGAACTACGTGTTTCGATCACCAAGTTATTTGCTCTGAATAACGATTGGTTTGAATACAAGATTTTCCTGACTCTATCGTTTTTCCTGGTCTTACCGCACTGTAATCAGTTGTCGGGCGGTCTTTTCCCGTACTGCGGTCTCTCGGTAACAGTGGTCTTTCCCAGTAACTATTTTTAGTTACCGGGCGATGGAGCCCCTCCAACGCTCCACCGGCGTGTCAGCCATCCAAGTGTCACAATCCAAATGTAACGCCGACCCCGTAAGGTTACCAGAATGTCCTGAATTTTGTTCCCAAGAATTTCCGAATTTTGGTTCCCTAACGAAGGTCACGCTTACTCCCACGGGTAACCGGACAAGCTCCGATCGCGGAGTTCTTCAAAACCCAAGAGGGAATTTCCTGCCTGTCGCCAAATTTACCCTTATTATCGTTTTTGTACTAAATGGGTTTTTTCAGGTATCCCGACGGTCACTTCACCGAGTGCCGAAGTCGCGTAAAACTCTCCCAGCCGAAGACGCCGAAGTCGCGTAAAACTCTCCCGGCCGAGTACGCCGAAAGCGCGTAGAACTTCCCTTGTGTCGAGTACGCCGAATTCGCGTAAAACTCACCTCAGTGGATAAAACCAAACACTGTCGGATCTTGGAGTTCTTTGAACTCCAAGAGGGATTTCCTTGCCCGACGCCAAATTTACTCTTGGTTTCAAGGATTTCAGAATTCCAGAAAATGGCTACCCTAAGAAGGTCACCTTTACTCTCATGAGTTACCGGACAAGCTCCGATCGCGGAGTTCTTCAAAACCCAAGAGGGACTTTCCTGCCCGTCGCCAAATTCACCCTGGTTTTCGATCTCACACTGAATTAGTTTTCCTGTGTATCAACGGTATCCTTCCCCGAGTATTACTCAGCCGTAGATTTCCCACGATCGGGATCTAGACCGCTTCGCGATCAACGGAGGGATCCAACCCGCCGGATCGGCGCTGTCGACCCGTCTCCCAACAGTGAACTTCTTTAGCTGTACTCGGGATCGCCTGATTATATTATTCGGACGCCCCTTTCGTCCGTAAATATATTTGTACTAACCGGAAACTCGAACTCTGACTCGGTCGTAACCAAAATCACTCGCCTACCACACTGAGTGCAGTATATTTGAATCGGTAACTGAGTCGCTAACCAACAACGCTGTTTAACAGTATTGCTATGTATGAAGAGTCGAACCAACTCTTCACGTATAAAGCAGCGCACCGTGAGGCAGGCTCTATGCATCCCGAATTAACGCGTCTGCTCGCTATGCGCTGGCTTTACACCGTCGATCGGGCTTCCCTATCACGGTCGTTACCGGACAGTCGCCTATTGAAATTAAATAAAAATTAAATGATCGATACTGGGCCTTCGCATGAAAAATTAAGAAAAACGATGCTGTTCCCTTCGCATGTAAACTTAAAGAAAACGATGCTATTCGCATAAAATAAATCCTCCCACTTACGCACTGTGGCCTTGACCGCCACACTCTCCCCACCTTACTTAGATGCGGAGCATCTCTGCCAAAATCGGGGACCTTAATCAAACGTGACAGGAACATCCCCAACCCAGATCCACTTAGAGAGCAAGGAACCAAATGCACCTTTGGTTATAGGGCGGTATATCGACAATCTCGGCACCCTGCACGTACGCCAAACACGATGAGAACCGTGATAGCGACAGCCTATTTAATGATGCTTTCGATCTCTCGGCACCCTGCACGTACGCCAAACACGATGAGAACCGTGATAGCGACAGCCTATTTAATGATGCTTTCGATCCGAACCACCACCCTACTGGCAACCTGTCGTACCTGACAAATCGCCAACCTTAACAGGCCCTCTATCATGAACCTGGGCTCTACCGGACCCCAAGGGCCAGGAGAACTAAAGGAGAGAAAAGTCGCCCACTGTCTCCCGATCTGGTAACCATTGTCGATCAGTCACACCCGGTACCACTTCCAAATCGTGAAAGCAAAATAAAAGTACAAGTTATCATATTGTAGAACCAACGCAATGAAGCGTTCTAGTACTGGAATCTTTACTCGTTTCAGTACTAACCACTAAGCCAATGTTTAACCGAAACATATTATCAAAAGGAAACTTAAACAGTCATTCACTGACAATCTGTAAAACCAACGCAATTAAGCGTTGGTGGTAGCACAGGTACTGTATGCTCCCAGATACCGCTCAAAAGAAATACTCTCATCAAAAGGGCAACTGAAACATGGGTCTCGAATAGACAATGAAACCAACGCAATTAAGCGTTCATCTAGTTGGTCCTAGATACACGTCTGCTTCAGAAGGTCACTAACAAGGACTTCTACAGTCGTAGTCATCCATCCAAGCGAGGTCTTCGTCTCGTCCGTCGTCCAGGTGACAATTCTGGATCAGCGGTCTCGTCTGGATTTTCTGAAGGTTCCTCTGGTTCATGTTCTGCATTAGGATCTTGAGCCAGGACTGGCCAGTCTACTGTAGGTAACTCAAGATTTCTGTCCCTCTCCGGTAACCAGGTACTCGGAGGTTTACCGTAAAACGGCTTCAATTTATCCACGTGCACAACCATTAGCGTGGATTTCGGACTCTTCTGAATCCGGTAAAGACACGGACTGAGCTCAATGATTCCTTGTCTCAACATGTCTTCTACCTGACGATCAACTTCCGGTAACATGGAAAGCGGTTGACGTCTCAAAGGTTGCCGAACTGGTTTCTCCTGTCCCGTATCGATCTCGTGTTGGATCACCGAAGTGAATCCGTTATCACTTTCGTTAAGGGAAAACGTTGCGCTGTACGTTAGCACAAGTTTTCGTAACCTGATTCGCTCTTCTTCCGAAATGTCTGCTGGCACTTCTTCCCATAGTCGTTTTAGGGTCTGTTCGGCAAGTGGGTTGAGCGTCTGCTCCGCCACACTGGCCGTTGTACTAATCTTCGATCCAAACCGGTCAATCGTACTTTGCTGCTTTCCTCGGCGTTCCTCCGGATAACCTGGGCCCATAGGCTTCTCCGGGTTTTCGCTTCGGTAAGGCTCATCATACGATTCCGTTCTGGCTCGATTAACTGTCACATCGACTACGTTCACTCGCTCCAGCGGACATTCAGTCCGTTTCTTGACTAGTGAATCTCTGTCTCCAACATTCAACATCCTGATCCACACTTCCGTGTCTCTTCCTGTCACCAACGTACGTCCGATTATCAAATCTTTTGATAATTCCATTGGAATGGTCGTCCAATCTTCGTTATCTTTTTGGAAATGCGGGTATACTACCCAAGCTGGAACGTCAACTTCGCTCCTTGGAGGAACTATTATGTCCTCTTGCACAATAACCCTCCGGCACATGGACTCGGTAACGACCTCTTTCAGAGGGATCTTCTCGCTCCCAAGGAAAACGCATCGACTTGCGAAGTCCCATCTTGCCTGATTGGCTTCCAGCCAAGATAACCCCAAGATCACTTCTGTCACTTGGTCTGTAACTAGACAGGGTACAGGGTACACCTGCTTTCCGATCCGAATCTTAAGGTTAGTTTCACCATCCACCTTAATCTGACTTCCATTAGCGGCTAGGAGTCGCTGTTCTGACGGTACTAGCACAGCGTCTAGCACGAAACGTCGTGGCACAAGTGACATTTCACTTCCAGAATCAAGTAGACAGTGTATACGTTTTCCTGCCAGTCTCGCAACCACGTAGGCCACCCTACTGCCTTTGACCAGTCGGTTTTGGGTTTCCTCTTGTATCGGTTCAGCCTTTGTAGGTTCACTGGTACCGGTTGCACCATTCGTCTCAGCGTTTCTCTGAGGACAAAATCGCTTCATGTGTCCTTTTCGTTTGCACAAGTAGCATTCGATATCCGGGTTACGCAACCGTGTGGGCGGATAAATCCGTCGCCATCCCACATTCGGTTCGGTTGTCCTCTGATCTCCCACAGCTAGATCAGAACTGTTCTCCCTTTCATGAGGATTTCTCGGAACGATGCCCAAATTCTGATTTATTGTCACTCGATCAAGTTCTCTTGAAAGATTTTTAATCTTTCGCTCGAGATCTTCTAGACGACGAGACTGTTGCCCCTCAGTGCTCGAGTCGTTTCGGTCTTCCATGGTAACTTTAACTCTCGCGTGTCTCCGGTCTAAATCACCACCTTGTGTCGAAGATCGACCATAGGCATCCAACCTCACCGCATGTTTATACGCCGCTTCGAGGTTAACTGGTTCTCGCTCGCGCACCTTCTGCCCCAAATCTTGGTTTGCCAGTGCATCAATGAAAGCGTCACAAGCGACCGTCTCGACGATATCACTTGTTGGTCCTGGGTATGCCAAAGCCATTAGCCTTCGTACTTCCTGCACTACACTACTCAGCGTTTCTCCGTGAGCCTGCCGGTAAGTGCGAAGTTTCATCCGATATAGGCTAGTTTGGTCATCAGACCCGTACCGGGCCTTAAGCCGCTCAACAAGTTCTCGCCATGACACGTCCCTCTGTGCACCCATGTCCCACAACAGCTGCGAAGCGGGACCTGTTAGGGCACACATTAACTGGTCTGCTTTTTCCTGATCACTCCACCGGTTGCACCGTGCACAAACTTCGAACTTTGCTAGAAAGGCTGCGATCGCTGACTTGCCGTCGTACTTCTCTAGCTTGATTCGTATACCGCGATCCGATCGGTCTTCGCCTCTTGTCCGTGTAACAAGTGATCTTCCGACACTCTTCTTGGGATTTCCTCTCCGGTTGTCCTCATCGTTACTCCTGGAACCGTTTTCCTCGTCTGTCCTCACCACTGACCGGTGCCGACTCTGTCCCCTCAGAGTACCCAACGTCTTCCCTGTACGCCACTTAGAATACATCGTAGTCATCTCTCGGTCGCCTGACGTTGCACTGTCTTCATCAGAGATGTACTCAGCCTGTCTCTGACCTTTTCTACGAGGCTCACCACCTGCGTAGTCTTTGGACTCCGATCGTTTATATTTACTGCGAGAGCTCTGAGAGTCTCCGTTGACGAACGTAACTCTTCTGTCTTCTTCGCGAATATCTCTTTTTCCTGACTCTGGCGGTCTGTCAGATTCGTCGTACCTAAGACAATTACGACTTCTCGAATCTGGTTGGTGCCCTTTAGAGTACCGCTCGTGGGTCTCATCCCAGGCCAAATGATCTCTGTCTCTTCCCATGTTCGATTCTCTCTCGGTTTCTCTATCAAGTGCCTGTTTTAAACCGCGTCTCTCGTACTCTGGTAGACGTTCCTTACCATACGTCTCCCTTTCAGTTTTCTCATAACTCTCGTGCCTTCCTCGTTGACGGAGGTTTTTCCTGTCAAAGACTCCGGTTCTCATGGCCTCTTCTGGACCAACACTATCGGTGTCTGAATCCGAAGAACTCACTGACGAACGTAATTTCGCCTCAACTCTTCCTCTTGTCAACAGACGTTGTCGACTCGATTGCCTTGCCGTTTTACCGTGTGACTCTCTCCCGCTGTCCTCGGGAAGATAGCGGCTACGTAACTTTTCCGAAGTTCCCGAAAGCGAAACTTCCTCACGTGTCTCTGTGTTACCTCGGCTCCGTGCCGGCTCTTCGATCTGCAGCTTCCCTCGGCGATCCATCTGGTAACCTGGGCCCGTAGGTTTCCTCGATGTCTCGCGTCGGTAAGACTTCGCATGCTGAGCAGCAGGAACAGATAGTTCTTCAAGTTTCGAACTCATCATTGCCACACTCTGTCGCAGGTAAGACATCTCCGCTTGCCAATCTACCTCATCGGTCACAGGTCTTGGGCGACCTTCTTCCATGTTGGTAAACGGTACTCGATTGCCTTCGTTTCGCTGATGCGCCACGATGTCACCACTCGTTTTCTGCACTACGGCGTCACCCCGCGGTTTCAGGCCTGTCTCAATGTCTCTTGGCCTATCACAAGCCTGTCTCGACTGTACAGGTTGCCTGCCCCGTACGATACTAGGTACTTGAACCTGCACAAGGTTCCCCGATCTATTGTTGACGAGTGGTTTGGACCTGTCAAACCTACTCTCACCAACGGTCTCTCGCCAGTGTGTGAATGTCTCGTTATTCACATCGTTCTGTACTACCTCAGTAGTCTTTGGAACGGTTATCAACCATCCGTTATCCTCATGGAAACCTCTTTCACGCCCACTGCGGGTTCCAGCTTCCGTTTCAAATGCACTGGTTTCGTCAGGTGCACCCGTTTCATCAAGCAACCTTCGTTTGCTTTTCCGTTTACGTAACTTTGGACGCGCGCCTCCGTGCTCACTATGGGGCACTTCATCCGACTCGTCCTCGGTATCTTCCTGACCTTGCCTGGTTCTGTGACAAGAAAACGTTAGTACCCCACTTCTGGTACCAGTTTGTGACGTTCGTCGCTCGAGATCAACTAACCCTTCATCAGACGTGGTACCAATTTGTGTCGGTCTTACCCGAGACGCTGCTTCGTCGTCGGGCTGGGTTCGGCTCCAGCCAACTGACCTTCTGGAGTCGCCCGGGTCACTATCCTGTCTACTTCTGCTGTAGACGAGCGGTTCCCTGTCTCCGCTCTCAGTGCCCATTTCTCCAAGAGGAGGTCCCGAGGGTATCGCTTGTTTGCGAACAGTGTCGCTGTCAAGCTCCATCTCACTTTCGGACTCTGCCACTGCCGCGGTCGCCGGGTGGGCAACGTCCTCGTCCTCAGGATGGCCGTCCTTTAGAACAGGGTTCGCTCTCTTGCCGGCAGGAGTCCTCAGCTTCCTGTGAGATCTCTTAGTCAAAGACTTCCTCTTTTTCTCCACCTTAACCGAACCCTCACGTACCATTCTGCATCTCATGACTCTCGAGTTATCGTCAATAGGGGAAAACTCTGAACGTTCTCTTGTCCGAGAGGACAAGGTGTACATCTGACGAGTCGTCACGTCGTGCTGTCTCAAACACGCGAACATCTTGCGATAATATATGCACGTGTGATATTAACGCGGTGTACTGGTCTCACGACACTCTTTTCTGATAGGACAGGTTCTAGGTCTAAAACCTCCCTAACCGCACGCAGAACTGTGTTCCGACCGGCGCACGAGGTGGGCCCTACTTCGCACTTCGGTCAGTTCTCGGAACTACGTGTTTCGATCACCAAGTTATTTGCTCTGAATAACGATTGGTTTGAATACAAGATTTTCCTGACTCTATCGTTTTTCCTGGTCTTACCGCACTGTAATCAGTTGTCGGGCGGTCTTTTCCCGTACTGCGGTCTCTCGGTAACAGTGGTCTTTCCCAGTAACTATTTTTAGTTACCGGGCGATGGAGCCCCTCCAACGCTCCACCGGCGTGTCAGCCATCCAAGTGTCACAATCCAAATGTAACGCCGACCCCGTAAGGTTACCAGAATGTCCTGAATTTTGTTCCCAAGAATTTCCGAATTTTGGTTCCCTAACGAAGGTCACGCTTACTCCCACGGGTAACCGGACAAGCTCCGATCGCGGAGTTCTTCAAAACCCAAGAGGGAATTTCCTGCCTGTCGCCAAATTTACCCTTATTATCGTTTTTGTACTAAATGGGTTTTTTCAGGTATCCCGACGGTCACTTCACCGAGTGCCGAAGTCGCGTAAAACTCTCCCAGCCGAAGACGCCGAAGTCGCGTAAAACTCTCCCGGCCGAGTACGCCGAAAGCGCGTAGAACTTCCCTTGTGTCGAGTACGCCGAATTCGCGTAAAACTCACCTCAGTGGATAAAACCAAACACTGTCGGATCTTGGAGTTCTTTGAACTCCAAGAGGGATTTCCTTGCCCGACGCCAAATTTACTCTTGGTTTCAAGGATTTCAGAATTCCAGAAAATGGCTACCCTAAGAAGGTCACCTTTACTCTCATGAGTTACCGGACAAGCTCCGATCGCGGAGTTCTTCAAAACCCAAGAGGGACTTTCCTGCCCGTCGCCAAATTCACCCTGGTTTTCGATCTCACACTGAATTAGTTTTCCTGTGTATCAACGGTATCCTTCCCCGAGTATTACTCAGCCGTAGATTTCCCACGATCGGGATCTAGACCGCTTCGCGATCAACGGAGGGATCCAACCCGCCGGATCGGCGCTGTCGACCCGTCTCCCAACAGTGAACTTCTTTAGCTGTACTCGGGATCGCCTGATTATATTATTCGGACGCCCCTTTCGTCCGTAAATATATTTGTACTAACCGGAAACTCGAACTCTGACTCGGTCGTAACCAAAATCACTCGCCTACCACACTGAGTGCAGTATATTTGAATCGGTAACTGAGTCGCTAACCAACAACGCTGTTTAACAGTATTGCTATGTATGAAGAGTCGAACCAACTCTTCACGTATAAAGCAGCGCACCGTGAGGCAGGCTCTATGCATCCCGAATTAACGCGTCTGCTCGCTATACGCTGGCTTTACACCGTCGATCGGGCTTCCCTATCACGGTCGTTACCGGACAGTCGCCTATTGAAATTAAATAAAAATTAAATGATCGATACTGGGCCTTCGCATGAAAAATTAAGAAAAACGATGCTGTTCCCTTCGCATGTAAACTTAAAGAAAACGATGCTATTCGCATAAAATAAATCCTCCCACTTACGCACTGTGGCCTTGACCGCCACAAACATACCTTCTGGGAAACATCCCTGTAGCTTTCTCGTTCATTCTGCCTACACTTTTCACTGTTGCTGACTATTCTCCTCCCTTGACATTTATAGAACACTGTTGCCTTCTGTGCCTCTCGCGCTTACTTTGCCATTAGCCCTTCTCGCCTCTTCACCTATTCATTCTTCCAGCAATCTTTAAGTCTCTTCATCTTCCATCGATTCTTTTTCCTTCATTTCCTGCTCCTATGTTAGTTTTTTTAAAACCTTTTGTGCTTTCTGTTTCTCCTTTTAAATCTTGCTACTTTTTCATCTCACTCCATCCTTCACCATTCTCTCCAAATATCTCCTCAACGTGCCTCTCCCTAAGTCCAATTCCTTCCCAATTTCCCCATTTGCTGTCTAGCCTCATCCGATACTATTTATTTTTCTCCATGCATAGAATTGCCTTTCACAGTTGCTCAGCGCCATCGATGTTAAGTCGTGTGGGCAGCTCTACACTTTTGCAAGATGGCAATAGGGCCTATCAGTGACAGTTGAATTCGCAAGCTCGTTATAAAAGGCGATGAAAACAACTGCCCATTTTCGATCTACATCAATTTCATATGAAGGGCTGCAAAGGTTGGTCGACCAAGTTCAGGAAACTTTTCTCAAAAAGTCAGTTAAAGTAAACAAGGCGACTTATTCGTGTAGTTAAAGTTAGTGACGCAATATGCAGCTTAAGGTGTTTGGCTGTAATGTCCAATACGGTTGCTTTAGTAATGGGTTCGTTACGTCAAAGTTTGCGCATGTCACGATATAATAACTTACAAGTAATATTTACCTATTGTGGAATAAAAAAAACGCCAAGTTACGAGCAGTATTAGGCAATTTAAAAAGTGATTGAAATACGTGATTTTCTGTACCATATGCCACAAAATTCGCTAATATCCACGATATAGTTGCATATACACTCGCCACCAAGTTCGTGTGTAAACTTCGTACCAGCCAAAGCGAATGTGGTACAATTTATACATTATATTAAGAGGTAATTGCTCCTACTTCGCCGTCATCGCTCGTGAATAAGCTGGTGCTATGCGCTTAGAGTCTAGAGCAGCGCTTAGCAAATTTGGTGTTTACATTGCTATTACGATTACAATAAAGAAGATTGCAAGTAACAAATTTATAAAGTTTGGTCTTTTATTCTGTTGTGTAGTCCTATAATATATCTATATGCATATACGTCAGTTCTGTATGTTACGTCTGGTTCAACAATAGCTAAATAATTATATGCATATTTACGGCAATTTAAGGAACTATAATTTTTATCAAACTATATCAATTTATGTATACATTTTCTGCAGATCATGTATTTGGCAGTTGTGCTTTTTGTTCCTGCTTTGGCCTTTGCACAAGGTAAATTTTCTGCATTGACATTCTAGATACATAAACGTAACCTTTTTCAAATATGTAGAAACAAGCACACACAGCAATTCACGTTTTTAATCCGTCACAGAATATTATACGTTGTACACATTTATAGAATCCGAACCAAGATCTACCGTATGAATCGATATTTTTCAATATACTTATTTGCAATGCTTTATTCGAGTAATCTCTGTTCGTGACACTGTTTAATTGAGACATAAGCCTCAATATCCTGCCTAAGACCGACAATTGTATCTGTTGAATGTTGCCCAGTTACCCGTTAATCCGCAATTCCAAAGCCTTTTAAGATCTACCCTCTGAGCCTATCGTAGGCTACACCGACAAATCAATCTTAAGCAGTGATTCCTAAGCCGTAAAGCCTGACTCTATGGTTACGATAATCATTCCCTCACCCAGAAAAAGCCTGTACAGTACTGGTCATGCTAAAAAATTTGTTAAAATGAAAAAACTGGTTATATAAGTTACACAGTTTTCTCAATGGCTGCCTAGGGCCTAGGCTTTCTTATGGTAAGCTATAGGGACAGCAAACTCCGTCTAGTGTACAGTGTTGGGTAAACTCAGACAAGAAATGAGTTCAATCAAAACTCAACTCATGCACCTCAAAATGAGTTTAAACTCAAACTCAACTCATCTTAAATGAAATGAGTTAACTCATTTCATTTAAGTTGTTAAATGAGTTAAATCATAAACTCACACGTTTCATACTGGCACGTTCTAATCGAGCAACAATTTTTCCACCACACCTACTTGTAACAGAAAAATATTTTCCATCAAGAATACACGGTACTTCAGCCATGTTGTTCTTAACTATTCACAATATACAAAATATGCAGTGCTTAAACACTGTCCGCTTGCAGTGTTTACGACCCTCCCTGCCGTCACCACTCACCAGTATGGAAAGCCGACGATATAAAAAAAAGGCTTGTTTCAACATAATATGTGCCGAGTTCCGAAGAGTGAGTTGAGTTTAAAATAATTGACAGTTACAACTCAAACTCACAGAAAATATGAGTTAACTCAAACTCATAACTCACACTCTTTAAAGTGAGTTAACTCAAACTCATAAATCACAGCAAGTGAGTTAATTCGTGAGTTTAAACTCATCTGAGTTAACTCATACCCAACACTGCTAGTGTTATACCTTAAAATAGTCTTAATTACTTTATTGTCTATCAGCACTTATTGGTGGCTTCCATAAGGTGTTGACATTATAAAGACATGGCAAATAAAATCAAGTATACGTAAAAAGAACTTTTTGTACATGTTTTAGTGACCGGTGTAAGTCATTTTATCATCATTGCTGTGGCTGGAGTTATATGCACGATATACACTGCCATGGTATGAATTAAAATAATTTGTTTAAACTTATATTTTATGTATAGCCTTCAAATACAGTTTTCTTTAGAATCTTTTAAGTCTGTAGACTTAAATTAGGTAAACTCGTGTTATATATTTTTTAAATATATATATTTTAATATATATACATATATGTACAAATATATACGTATATGTACATAATACATATTATATCTATTTAAAAACTAAATGTTATATGTCCCTACATTTTTATACTATTGGTTTCCTATCGGACTGCTCATTTCTACAATAAGACTAAGAATAATTTCCAACTTAATTATGATTTTGAGCTGTTATCACCAAAAGCAGCTGCAAAATATCAGAATGTATGAACTGTCTTCCTGGTGTTTTAGGGAGGAATCAGAGCCGTCGTGTACACAGATGCATTACAAATGATAATACTTTTAATTGGATTAATAGCAATGTCAGTTTTGGGTGCAGTCAATGCTGGAGGTGGTCAGAAAGTGTGGGAAATTGCAAAAAGTACAGGACGTATCAATTTTGGCTGGTAAGTGACATTCATTAATATCCAATTACAACTAAGTATACTATTGAATATAAATTACGAGTTCTTAATTGACAATGCTCATTGCTCGTCTTGCTTTGACAGGGATAATGCTCCTCTGGGGCTACTGTGATGTCTGTTACTGATGTTGTGCTCTTGACGGCTTCTCTTGATCAACAGTTTTACAATACCTTCTTTTACACACACGCGCGCGCGCGCACGCCTACACACATACGCACGCTCGCACGCACACAAACATATACATATATATAATTCTTCGTATATAATAGTTTAGCATATTCGCTCAGTTTATATTTATAATTATATGACAACTAATTAATTATATGACAACTAATTTATTGCTTAATATAGGAAGTACAATGCCTTCAATCCAGATCCACGGGCTCGACACACTTTCTGGACTCAAGTGCTCGGCATAGGCTGGACTAACGCTGGATTGTTTATATGCAACCAAATGATGATTCAACGCTATATGTCCGTCGATACTCCGACAAAGGCTCAGGCGTAAGTACAGTTTCTGAAGGATTGCTATCTACGAATGTGGCCACTTTTAGGAGCTATGAACATACATATATAAATTTATTTAATTCATTTATTTTCATTATTTTTTAATTTAAAAATGAAGTAAGAGGAAGTGGCTATTGTTTCGAATTCGGGGTTCTGCTAACTTCCAGGCATAGGCGTAGCTACATTGAGGCAAGAGGAGGCAATTGCCTCCTCATGGTTTTATAAATTTAAAAAATTTCCTTGGGTTATAGCTCTGCACCTGGATGTTGCCTCCTCTAAAACGGTGAATCTTGGGGTCTTGGGACAAGACATTTTTTTCAAGATCAGTGGTTGCCTCCTCTTGCATTTAAGTCTGGCTACGCTCCTGCTTCCAGGAGGCCATTTTTAACCCAGTCCGAGTGGATGCTGCGTCTAGTCCGCGGGGAAAAGGCTACCGTGTATACAGGAGACTGAACGATCAGAAGTTATACCGTTTTTTGAAGAACCGAAAGATTTTGACTATCCGTCGTAGTAGAAATACGTCTTCAAAGGGAACAGTTCAAAATATCACTTGCCTACTCCAAGCTAAACTAAAAAATTACGGTAGCCTGGGGATCTGATCTACAAGGATCCGACTGACAGTCGTCCGATGCAAGGGTAGACTATCCAACCGACGTCGCAATAGTTTTGAAGGACAATTTAATCCGTCGTCATCAGAGTATAGCTGTTCTGCCGAGTTCTTGGTACCCGTCTTAAATTCCCAATTATTAATTCTTATTTCTCTATAACAACGAATCAAATGCGACATCAACGAATAACATTCCGAGATCTCTTCTTCTTCACCTCTCCACGTATGCATATCATTTAATGTTCATAAGTTATAGTTTAGAGCTGCTAAGCGAATCATCGCTGCCGAAACGTTGCAGATCTGCCTAAGATAAACTTTAGTGCGATACAGAGAGATGCAGCGCTACGGAATCGTTGCAGTAATGCTGAAGACTAGCTGCAGAGCGATGCAGGACGATTCAGCGCTGCGGACACGCTGCAGCGCTGCCAAAGATGAGCTGCAGAGCGATGCAGGACGATTCAGCGCTGCGGACACGCTGCCAGAGATGAGCTGCGGACACTCTGCCGCGCTGCCAGAGATGAGCTTCTAGGCGAAACAGGACGATAAAGCGCTGCGGACACGCTGCAGCGCAGCCAAAGATGAGCTGCGGAGCGATGCAGGATGATTCAGCGCTGCGGACACGCTGAAGCGCAGCCAAAGATGAGCTGCAGAGCGATGCAGGACGATTCAGCGCTGCGGACACGCTGAAGCGCAGCCAAAGATGAGCTTCAGAGCGATGCAGGATGATTCAGCGCTGCGGACACGCTGCAGCGCAGAGAAAGATGAGCTGCAGAGCGATGCAGGACGATTCAGCGCTGCGGACACGCTGAAGCGCAGCCAAAGATGAGCTGCAGAGCGATGCAGGACGATTCGGCGCTGCGGACACGCTGCAGCGCAGAGAAAGATGAGCTGCAGAGCGATGCAGGACGATTCAGCGCTGCGGACACGCTGCAGCGCAGAGAAAGATGAGCTGCAGAGCGATGCAGGATGATTCAGCGCTGCGGACACGCTGCAGCGCAGCCAAAGATGAGCTGCAGAGCGATGCAGGATGATTTATCGCTGCGGACACGCTGCAGCGCAGAGAAAGATGAGCTGCAGAGCGATGCAGGACGATTCAGCGCTGCGGACACGCTGCAGCGCAGAGAAAGATGAGCTGCAGAGCGATGCAGGATGATTCAGCGCTGCGGACACGCTGCAGCGCTGCCAAAGATGAGCTGCAGAGCGATGCAGGATGATTCAGCGCTGCGGACACGCTGCAGCGCAGCCAAAGATGAGCTGCAGAGCGATGCAGGATGATTTATCGCTGCGGACACGCTGCAGCGCTGCCAAAGATGAGCTGCAGAGCGATGCAGGACGATTCAGCGCTGCGGACACGCTGCAGCGCAGAGAAAGATGAGCTGCAGAGCGATGCAGGATGATTCAGCGCTGCGGACACGCTGCAGCGCAGCCAAAGATGAGCTGCAGAGCGATGCAGGATGATTTATCGCTGCGGACACGCTGCAGCGCAGAGAAAGATGAGCTGCAGAGCGATGCAGGACGATTCAGCGCTGCGGACACGCTGCAGCGCAGAGAAAGATGAGCTGCAGAGCGATGCAGGATGATTCAGCGCTGCGGACACGCTGCAGCGCTGCCAAAGATGAGCTGCAGAGCGATGCAGGATGATTCAGCGCTGCGGACACGCTGCAGCGCAGCCAAAGATGAGCTGCAGAGCGATGCAGGATGATTTATCGCTGCGGACACGCTGCAGCGCTGCCAAAGATGAGCTGCAGAGCGATGCAGGATGATTCAGCGCTGCGGACACGCTGCAGCGCAGCCAAAGATGAGCTGCAGTCAACAAAACGCAAAAAACGGGTGACTGATTCGCCACAGTTACATAGGGGCCTTCGAGCAGTAAATTATTGTTGCAGCGCAAAAATTGTTTCAGCGCAAAGCAATTAGTTTGTGTGTCAGCAGATGCAGTTGAAAACAATGTTTATTAGGGTGGAGTGAAAGTAATAGGTAGAATTTTTGTTGAGGAATCTGCAATTGCCCGGGGGTGCAAAACTTGTGTATAGATACTTGTTTTGCTAGCATAAAATATCTTGCCTCTAGGATTATGTTTTGAGGTGCCCCAACGATGAAACCCTATCCCATTATAACCCAGAAATTGAGATCTTCCATAATAGACTGGGCTTGGAATTTTAAAATGACCTTGTTAGAAGCAAATCATGTAACAATTTGCTAATAGGTGTTTCTAGACTAACTTGACCCTGCTGAAGCCGAAAATCGTGGTTAGCAAGCTGGATTTTTAGCGGTTGCATGGAAAAACAAGATGGCGGCCAAAATGGTGGCCAACATCTTCAACTGGCTTTAAGTAAAGTTATGTATGTGATGGAAACATGATTTTAGAGTCTAAATAAACATATTCGGGGTCAAGGAATGCGATGGAACTAAAGAAACATATGTATCACTGCCAGAAAACAACATGGCGGACAAAATGGCGGCCAATATCTTCAAATGGCTATTAGTAAAGTCATGTATATCATGGAAACATGATTTCAGAGTCTAAATTAACATTTTTGGGGTAAAGGAATGCGATGGAACTAAATATACATATGTAGCACTGCCTGAAAACAAAATGGCGGACAAAATGGCGGCCAGTCTGGAGTAATGTTTTCTTGGTTAAAGAATACCAACGAAATAAAATTCTGTATGTACCATTGACGTTATTGCAGTTTCACTGTCATTATTTACATGAACTTTTTAATAGCCTGTGATTGCAGTTTCACTGTTTTATACATTATGTATGCAATTTGGTGTTTCATGACTTGACTTGTATAGACCAGAGCTATTTCAGGCAGGATTCTGTTAGCAGTTGTAAGCCATCTTGAATGAACTTCTGGACCGGCTTTTCGATCAGCAACTTCGTCAGGGCATTTCCTAGCAGATATAGCTTGACTTATAGGACCATTGTACAAATACTCCTGATCGGTGCTTATATGGGCATTATCAACACACAGAAAATTGTCAAATGCAATTGCTGTAAAGGGAACTACTGATTTGTTTTCACATGCTCAGTTTGCTTTACCAATTGGACCAGACAACGTTCTAGACAACTATGTGTTACACTATCGAGTTTCTGTAGGAGATGTCTCAAAGGCAATTAGCATGCATGCAACAAACAAACGAGCCACTGCAGTGGTTTCCTTATCTCCATTTTGAGCAAGGGAATAACACCTTCTATGTTACCAGTATTCACATTTGCGCCATTCCGCCCAACAACAAGCAATCTGTTCGTTGTAATCCTTTTCGGCGGAGTAGATCTGATATTCCTCTTGCTACACTTTATGGGTTTCCAGCTGATGGACTGAAATGACATGCATATTTCGAATTGGGTTCTTACACAACTGTAAAATGCTCCTCGGTATCATATTCAGATAAAACCATCTTTATTTTTCACTTGCACTCTAGTTTTGTCTTTCCTTCTATCAAAATATAACCCTGTTAAGGATTCTCGTTCACATGCTTGTACATATTTTCTGACTCTCAGTTTCTACGAATTTTACTCCTGCCGTTGACCTGCGATATGTCACCTTCATGCACTAGCCTAGCAGCTCTTCGATCAGAAATATCGTATCTCTCACATTCCCTTGCCACAGCACTCAGAGTTGTTTGCATCTGCTACTGCTGGGCCAATTACTGTTTAATCTCGCTTCAGGTCATCAAGAACAATTAGGAAGAACTCCATCATGTCAGCACATGTTGAAGCACTGTTTGAAACAATTCTGAAGGAATACCAAGTACTGGACAGCTACTAAGCTTAGTTTGTATTGTTTTTGGCTGTTTAGCTGACATTCTTACAGTCTGCCTTTCAATCTTCGATATATTTACAAAAGACATTACCAAAATAAAATCGCAATAGTGAAAAAACAGCACATTGCAAGTATAAAAAAAATTCATGCCATCCATGCAAAATTTCGGGACTTCGTATTTTTTGGTGGCCTTGGGGCACCTCAAGAATTTAACCAAATCCAGGATTATTTTACCTGCAGGCTACTGGGCACAGTAGACAACTTTTGCACACCCGGGCGATTCTGAAATGTTAATTTCATTTTTTCACTCCACCCTAATGTTTATTCGTTGAAGTCTATTCTCCTTTTTGTTGATGAAAAGCATTATTATTGCTAAATGAAAGCAATGAATTGTTCAGTAACTTGAATAAATTTTCTTATTAAATGCATAGCAGTCATCAACCCAGCATGCCGTTTTTCATTTATATAAAATATGGAGCTTATTAACGGTTTTTAAAACTTGACGTTGCCATACAAAATTAATGCTAGAATATTACAGCCGACTTAATATCGACTTCCATCTAAACACTTATTCAAGCACTTATTGGTTGCGTATTATAGTAAGGGCCGGGACCGACTGCTGGCGGTAGTTTTGGATTGACCCACATCTTCTTTCATACTTAAAGAACTGGACGATTTGCCTATGCAGACGGCGTAACAAAACCTTATTTCTGATGAATTATTTTATATCTTTTCTTATTTCACTAGTCGTTCGCCCGTCCTAAGACGGCTAAGATATTTGAAAATGTATTTCCGATTGTACATGCAGTATTATTGATCGGCGCTATATCAAATCAAGTGACAAACGGCTGTTTTTGTGTCGCTTTCCAGAGCGTCACTTCGTTATATTCCTTGCCCGTTTAAACCCGTTGAGGTCATTCGTTTGAGCTTGTTAACCAGCTTAGCCCCCTCAGAAAATTAGTCTAAACATTTCTTAAGCCGCTAGTTTACGGTATATTACGGAAAATGTAGTTTCCAATTGTACAGCCGTATTAAGCATTAGCGCTATATAAAATCAAGTCGCGAATGGCCGTTTTCGGCCCTGTTCAGTCCGCACTTCGTTAAGCTCGTTCGTTTCAGCCTGTTTGGCATCCAACTAAATTGGTTTAAGCCCGTTTGAAGCCGTTAGTTTTAAAGAGCCGCCTTTACAGAGTATTTAAATTTACGTTGGATGAAGTGTGGCTACATTCGATCGGAATGTCGCCATTTTGTAAACAGTGACATCATTGGATATGAATATTCATTAGTTGAAATCGGCCAGTGAGAGGAGCGTAACAGGAAAGTTGACTTCCCCAGTGATTTCATGACATTTCTAATAGCCTATAATATTAATTGCTGGCGGAATATGTCTTGCATCTACAGCCAAGCTGACCTGATTCGGACGATTTGCGCTCTATGCAAATTTCGCCTGGGCAAGCTTTATTTTTATTGAACGGAAATGAGTGGCATAGCTTCATGTGTTTTATCTATTGTGTAAGCGGTGGAAGCCTTCGGCTAAGTAAACTTGAGGTATTTGTTTTCAATATTTTTTGCAGATCATTAATTCTTACGTTCGTCGCGTTGGTTCCACTGGCTTCTCTCGGAGTTCTTATTGGGCTGGTTATGAACGCTGCCTATGAAGCCGATGATGTAAAATGTGATCCATGGGCTGATAAAAAAATCACTTCCGGAGATCAAGTACTATGCACTCTATTGCAATAGAGCTTTTCAACTGCTCTTTGCTGTCTGTTAATTAGTTAGTAAACAACGCCGCCTTTCATGATTTAGGCCATGTGTATAGTTTTTTGTATACTCGTGTACTTATGACAATCTTATTGGTTTATAGTAGATAAAGCTAACATTTCTAGTGTCGTTATACCAGCTTTTTTTATTATTTTTATTTTTATGCAAAGACTGATGCAGGATGCACCTTGTCATAATTCGATTTTTGGGTTTAGGGCTCGTTTGAGTGACAAAAGCTCATCTTTAAACTGAAAAAAACGCAGGTGAGGAAACTGTCATCGAATTTAAAAAAACTTGTCAGTTGCTGTGATTATTCGCCAATAAAATACTGTTGCTGTACAAAATGAAATATGCATCCGTCTTTGGATAAAAATACAAATAATGCAATGTAGACACCTCGTTTGTTGATCTAGTAAGACTAATGCTCTCGGTTGCGCACATAGTTTCAACTAAAATAAATGATACTACTAAAGGAAAATTAGTGCTTGATATTGTCATTATTAGATTGTTCCATACTACATAATGCAGTTATTGGGCGATTATCACGGAATACCTGGTCTTTTAGTTGCTTCCATATTTTCAGCTGCCTTGAGGTAAGAAAACAACTGCTAAAGGTTAATTATTAGTACGTAACACAGCTACTTGCTGAACTGGTTGATTACAAAATGAAATAAATGTAATTACCCTTATTATTATTATTATTATTATTATTATTATTATTATTATTATTATTATTATTATTATTATTATTATTATTATTATTATTATCATCATCATCATCATCATCATCATCATCATTTTTATTACTGTTATTATTGCTGCTTGAAGAAACGTAAGGCTTGCATACTTCGGTCTTCAAATTATATTGATGATGCAAGCAAGTCGTTCTTTGCTTGTAGTCGCACAGTACGAATTGCTTGCATCATAGATGAGGAAAATAAATGAATGGTAATAGTCTTTCTCGAAGAACATGAGATCTTGAAAGACGCGGTTCGATAAGCGTAACCTCCCTATAGGTTGAATCAGCCTTACACTCCCTAGGGGCAGCTGTTAAATGAGTGGGCGCCTTACTGGCTGCCAAGACGTGTGTTCTGTAAGACCTTGATATTTAACTGCCATCCGTTTCAGTGTTAGTAACTGCGGTTTGTCAGGGAGCTTGACAATAAACATTATTATTCAGCGTTGAACGTTCAGGACTCGAAAAACTTGACTATTGTATCCGCTGTTAGGTGTTAATAGTGGTTCAGATGTAAAACTATGATCTTATGTAACAATTTCTTTGACCGACAAAATTCTGGTCGTCTAAGATGTGAAACTTCTGCATGCTACGTACTAATCGAAAAAATTCTGCTTCGTTATCTTATGAACATTTAGTCAATAGTCAACAGTCATACGAATTGGGACTTCGACGTTTGGGTGTCTATCAACGAGTAATTTTGTCATACCTTACATCATTCTCAATCATTATACCTGATGGCTCATCTGCCTGCTTTCAGATTAATAAACTATTTTCATTACACGTTTCTTACTTTCTTCAAATCCACCTCAGTATTTTTAAATGTTTCCTAATACTATTTCCTATTCGATTAAAAAGAGATGCCTGTTTGAGGAAGCTTGGGAATACAGAGGCGCGTCTTATGCATTAAAATAATATTTGTAAAGTTAAATTAAATTTATAAAGTAAACCAATAAAAATTCGAATTTACTCCAATTTTATTTAGAATGCACATAATAAACTAGAGTTAGCATGATTTTGGTAGCTCAATAGTTTTGAGATCCATAAAATATTGTTATGAAGACTTCAGGTACGGCGTACACTTGCTGTCAACAGCAAGTCCGAATTAAAGGCATTGATCACTCAAATTAAAAGGTGAATTTGTGAAGGCGACAACAAACAAAAACTTAGGACTTAATTCCTAATAAATTGTAAGGTTCAACACCATAATGAATACAATTAGCAGAACTGTAGTGTAAAAATCTTCAAGCTTCACTCAAAAATTAATCCAAAACAAAATTGATTTCTTGTCATAACTTTTTATTTGTTGTGTTTCAGTTCGATTGCTTCTGTAATAAATGCGCTGTCAGCAGTATTTCTTGAAGACATCATAACCCCTCTAGCTTCTGCGACAAGAAAAAAACCATTGACTGACAAAGCAAGGAAAAAGATAGCTGTGATTATAGGTGTGGTCATGCATTAAACTTTGTGTAGCTAAAATATAAAGCCTGTTACATGATGTTATCGAGGTTTAAGGTCCTTATGAGCTACATATTTTAAGTGTACGTCATAACAGTAGCAGTTTTGGTGTGAAAGCCAAAATACGTGCGAACCTTTGGAGATAGAGCTGTAATAACAGTGCTCTAACATCACGATTTGCGACGCGCTTACACCTCTGATGAAAAGCACTACTTCGATTTAGATGTCTAACTTTAAAGTTTTAAAAATAAAAACCCTTGATACTCAAGTGTCGTTTTTTAGGTGAAGGGTAACAGATTCCGAGAATTTTTATTAAATTTATCTTATTTTATATCGATTACCAAATTCGCCATTTTGATGTAGGCCTATTATTTTCATTTTCAGTAATATTCTTTGGTCTTCTAACAATTGGATTATCATTCGCTGCCGATCGATTCACAAGTAAACTTGTCCAAGCTACAGGAACTATATGGGGAGTGATCGACGGCCCATTGGCTGGAATTTTTATTGCAGGTTTTTTTATACCATTCTGCAACTCTGCCGTACGTGAAGTAACTCCTGTATTTTGATTTTCTTCCTAAAATTTTGGCGTAAATATATGTCGCACAATTTTCTAAAAATTTGTTTTCTAACCGTAACAATAAAGAATGCGAGTTAATATTTTTTACACATTATGACACACGAACACATTAATTTTCATTATAAACTTTGTATTGCTATAGTTACTCTTTTTGCCATATTTCGAAGAACTTATACAATCAAAATTGAAGACGATATTGTGAAAACATCAAACTTCTTAATGATCATTCGAACTCAGAAACGATAGAATTTGACTGTATTATGCCAGACGAACCGTGGGAAAGGTTCAATATAGTTTCTGCTAACGTGAACGTTTGGGTCTTGCTTTGTCCAGGAACTGTGTCTTGGATACTCTAGACAATCTTTACTCTTCCGCAGCACATATGAAAATAAAAAGTCGGAAGTAGAATCTTTTCAACTCCAACACCCACTGTTTTGTCTTCCTCTTCCATGATACCGTTGCCTCGGACAACTTTATTTCAAATGCGTTGATTCTTGCCTCCTAATCCTTCTCACCACTCAAACAAGTTGTGTCTTACTGTCAGTTTTCCATACAAGTTCCATTGCTGCCACAATACATTATCCCTTCGCTAATGAGACCGAATATCTAAACCGAAGAAGCGCAGTGACATCTAACTCTTATTCTTTCTTCTTTTCATCTTCTTCTTCTACCTTCTCGGTAGCCCTCACGTCGTTGTACTCTTCTTCTTCGTCTTGTGTCATTGTCTTTACGTGGTTGACGGGGGAAAGGTTGTTTCCAATTTATAGGGCGCAATAGCTGGAATTTTCGGAGGTTTGATTATATCTCTTTGGATCTCTGTTGGTGGATTAATGTATTCGCCACCAGTACGGACGTTACCTATCTCAAGTTGCAAAGGAAATATAACCATATCGTTGCCTCCGTCCACGAACAGGTATTTCTAATATTTTTATTTATTTATTTATTTCGGATATTTCTATAGCGCCTCCGCAAGTCTACTGCTACTCAGAGGCGCTCCCGACTACAGCATTGATACTGTGTAGGAGTTTTCACGCCGAAGCGCCACGAGCAATCGCGAGTGAAGAACTTGCCAAAGGTCCGTACGCAGCGGCTAGAGTGGGATTCGAATCTGCAACCCTCCGGTCACAAGGCGTCGAACTTACCACTGAGCCACCGCGCCCCACAAATTTGTGAATTTGATGAATAAGAATGTTTAATGTCTGCAGTTATGGATATTAGTTATAATATCAGAAGATAAGAAACACATTAAATGTAATGAATTAAGAACTATTTTAAATAGTGGTAATTTTTTGATCTACATGATTGTCAGACGTCTATAATTATAAATTATAAGGTTCTTTTGTTATCTGTGCTAGGCCATACTATTTCGGGGTTTAAAAATTCGTACAGGCCAATTTAATGTTTGTGCAAGCTGTCTAATTATTTCAATTTGGAATTCATGCAGTTGGAAATGATGATTGCATCATTTTCCTTCCAGAATTCGAATGTCAAAGTGTGTGGAAAAACGCCACCACGCAAGGGCAACCTTGCAATGTATTAGGAAGTGCATACATGACACAATTTAAATACTTATTGCCAGTGATGGGCAATCCTTAGATCTTAGTCCTTTCCGTGCCGGTCTGCACATCGGGCGACGCATCTCCTCCATTCCCCTCTGTCCGCCGCCAGCCTCTCTGCCTCCTCCCATGTCAGCTCCAGATATCTTAGGTCGTCTCTGACTGTCTCTGGCCAGTTATTTCTCGGTCTTCCTCTTTTCATTTTCCCTCCAGCGTCCCAGTTCATCACTTGCTTTGCTCTCCTGCCGTCGTCCATGCGTATCATCTCATTCTGATTATGTTTTCCAGGATCTCCTGTCCTGTCCTATCTCTTATGGTCTTGTTGCTTACTTTATCCCGCCATGATACGTGAAGAATTCTTCTTAACCATCTGTGATGTGCCGCCTCCAGTATCCTCCTGTCCGCCGCCGTCATTGGCCATGTTTCTGCTGCATATAGCACAATCACTACCGGCGTCGTAATTTGTCTGTGAGGAAGGCAACGGGAAACCACCTCACCCACTGGCGTAAACTTGTCCAAAATATTGGGGGGATGGGGTCTGGACCAGAGGTGCCAAAAACCAAGTGTTTTCAAGATGAAAAGCTGCTTTTTGTTTTTATTTTTATCCGGTTTTTTCGTTTTTATGTTTTTTTATTGTTTTGGTTGTTTTTAAGATTTTCGGATTTCGGATCATAAAAATCATGAAAAATGGCATGAACAAGAGATCCAATTCAGTTTAATTCAATTAAAATTCATTAAATCAATGTTATTAAAATAACTTATACAAAAAAAAGAAATTATTTTTTAAACAAAAAAAACAAATTTTTGGGTTATCTTTTTCTTTTGTTTTTGTTTAAAACCAAAAACCGGAGAAGACACTTTTCACCTCTGGTCTGGACAGTCAGCAGAGGCTTCCGATGTTACATTAATGCATATGAAATGGGGCGTTTTAATTACGTGTAAATTTCTTTCATATTGAAGACCAGCTGGTTTACCCGGCGTTGCCCGGGGTTATCAGTTTCAATCCCTCTAGCGAATAAGCAACAAAACACTGCTTAACCTTCTAGCGAATCCGTACTGTAGCTGCTTAACCCGGCGGCGCCATCTGGTGAGTGAAAATAGGTTGAGTGTAAGTTTTTTTACCAGCTAAAAATGCATTGTCCGGCTAGGTTTTGGCCTGGGAGACCATGGTAGCAGTGAAAAGGGGGACGCGAAGCCTCACACTGTGTGTGTAATGCCCACCGCGAGACAGTAGTGAAGGTTTGGAGTGAAAAGGTCCAAAGCTGTAGAAATGCATCGCGGTCAAAGGCGATGTGACAGACAGAGTCTTCTCTTTATATATATAGATATAAATAAATCTTTGTTTTAATTAATTAATTAATTAATATGAATAAATGAATAAATTACTGAATTTCTGATAGTATTTAAGTTCTGTGTCTCTGTTTTTCTGTTTCTGAAGAAATTTGTCTATATTGAAACATAATATTTTAATATTTGAAGAAATTCTCCTCTCGATTTTTTTTGGGGGGCATTGCCCCGGCTCCTCAATTATTGGGGGGCACGTGCCCCGGCTGCCGCCCCCCCAGAGTCTACGCCTATGACCTCACTCATCTCATCCCCGGGTGGCATAAAGCCAACGAACCTGCCTTCGGGCAGAGAACTCATCATCATAGCAGTGTGCTCAGAACTATGGCACTATGCAGTCGCAGCTTTGTTCTTGGACTGCACCTATTTTCTTCCATATCTTGGCAAGTGTTCCGAAAGCAACGTTTGCATTCCTATGGGCAATTATAGTTAACTAAAAAGTTGATAACTTTTAGTTTAACTGAAATTTTTAGTTAAGGACGAAGTTTTACTAAAAAAAGTTTAGTTGAAACCATAGTTTAACTAAAAAATTTAATTTGCTAACTAAAAAGTTTAACTTAAAAAATCAGCAATGTGCGACTATTTTCTGCACTGAACATTGAACACTGTCAAGACCTCAACGTGAAGCTTATTGATTAACACTGCACAATTTTAGCATTAACAGCCTCTGTTTTCAAATTCATAAACTAGCCTACTTACAGGACGCCTGTGATTGTATGCTAGAACAGTACGCATTGCATAGTTTGAAGGTGAAATCGTCATTGACGCTCCGCATTATTACAGTTAACTTAACCTCTGTTATTTTGAAAATGTTTGTCGTAAAAGTTGGGAAAAAGTTTGTAAAAGTTCAACTACTTTTTTAGTTTAGTTAACTAATTTCCAAAATCAGTTGCCAACTTTAGTTAAACTATTTTTTAGTTGGAAAATAGTTTTAGTTTAACCAAAAAAATAGTTTAGCGCCCATCACTGCTTATTGCATGATTGATTTTGAAATTATGAACTCTGGAAAGCATAAATGCGGTGACATCACAAGTCCAGCCTCATCTATCGTTTTCTTCCACTTCACTATTTTAATTTTCATCTACGTTATGCGCTGAGGAAAAACCGCAATGCAGGCCTACAGAATTTTATGGTAGCATTTGAAATTAATTTAACCAAGGACAGTACAGAACATAATTTTAATTTACCTTTTGTAAGCATGGGAATTATGAAGTACCAAACGATTGCCTTCTTTGCTAGCCTTTGAGGGCTCAAGAATTGTTTTGGCTACAGTTGTTTTTATTTCAATTTTCAGCTCAAATTGGTTTCCACTTTTGGAACTATATAATGTGACTTACGGCTGGTATGGCGTTATAGGAATTGCTAGCTCACTGGTTTTCAACATCATCGTTTCTTTTATTTCAAGTATAATAATGGAATTATTTGCCAAAAGAGGATGGACTTTCGGTAAGTAAAAACAAACATGATTCAGATTTGGAATTTCAATTATCGGCTAAATTAAATCCTTCCTGACGTTTATACATTATATGAACAAGAATAAGAAAAAATTTATACTTATTGTCTACTGTTCTCATCGCCAGCTGACCGTCATGAGTCAAGCAGTACTTAAGTTTTGACAGGAGTCTTATTCTCGTATGACCGCTGGGTATAATATACTAAATTAGGATTTATAATTATTATACTAAATTATCATTTATAATTATTAACATGTCAAAAGGTACCGTTAAAGCGTATTCCTCTATTAAACTTTCTCTTTCAGACCAGATTCGAAAGATTCCAGCATCTCTCATGTACTCATGTGCAGACAATTTGTATTGCTATTGTCCTGAGTCGTGCAAGAAACCATTCCGATGTGGTGTTGATTATGAGAAATCAGAAATTATAAATGGAGAAGCTATAAGTGTAAGAATCGTCATTTATGATTATCTAGACAATAATTTTTATGAATCTTTAATTTTTTTATAATTTACGGGAGGATTTACTCAAACGTACGACGGCCATTAATATTTCTGAAAGACTTTCTGAATCTGTATTTTAGCAGAAAGTTCAGATACATTTAAAACTACTGAAATCGTCGTAAAAACACAAACACTACTGGCGTCGTATATTTCGATTCATGCCTCTCAACAGAAACTACTCTAATAAATGCTGGTCTTAGTTATATCGTTTACATAGTTTACATAGCATACTATGTAAACTATGTAAGCGATGTAACTATGATGATCATTTACATAAATGCTGACTAATAATTTCTAACATATATTTTTTGTTACAGGTTATGAAAAAAGAAGGAATAGACAATAAATCTTTAGCTGTAGACACTTTGGACGATGAGAAGAAACAGGATCTTAACTCGGATTCAACTCGTTTTTAACAAATTTCCACTAGATTTTGACCGAAAACAAATTAATTTTATAATTTATTAGCAAATGCACCTACAAATGAGTTGAGTTCCTGTGAGTTATCATTCTCACAGGTTTTCATAAAAAATTCATGTTCATCAAAAGCGTCAAATTTTCGTGAAGGTTATAAATTTAGAAACTTATGAAGTTGTGTAATCCTTTTAGACAAAATAAAATTATAATCTGGATTTTTTTTAACAAAAACGTCGCATTCATTTTTTGTGGATTAGAAATATAATTTAAAACAAATATAATTAAAATATTAATGGATAATAAAAAAAATAAATATATATAATAATAAAAATAAAAAAATAAAAAAATAAATAAATAAATAAAATAATAATGTATAGCCTACTTATGAAACGTAGTTTGTCTAGTGTGTTAGAAAAGTATTAACCATGCTAGATGATTGCCCGTCATATATGACGGGAGGGAGAGGGAGAGGTATGGCGTATTAGACATGGCCAACCGATGCTTCCCCCTAAACCTGCCGTCAGGGCGTGTGCCATATTGAGGGACTGATGCCGGGAGGGAAGGAGAGTGAGATAGATGCAGTAACAGTGATAAGGATGGATGGAAGGAATGAGAGGGGAGGGAGAGGTAGAGCTAAGGCGGGAGTGAATTTCGGGTACCTAAGGCCGGTGGTAATCGTAATCGTGATCTCTGAACTTTTAAAGCGCCATTCGAAGGTCAAGCTCAGGGCACCTGTCTATTCACGAGCGCTACGTCAAGTCAGAAAGGTGTCCCGAGAGTAGTTCAAAAGAGGTCTGAATCCGGTTCCAGAAGGCCAAATCAAATCAGATGGGGTTCCCAGAGAGTATTCCAAAAGAAGTTGAGTCCGGTTTCCAGTGGGCCATATCAAGAAGGGAGGCAGATCAGCTGCAGGCCCGGTCCTAGGTTGTGCGGCGCCCAAGGCAGCAAACGATGAGCGAGGCCCCAATCAAAAACGGCTTTTGCCTAAATCACCCTATAATATTCACGTGGCAAATTGCACGCCAGTATTGTTGGTAAGCGACGTAAGCGTTGTCAGCGTTCAATCTCACCACAGTAAAAAATTATAGCCGGCAGCGCGGGGCCCCTGCATGCAAGCGCGGGGCCCAAGGTGGCTGCCTCGTTCGCCTTGCCCTAGGGCCGGGCCTGATCAGCTGTCAAGGCGGGTGTCGTTTAGGGCTAGAATAATTGGAGGGCGGAGTCAGGGTAGGAGTACTTGAAAAGGTGAGACTTCAGTTTTGAGTGGAAAGCCCGAGGGTGCTAGATAGAGGAACATGATGAGGAGAATTAAGGACGTGTTGCAATGAAGATGGCGGAAAGAAGAACATGCGGAATTCAGAGTGAGATCATTTCCGAGGAGTGGCTCTGTGTTCGACATGTTTGTTTGAACTTGTTTGAACTTGCTATTAGTGAATGAAAGAAAGGACTTCTGGATGATGATAGGCTGATTCAAAGAACTGAATGACTTTCTCACTTAGGCCTACATACTTTGTTAATTCACTCACTTTGTCACTTTGCTCACTTGCTTTGCTCACTCATTCATTTGCACTCGCCGGCACTCGAATAACCCCTCACTCTCTCGTTAATTCACACAATCATTGAATCACGCGCAATTAATCAATCCCATGCTCATTCACTCAATCAATCACTCACTCATTCATACAAGCTGGTGGCGCGTACCCCATTAAACAAGAGATGAGACCCGGAAAACCCTGACGGTCATGGTGCCATCAAACAAGGAATAGCCATCCGGTTATCTCTGACGGTTCTTGTCCCATTAAACAAGGAATGAGACTCGAAAAAAGAAGACGAAAGAAGTAAAAGACAAACACTAAAGAACATTTATAGTAACGGGGTTTTCTGGTTGGGTATCCAGCCGCCGGCACACCTGTCTTGCAACCCATATCTGAACATATAGTCTCTGTACAGTGTTTTGCAATGACTCCAATCATCATAGATATGACGGCGTCCTAAAATTAACGTTAACAAACCAATTAGCCTACTACTACATATCGGCAACACTAGATAGTAAAAATTATAACGATGCCTTACGGTTAGACACCTTGAAACACTTACACTAATCATCTTTGTAATGACACAGTGTCGTTAAGCAGCAACTACTCATATGGCATAATAAGATCCGTTAGACGATAATTATTTTGATATTCCTTCTTCACATGGGCGTCCGGTGGGGATATTTTTTCCCCTGGATTTTACAAATATTTTACAAAAATAAAATCTTTTGATTACTATGATTAGTACAACAGTCCCAACACGATTTTAAATTTTTTTAAAAATTATGTAGGTAAGCCCTTGATCATTATTTATTCTTAAAGTTGTCACGTGTTCTGTGTCCATGACTAGCTCATGGAATAACGTCATTTTGCTTCCCCTAAAAACTTTAACCCACCCAAGAAAAACGTTGTCCACCCCTAGAAAAATTCCTGCGAACGCCCATGCTTCCTCACCTATACACACTCCGAGCACCGTTGCTAAAAGTCATTCAGTCAACCGCACCTGGTCTTAAGTTCATTTCTTTTTTTTCAATATTTTGTTCTCTATTCTAATGACGAGCAACGTTCATTGTATTTAACCGCAGTGTTGCGACTGTATCTGGGTCATTATCCGAAATGCGCAGAATTGATGTCCCATACTGGTTTTTTGAGTTTTTTCGATAATTTCTTCACATTTTTTTGTCTATCCTTCAAAGAATGAGCAGATTAACATTTCCCATCATTTTTTAGCTGCTAGATTTTGGAAATTTAGAAATAAATTACTAAATGTATACAAAATATCATTACCATCCTCTGTCCGAGACGGTGCACAATGCTTTAAATTCAGCATTTACGCAAATTTATTCCATTACAACCTGTAACAAAGGTATATTATTTTGATTAATTAGTAGCTAGCATATGTAATAATTAAAGATTTAGACTCATTTTCGTAACATTTATTTCTTTTTGGGCCTATTTATACTTGTCCATAGAAATAAGCATCATGGCATCTCAATTTTTGGGAAGCCTATAACTTTTAGAGAACGTGCTTACTTACTAAAAGAAAAACATCAGGAACAAGATATTGTCAACTATTAATGGAATCACACAGACTTGAGTTGAAATTCATAATGTTTTATTTTTAATTTAAGTTTGTGTGTTCCAAATTTAAAAAAAAGTAAATTTCTGTTTCATTACCATCTCGTGTTGTATTTCCTGGTTTAGGTAGATTATAACATTGATAACTTATTTTATTTACCGCTTTTGTTGAACTGATTTAAATTACTTATCTGATGGAGTAATTCAAGTGAAAATATTTGACGGCTGTCATAAATTTCATCATTTTGTCATTACCATCCAGCGGTTGTTTTTCATCATTACCATCCATATACATCAGATTTCTGCTATTTTCTCATGACAATCGCATCTTGCCACGGATGGTAATGACGCATTGCTAAGAGTGAAATACATGTACTTTTTGTGAATTATTTGATATAAAAATAAATTGCATGTAATTAGAATTGACTAGCAACTCTTGAAATGTTGTACAACTTGTATCTAATGCATATAACATACAGTTAGAGCTAATGCTGCACAGATTTTTTTCTGCAGCTAAAAATAATATTTCTTTTTTGAATAATTTCGAAAAATGTCTTAATTTCTTGACACCAGACTAATATTTTATGTGAAGGAAAGGCCTGTTGTATTCCTATTTAATGCTGGCATCATCTACTTTTAGGAAATTGCCATTTTATAAGCACCAGAGGTATATTTCATGTCCCTGTGATTAAATATGATTACAGAAAAAGGTCGGACTGTCATGAAAAAAGAGGAGTTGTGACTAAATAAATTCTGAAAAAAAATTAAATTATGATTAAACATATAGTGGATTTCTTTCAAATTAGTTAAATTTAAGTATGTACGTGACTAAGAAAAACACTTACAACCAGTTTTGGGGAAAAAAATTTTGTTTTTCGGAGACGAAATTTGTAACATTTCGGATAATGACCCATCTACACTATTGTTTAATTTTTAAAAATAGTCATAGACCTATTTCAGTAGTGATAATTAATCAGTAGTGTTCACATTAATTTACACATTCTGCCATCCAGCTGTTGATCTCCTAAGGCAGGTTCATGGCACCTTGGGCTGAGTAACACTAGTCCTTATGTTATCTCATGTACCCTGTTATATAACCACTGTGCCATGTCTACCCTTATCGTTTTGGATTTTACCCTGGTGGGTCGTTAGTCATGGTTGTCGACTGGAATGGCTTCGAACTTCGCCCTGAGGTTCTTCGTCTGAGAGGGCAAAGGAAACTCTTCCAGTTCACTCTTCCATCCGATGGAGGTCGCATTCGAATGCTCCACTACATCCGGTTTTCTCTGGTCGGAGAAGTGACCTGGTTCTGGAGAACTGGGTGGGGTCACGGTTGTCTTGTCAAAGGTCACGACGACGGGTCCTGTGTGGCTGGAATTACCTTGAGGGCGGCCGAGGGTCGCTAAGGATTTGACCTCCCATTTGTACTGCTAAAAGAAGGCAACGCAAGAAATCTGTTAGAAGTAATTAATTAAAAAAATTAATTAGATTAATTGAGTTCATAAAATTAGATTAGAAAAATTAATTAGATTAAATTAAACTGCTAAAATTTATTATATTAATATATTTATTACATCAATGAAAATAGTTAGATTAATTAAATTTATTACATATTAAATTGGTTTAATTTATTAAATTTACTAAATTTATTAAATGAACTATCCCATTGGCAATTGATTAAATTAGTTTTCAGATGATGTGATTTAGCTTATTGATTGTTGTCCTAGTGTTTTGTTTTCTTCGTTGTTTTCGCGATGATTGAAAAAGTGGTTCATTGATTGACCATTGATTGATTCAAATGACTGAATGACTGGCTGACCGTCGTACCTACTTACTCGCTCATTCACTTTGATCATTAACTCGCTTTGCTCACCTACTTTGTTCTGTCACTCACTTTGCTCACTTCCACCTTAACACTCGCTCACACTCGATCCATCATTCAATCATGCATTCTCTCAATCTATTAATCAGTCATTCAATAAATAACTCAGTCAATCAAGTATTCAATCAGTCAATCAATCAATCATTAAATAAGTCAATCATGTGGTGAGTCAATCTATCAATCATTCAACCAATCATTCATAACTCAATCAGTCAATCAACTACATAAGTATTCAATCAATCATGCAATCAGTCAATCAATCATTCAAACTGTTAATCGATCACCCAATCAAATAGTCAATCAAATTGTCAATCATTAAATCAGTCAGTCAATCAATAAATCAATTGATCTTGTCCCTCTGTATTGAAGTAAAAATTCCTGAAGCCATATCGCCATGTTGGATATTTTGTTCGTAAATGAGATGAGGTCGTTTCTCCACCAACCTTTTTCTTATGCGGAGCATCGAGTTCGTCACTGGAGGCATTCCTTCTTTCCAGCTCACGAAACTTCTCCGTCATGTTCTTCGCAATTCCGTCGAACGTCACGTTATCATCTTCCTGCTCCATGTCTTTTCCAGTTCTTTCGTGGAAGTCGCCTGTTATTCCTTCGTCTTGGAAATTCCCTAGGGATCCGTTTAGAGTCCAGCTCTCCTTTGTGGATGTGGCTCGAATCTTGTCCCCGCCATTCTGAATGTCGGGCTTGTGGCTCCCCACTTGGGTCTTTTGGGAAGCCGCTGTGGTCTTTTGGGGAGCCACTTGGGTCTTTTGGGAAGCCACTTGGGTCTTTTGGGAAGCCACTGTGGTCTTTTGGGGAGCCATTTGGGTATTTTGTAGAGCCACTGAGGTGTTTTGGGAAGCCACTTTAGTATTTTGAGAAGGTCCTGTAGTTTTCTGGGATGACACCACCGTAGACTTCTTGGAAATTACTACAGTGTGTTGGAAAGTATTCGGAGTTTTCTGGGAAACCCCTGGAGACTTTTGACCGATCACTTGAGCCTTCTGCGCAGTCGTTGGTGTCCATCCGGTTTGGCTCTTCCTCTGATCCGCCTGACGGGAGGCCTGAGTCTCCAGCCAAGTCCTTCGTTTCTTCTTCAAGGGTTTCTCCAGGGCTTTCCATTGCAACAGGAGGGCCTGCACCGTACCCTCCTCGGGCATCTCGGTCTCTCCTTCACTCTCTGACCCTTGACCTCTCTGACTTGTCTCTCTGTTCTTCTGTGGGCTGATTACAGAGAACCTTTTCTGTTCTGTTTCACGTTTCTTCCCCGAACCTCGCGAGGATTTCTTCCCCTCCATGTGACTGAACAAGGACACTAGGTTCTGGATCTGTGGCGTCGTTTCCTGCTCCTCAGAGTCTTCGAACTCGAACGACCTTCGATTCTGTCCAGACTCTTGAAGTTCCCCCGGAAAGCTTCGTCTTTCGTAGCCCTCAGCGGATGAGCTTCTCCCCCTTCGACCTGTTTCGGTCCCTGGTCGACGTGAGCGTTCCAGCCGCCGGAACTTGACGAGAATCTCGGCCATCGAGGGCTGAGACTGGTCCACAACATCATCGCCAATACTGGGATTGGTGGAAGCCTCAGAGAAGGAGGGGTGGCCGCGTCTCTGGTCTGACCTTGAACCGGTCGACGAGGATCTTTCGAAGTTGGATCTGAGCAACTTTAGATCGATCTGATTTTTCTGTTGGATAAAATCAAAGTCTCAAAATCGATGCGTTACTTATCGATTACCTATGGATTGATTATAGATTAAAAGTCGATTAACTTAACATGTTCAAACGAGATTCGTAATTTATACCTGCTGCTCTCCGATAGTATTTAAATAATTGTTGGTAAACATCGTTAACATTGAGCTATTGACACTCTTAAAGCTAATGTCTGAAACAGCAGAAAAATTATGGCCATACAGCAAGCTCGATGAAATCACTGTCTGGTATAAGGTACATCTATTGTGGTCTATACTCAGTCACTGTTGTGGCCTTTTATAGTTCATGTATTTTTGGAGAAAACTATCTGACAACGTTGAATAAGCTTTGGCAGCAGACATTCAACGTCTGTCAGTGTCTACAGCCACACTAATGTCGACTGCTCTTGTCAGGTATCACTTTGGCGAGTATAAACAATTTGAAGGTGAATGAAATGTGATAAATGCATCCATAAATTCAGACAGTCTGAAAATCAAGTGCTATCATACTGTCAATAAATGCCCGTATGCAAATATATTCAAAATAGTTTTTAGTTAGACAGTCTGCATACTAAGTGATATAATTATGTTAATATGCCCACGTATGCAAATATATTCAAATTAGATGTTAGTTACACAGTCTGTACATTGAGTGGTATAATATAACGTGCACGCTTAAAAATATTGCTCTTTGAGTGACGCTGTAAAAATGTTTCACTGAGTATCATAATAATTATAGGCCTATAATGTATGCAAATATATTCACGCGTTAAATTAAATCAAAGCGCTGGCCTTGTAACGCACGGAGCACTGCATGGGTTCGATCCTCCCCCCCCCTGAGACGGTTACTGGTTAGGGACCTTGAGCGAGTCCTTCACTCGCAATTGCTCAGCGCCATCGATTTATGCTTGGTCATTAGATAGTGGCGCTTAATAATGTCTAATAGTGATAAGGATGATGATGATAATAATACAAAATTCAGGGGCGCCCGCAGCGTGACGCACTGGACGCACGTGCGTCCACCAACCACATCAAATCTACACAAGGAATAGGCATCGCATCGATATTTTTGGTAAACGACAATACAGCATGTTAAAGATTTAGGTGTTATCTAAATTGAATTGTTTTCTAATGAGTCACTCTGAGTCATTTTCAGTGTATGACATTAAGCGGCGGACAGAGGACGGGTAGGATGGGAGGTCCAATTTTTTGGGATGTGCGTCCAATTTTTTTAAGCCTGCGGGCGCCCCTGACAAAATTAATACTAAGTATTATAATAGATGTATTATTTCCATTCATATCGAACCGGGACGGTTTCTTTCTCGACTAAGCACTTGATGACTTCTTTTTGTTTCGTTTTCTCGTCGTTCATTCTCATCGATTACTCCAGTTCAAATTCTTCGTGGAAGACAAGAAATCATTGCAGTTAACAGGCAAAGGTAAACGGCAAAAAGAAAAGGTAACGGTAACACATCGTTTAATACACGCTTGTAATGACACTTCTTAGAATCATATGCCGAGAAAGCAACATGGACAGCGCTCCGTCGCTCGCTCACCCACCCACCCTTCCACTCACCCACTCACCTACTCATCCACTCACCCACCCACTCACCTACTCATCCACTCACCCACCCACTTACCTGCTCAAACACCTACCCACTCACCTACTCACCCACTCACCTACTAACTAACTCACCCACTTACCCACCCAACAACTCACTCATTCACTCGCCTAAACACCCACTCTCCCACTCACAAATCAACTCACCTACTTACCCAACCACCCACTCACCCATTCACTCACCCACTCACATACTCATCCACTCATTGAACCTCTTCACCACACAATCACCCACCCACCAACCCACTCACCTGGTCACTGTGTCGACTTCACAACCTATACTAGTAGCGACCCCATGAGAATGGAGGACTGAGTGAGCGCCTGATGTCCCAGAATTGGATCAACCATCAAAGTCCAGGGCTTTGTGTTGCTTTATTAAACTGATGGAAACCATTTTTTTCTGCGCTTTTTAGGCATTTCAGTGACCTTTTAAAGCGCTTCAACCATATTAAGCGCCTCTGATGAGTATAATTATCTTGAAGTGGCTCCATATGAATGTTCAATTACAATTACAACGCCTCACACAGAAAACTCGAACGCATCCATATAAAAGGTGACTTCCTTGGGTCTTCTTGTAGATAAGTAAAGCTCCCATATCCCATATGGAACGTATCAGAGGTGTTAATTTCCCTTACTTAGTCCCTTGAACCGGCAATTGACTAATCCCATGGTCCTTTGACACGGGCCCAGCGTATCGCACTACTTGGCGTTAACTTCCCAGGTTACGCCAAAACCAAATTAACCTGTTTGGTGGCAGTCAGACCAGGGCCACTCGATCAGAGAGCAAGCTGCATGGTTGGCTTAGCCAAGTGAAGGTATTGTACGTACTTACGAAGCCTAGAGATATATACACTGTACAGAGTGTACAGAACTTTATATGGAACCTAAAGCATGGCTATTCAACGGATCTAAATAGGAGAGCCCGTATAAGAGAAACTGAAAATGAAGATGACGATGAAGAGGAAGATATTTATGAAGATCATGACAACGATAATGAAATCTTCACTTACTTTTAAAGGCAAGTTCTCTGTGGCCGTCCTAACTAAAGCAGGCAAGACTTCTTTCGAAGCTCCTTCCACCGGATCTCTTCAAACCAACTCCTATTAGGCTATCTCACGCAAAGCTTCAACGTTTGCACACTTATCAGCTTAAAACGTCTCAACCACGCTCAATTGACACAATGCTTTGCTCTCTTATCAACAACTTAATACTAACAAAGCCCAAATGGTTGACGCGGAACTGACTCTAAACTCTTTTCTCGCCTGTACTCTACTAAGTATATACGCTTTGGACTTTAGCCATTAAATGGCCGGGCAAATCCTGTCAACTCAGGCAATATTTATTAGCGTCTCGAAAAAGTCCATTACATGCTTCGACTTGTCGATTGGCCACAACGTTTCTACAGGACGAATTCTTAGAAGCAATCGGTTTAAATCAGCCTTTGATCTCAGCCGATATCTCGCGGGTCTTAATTCAGACGCCATCTCGCGATTGGAGGATTCACGGCAATAGGAAATGTACAACTGAGCACGCGTCAATTAAGGATAATAATAATTATTAGATTCTTATTATTTCAAACTGACAGACGCAGTAAGATTACATTGAAACATGAAAGTTCAATCAATATCTTAATTAAACACACGGTTTGGCAGCCATCCAAGGCGCCGCCCTAGAGGGGGGTTACGGGAGTCGATCCGCGTACCTTATGCTCTTCTGGCCACGAGTGTTACTACTAATGTTAAGATGTTAAGATGTTAATTGCGATTATGATAAGGATCATGGTCATGATGCTGATAATGACGATGACGATGATGATGACAATAGTAATGATCATAATAAAAATACTGATGATGAAGACAATGATGATGACAATAATCAAAATAGTGGTGGCGGCGTTGATGAGAGTAGTAGCAGTAGTAATGGTAGTAGTGGTAGTCGTAGTCGTAGTAGTAGTAGCAGTGGTAGCTATAATATTAGGACACATACGCTGCAGTAATAGTCGTGGTGCTAGTAGTAATAGTTGTAGTAGTTCTGTTTGTAATAGAGTGTATGCATGCATATATGAGTCTACATGTAATCATAATATTAATCATAAACTCCAAACTTCTAAAGCGCCACTCGAAGATCAAACGCAGGGCACCTGCTTATGCATGAGCGCCGTAGTTACTTGATCAGCTCAACCTTGTTGGCTGGAATGAAGAATAGCAGTAATTTTCGTTTCTGTGTAATAACAACGATGATTGGAGTCGCCCTCCTCCTTTACCCAGGATCGGGGCTAGACCACTGCTACTTCCTACAAACTGATCTTCTGGATATGAACGTGATTACAACTTGGTTCTGTTTTGTCGTTGGGCTGATGCCTTGAGCATTAGACACCGGCGCAATAGAAGTTACTAATTACAATTACAATTACTTAGGGCAATGGTAGGCCCTATTAGTGTCCATTGTTTAAAGACACATTATGGCTGTCAGAGCCGTTGACGTCATCCTCCTTATTTACCCAGACTTGGGACTGGCACTGCCTGGCACAAGTGGCCAGTGACAGTGGCAAAGTTGGAATGAAGGATGGTGAGGACTGCTAACAAAGAATGAGGACAACTGGATCTCGCAAATATTAGAAGTATTGGTTAGCCTGCTGGACTGTGAATCGTTAGGTCGGGGGTTCAAATCCCCGTCAGGGTAGAAATTTTGTTCGAGTTTTCTGCTCCACCTCCGCACCCTAGCCAACTCATCTAGAATGAGTACACTGACCGTACACTGTCGGTGGGAAGATGAGACGGTGACGGAGACTACTGGCCACCCGCCCTCATGCACCGAGGCTAAGAAAATGATGTCGCCAACACTTCATACCCATGGCTGCCTCTTAGGCTAATTCAAGGAGGACATAATAATCACCCCTTCTTGCTCTCCCTCTCCCTCCCCATCTCCATATCCTCCCCTTCCCATCCCTTCGTCCTCCTTGTCCTCCTCGTCCTTCCGTCCTCTTCCTTGTCCTGTTCGTCTTCGTCTTCGTCTTCGTCTTCGTCTTCGTCTTCGTCTTCGTCTTCGTCTTCGTCTTCGTCTTCGTCTTCGTCTTCGTCTTCCTCTTCCTCTTCCTCTTCCTCTTCCTCTTCTTCTTCTTCTTCTTCTTCTTCTTCTTCTTCTTCTTCTTCTTCTTCTTCTTCTTCTTCATCACATTCTTCACATTCTTCTTCTTCAACTTCTTCAGTGGGACTTGCTTATGATTGCGCCTAATTATATTTAAACTGAAGAAAATATATCGCCTTAGCACACCCGTTTTATTGCAAGTAACGATAGTATATAATAATACCATCAATGGATATGTTAAATCGATTTGACTCAAAGTACATTACCTGTATCATAATATTGTAGCTGCAGCACTTATACAAACATGCTAATAAGGTTAACGATGTCTGTAATTCTCACCTTTAACGCAGACGTGCTACCCAGCGAAGAGTGGAATAAATAGCCTTCCATCATGCATCGGAGGAAAGTCTTTAGTGGCGCCATCTTGCGAATGTCGCCATAGCTTTTCATAAACTTTTATTGAAACAATTAGATCTGCTAAATGGTTTTGATATCTAGATTATAACTACAAGTAATAATCTGTATATTATAAATTTGACTAATAAAATTGCGGATATTAATACGCCTTGAGCAATCACTCAAATGAGCGATACTTGTGGTGAAAGATATTTCGTCTTTACACACCCGTTTTAGGATTTTCATTATTTTATATATACGCAACGAGAGCAAAATTTGCTCAAAGCGACCATCGATTGATACCTTTTTTATTTTTAAAAGGTCGACGGTAAACGTCGACTGGATCCAAGAAATAAAACAAATCTTCATTACAGGGCTTGCAGGTTAAAATATATTTTAATTAATTATCAATCAATTAATTAATATTTCACTGATAAGTGTGGTATATGTAATTTTAATCCTAAATTTCATCGCGTGAGTCTTGAGAGAAAAATGTGAATGCAATCGAAATGTTTCGTCGGAATAATAAACAAAGTTCGATCTAGTGGCTAATTAGTTCAATCTAATCGTAGAATGCAACGTTTTATATATCGCTCCACTTTAAATGTAAAAGTGTTAGATCTTTTCTTATATATGTAAGTACGTTTGTTTGTATGTAGCCAATGTGTTATCGCCAACAGCCATCATCTGCTTCTCTTGTTATATCCTTCAGAACTGGATTATAAAGATTCCATAAACACAACATCTGTTGCCAAGAATATCGTGGGTACAGTCTTAACGCGCACTGTGCTTTGAATATGTCGACTTTGCATCAACGGATACCAATGAACTCGCCATTCCTCGAACAGTTTACCTTCTTGATGCGAGCGTCAGAAGCGCACATGTTAGTTGTTAAAAGCTGACGGCCGTTTTGGGCTTCTCCTAATCCAACGAAAGTAACATTGTGCACCGAACTGTCTACGTTGCACACTCTGAGCGTTTGGTTTGCATTAGTAAAAGCTACCAGTACTTACTTACTAAGTTATTTTGTTAGTTATTGTTTAAACGGCGTTGTGTCATAACAAAGACGATTAGCGTCGCTCTTCTCCATTGAACACACTTCGGACAATGCAAGCGTTTAGTGTCTAACGACATCTTATGGCTGCCATGACTGTTGACGTGGAGTGTTTGACGACATCTTATGGCTGCCATGACTGTTGGCGTGGAGTGTTTAACGACATCTTATGGCTGCCATGACTGTTGACGTGGACCTTGCGTTTCCAGATAGTACCCTTTGTATGGCTAATCCGTCGTTGGTTGGTAAGTTGCTGTTTAACGACGCTCTGTCATAAGACGTCGTTTGAACGAAAAAATCGAGTATACAATGTTGGAAGCAACCGAGTAAACGGTGACTGAAGGTATTAGCAATTATTGTAGTTTCCGATGTTAAACGGCATTTTGTGACTGCCACGGCCGTCAGTCATATTAACGTAACGAACGAACGAAATATGAAATATATAACGTCAGAAGCCACCTAGCTAAAGGTGTCTAAATGTATCAACATTATTGTTTTCTCCAATATTAAACGAGATCTTGTGGCCGATTCTGCAATCAATCATTAGCAATCAGCGTGGATCTAATAGACGAAAAATGGAGTAGGCCTATACAATATCGTAAGTAACCAACTAAAAGGTGTCTAAAGGTATCAACAATTTTTTTAGTTTCCGATGTTAAACGACATCTTGTGGCTGCCACAGCCGTTGACGGCGACTTTACGAAGGGCAACGTTGTAAAATAAGTTACCATTTAACGATTGAGCGAAAAGGAGAAACATATGACGCCGGGAAAACTAATGAAAGGTGTCTAAACGTAACAGCATTTTGTATTCTGGAATGTTTAACACTATCTTGTGGCTACTACGGCCGTTGGCGTTAACTTTACCTAAAGATATGGATTTCTTCACAATTGGATAAGATCTAACGATTTTTTATTCCATAAGTTTAGCGTATAACAGGGCAACGGATACCGCACATAAGTGGAATAAGAAAGCCAGTTAAAGCGATTATTATTCAATGTCTAACGATATTTTGTGGCTGTTACAGCGGTTTTTACGCCGACCTTATCAGATTCTGTAGGCCTAGATATGGATCTCGTTTTCAGAGATAACAAATCCAAAGCTTAAACGAAAAAATGGAGTATATAGTATCGCAGGACACCGTATTAAAGTAAGTAAGTAAGTAAGTAAGTAAGTAAGTAAGTAAGTATATTCTTTAATAAACGCTAGCAAACGCACAGCGCTTTACATACAATTTTACACAAAGAGGAAAGAAAAATATAACAGTAATAATGACGTTAGATCACAAATGAAATAATAGCAACAGAGCCTAACTGAACAGCATCCTACCCAGGTAACCTCGTCGGGTAAGGAAGTCAAATCTAGGGAGAACCAGATTATGAGATCGTGGGCGTAGATCACGCCCGGTCTTTAGAACAGGAGGTAGAAGGTCGTGGAGGAGGTGACTAGGGTTTTTGAGAATGTTATTAAAGAGATCACGATCAGCTTTTCTGCAGAGTTCCTCAAAAGTAGGAAAAGAAGGAGGGAGGTAGCCAAGACGAACCAACTTACGGATAATTGAGCCCAAATGATCAAGTTCCTGCTTGTTGGCAAAGCCTAACCATACCTGGAAACAGTAGGCCTACAGCATACGGTTGACAGTGGTAGCCCGTATCACGTCATGAAGCCTGGGTCCCGAGAGCCCATGAGAAATCAAGATACGATGAGCGTAAAGGGATTGTTTAGCCTTTATGCTTAGTTTTTGGATATAAGGAGAGAATTCAAACTTATCGGTTATTTCAATTCCTAATATTTTTAATGAAGAGACCCTTGAGATTCCGCAAATATAGGTGGTGGATAGGATTTAAGGATCGCCTTGGGCTTGGTGAAGATAATGTCGCTGGATAGCCTAAGGTGTCTTAAGATATCATTGTTGCTTCGGTGTTTAACGACATCTTCTGGCTTTCAGGGCCATTATTAGTCGGTGATGTGACAATTACACCAAGATATGGAATTTGTTATAGTTTATGAAGTAACGGAGGTAAAGGTGTCTAAGGGTATCGACGTTGTTGTAGTGTTCGATGTTTAGCGACATCTTTTAGCTGACGCGGACGTTTAGCCGACCTTATCTTACCAAGTAACTATTAACAAGACGAAATCACACTTCAATGCGCTCATTGCTGTTGTTGTTTGCGGGGTCCATGGAGTAGTGGTAACATCACTGGCGTGAAGTGCAGTAGGTAGCGGGATCGCCTCCCGTATCCCTCTCAAGGTTCATTCAGCCTATCAATTCGCGAGATGGCGCGTTGTGATAATGAGATGTAGGACGTGATTGGGGCCTTGAAAGGCTGCCGTATAAAGTTAAAATTCGACTCCTGCAATAACTTGTGATCATCCGTTCATACTGATTTGTAATCATACTGCGTAATTGTCCGTTTGAAAATATTAAACGAAGATTATTATTATTATTATTATTATTATTATTATTATTATTATTATTATTATTATTATTATTATTATTATTATTATTATTATTATTATTATTATTATTATTATTATTATTGAAATTTCAGGAACACTCATTTCTATGACGATGATCGTTAACATAGTATACCTGATACTTAATGTCTCCTCTCGGAATATGCATATATATATGTATGTATATATATGTATGTATATATATATATATGTATAAAAATATGCATATATGAGTCATTTTCCGGTAAATGCATAAATTGACAATTCAGCTGTCTCCGGTCATTTCTAAGAAAACAATACCTAGTCTGATCATGCTTAGATTAAAACGTTATTGATCAGTCAACAATTTAAGACCTTTGAAAGTAATTCAGAGCAATAAAATAATTTATTACAATTTATTTTGAATTTAAAATGTTCCACTCCGTTACCGTCCCTAGGCTATAGTACATATTGCTTTCGTCTACAATTTCAAAATGATTTGCATTAAACCAAAAAATGTGCCTGTTTCTTTTATAATAAACATAATTGCATATTTCTAAATACAACTTAGAAACTTACAACTTCAGTATAATTTTTAAAAATATATTTTAACTTGTCCCCGGAAAATTATGTCCGCTCCGTTAAAATGTAAAAATTATCTCGTATCTCACAACCCTTCCAGTTCTTTGGTCCCGCTACTTAACACATCTCTTCTGTGAAGATCTATGTAAGTAAGTATGTCTTAATACAGGATCTGAATGCTAAGACAAATTTCTTACAAATTTTCATTTATTACGTACCTCATGTGTTTTTTCATAATACATCCACTCCGTTACTGCATTTTGACAATGATTATGAATAAATATAATTTAGATAATATTTTTAATATAACATTTATAAGCTATATAATGAGTGTACCGACGATTAATGTGGACGCATGAGAGATAATATGATATTTACCGTGCTGATACACAATTTGTCCACTCCGTTAACTGTCCACTCAGTTACCATAAATGTGACCCTTGAGGTACTAAAATTTATTCCGCTGTCAGGATAAGTCGCCTACTTAAATTATCATTTCTAATACAACTTATATAACAATATATGACATTTTAAATAAATTTTTGCTTCGGCAGACTGTTTTTTTTAAGTTCACTTTTCACATTCTGTGCTCAATTCTCGACAAATGGTAACGGAGCGAAACTTTTTATGGTGATTTTTTATGTAATTTTGATGTTATGAGCAGATTTTTAAGACAACATCATAAATATTTTAATGTTTTTTTGTTCATTTGATCACTGGTAATGATTGGCTGAAGTGATTTTTATTTTGTTATTTGGCCAAAAAAATACAGTCAACTTTACGTTGATTAGATTCCCTATTTTTCTTTCGGTAACGGAGTGGAACTTCTTAACAAAATTTAAAATGTGATGGAATTAAATAATCATTTGTATTGTAATTTCTTTTATACTTATTTTATAAACATTAATACTAAGAACATATTGGCATGTCAAACTACGCAGTAGGAAGCTGTCTACTATATATAAATAGCTCATATGTTTTGGTAACGGAGTAACGGAGTGGACAAACATTCCACTCCGTTTTTCGTAGGGCTATTTTCTTTCTGCTAAAAACTTCATAATTTTACATATTAGTGCAAAACCAAATATATATTAGTGAAATAGAAATATTCAACATTTGCTTCAAACAAAAATCAATGTAATTTGCCCCAAAAATTTTTTTGCTTCTTCAATTAGTGAATGTGACATATTACCGGAAAATGACTCATATATATATATATATATATATATATATATATATATATCCCTAGTAGCCTTTTTCCTGTCAGACTGCTTCCCACGGAGAGATGCTTAATGTTTCAGTTTGGATGTTTTTGGCTTGTCTTTTCCATAGCGTTTGTAGAAATCTGTAAAAAAATGAAACGAGCATTTTTTCCAATATCATGGGTGGAGAATGGGTGGACCAACAGAAATGGATGGACTTACAACTTACAATCAATTGGTCAATAAGTTTGCCAATTATCAACTCCGAAATCAGTTAGCTTCATCTCACCACCCTGGCGATTACTCCTTCAACTAATGCCATCTCACGGAACGAAAAGCCTGAATGGGGTCGTGGCTCTATATTGGCCTGTCGTGTCTCGTCTTCTCTTGGTCTTGTCTCGTCTTGCCTTGTCTTGTCTTCGACAGTCACCGATATAAATATCACCAGAGATAACTGAGTTCCGTCCGCTTTGTCTCTCGTCTCTCTGAACAACTGATCGCATGACAGATAAATCAGTCCCGACTTCAGTGCGTCGATATCGCCGTCTGGCGAATATAATAGAAACCTGAATAAATTTACTCGGATCTCCTACATGATTACGTAAATATTAATATTATGTCTCTAAGTTTAACAAAAACATTTCTTTAAAAGGTCTCGCTCTAATAAAAGCTGGTCTTTGAAATGTTAGGCTGTCTAAGTTTATGGACAAAATTCATTTTTTCCTGCCTGTACGTTCAAAACCTTTTTTAAGGGATCAACACTAACATATAAGCGGCAAAATCGCGTCTTTATTTTAAAGCGACCATCGATTGATGCTTTTGTATTTTTGTAAGGCCTATGGTAAACGTAGGCCATACTAAGAGAAAATATTAAACATTTCAAATACATAAGTTACATTTGGGTAGTGCCAGTTCCAAGCCTTCAAAACGTAGGAGGGTTACGATATGTCTTTGCTATGCCTCAGCATCGTTAAACAGGTTCTACCTTCCCTTTTTAAAACTCCACCACATACTTGACTTGGGGATTGTCCTTGACCCTACGCTCTCCTTTACTGATCAAGTTAACCTTGTATCCCGATCTTGCTTTTATCATCTACGCCAGCTCCGATCCATCCGCAAGTCTCTTTCATTTCATGCTGTCACTACACTGGTCCACGCTCTGATCTGCACTCGGGTAGACTTTGGCAGTGCTGTGTACATTGGCCTTTCCTCCTCCAATATGCACAAACTCCAAACTATCCTTAATGCTGCTGCTCGGCTTATAGGTGACATTCCTAAGTTTGCCCACATTTCTGCCTTTACCCGTGATTCCCTCTACTGGCTCCCTGCTCAACAGCGAATTCAGTTTAAAACCCTCACTCTCATGCGCAACTGCCTTACTGCCTCTGCTCCGTCTTACCTAATGAATTTTTGCAACCCAGTTTCATCCTTGCCTTCGAGGGCTTCCTTGCGATCTTCGGCTTGCGGCCTTATGGTTGTCCCTCGCATGCGATCGTCCACGGCACAATCCAGAAGTATCGCCTATGTTGGCCCCTCTGCTTGGAACTGTCTTCCCTTGTTTCTCCGCCAAGAGCTTCTTGCCCTCTCTCCTCTTCAATTCCGAAGACGCTTGAAAACTTTTATTTTTTGCCGGTGCTGGCAGTGATGTGGATAGAGAGGGCGCTGATCTGGGCGGCGCTATATAAATGATCTGTTACAATTACAATTATGATGAGTTAACTTGTAAATCGTAATAAACGAACGCTTGAGCACTGTAGGCCTACAGTACAGTTTTGTAATTTCGTCGTCTTAAAATTCAAATAAAATTTAATAAATATCTGTAAATGTAATTATTGCGAACTTCTGTTCTGTTCTGTTCCTAGCCATCCTCGATTCGAGAGTCGGCCGCATCATGCACGATGTTCCTCCAACTTGATGCTGTTTGGGGCTAATGAGACGGTAGGTCCCTAGGTCTTTCCGTCTCGCAGTAAGGAAGCCATACTCCGGTTAAACCAGATGTGCCCTCACTTCTACGTAGGCCCGCCGTTGTCCTTTTACCGGATCTTCCGTCTGATCTACTAAAGTCTCGCTGCTGCCCGCGACCTGCCGCTCACGTTAGCCAATCATTTCAGAGTTCCTGCTGAGCCTGTCCAACACGCGTAGCGCCCTAGGTGGTTCTTCAGTCGAGATTTTCACCACTGTGGGCATAGCCTCAGCAGGCTATCTCCTACTAGATTGTTCACCACCTCACCACGTTGAGGTGTGAGTCGGACTATGAGGGGGAACTTACGATAGATATTTATGATGTCCAAGTCCTCCGAAAATGATACATTTCAACACTTTCACCCACCAACCCCGCCTAACGATTATGATTTGATTAAGCGTCTGTGAATAGGCTGGTTCCCGCGACTTCGCTTTTGTGGGCGCTGTAGAAATGTCGAGATTACGACTACGACTCTTTTAACAATAATTATTTACCGCAAATTACCGGACACCGCCATGTCCGGTAACGTCTGAAATTTCTGACGGGACAGAGTGTCTAAATACCGGACTGTCCGGTTCATTACCGGACACCTGGTAACCCTCTTCCGAGTATGTAGAATTGTAGATGCTTGCATTGTCTACAGGTTGATGACATCGACTGGCAGCACATCTATGGGTCCGGATGGTCTGAGGGCATGGTTGATCAACGGAGCGGCGCACCTACTAGCATAGCCGGTTGCAAAGCTATGCAACTTTTCCACCCATCATGCCTTCGTCCTTTTGCAATGTTAGTTAAGAGTTCTATCATTGTTTCTTTTACCTGCTGATCATATAACTTGATCGATGTTACCGCTAAAAGTATTGATTGTGCTGCCATTTACTTGTATTATGATAAATGTTAACTAGGTGGCCCTGCTAAGCGGGATCAAGATCCCTTTTGGGTCTCCTCTTGTTGCCAAAGTTCAAACTTTTATGTTGTATTTTCCTTGTACTTCAAATGGCTTCAATAAAAGGATTGATTGATTTATTGATTGATTGAACAAGCACAATAACGGCGGTACCAAAGATCCCTCATCCCATGGAAGGTGCAGACTGTCGACCAATTTCAGTCGCATCCATATTCTGCAAGTTCCTGGAGAAGATCATAGCTCTCCGCTTCTTTTATCCTTTCTTGATGACACCACGCACAAACCATCAATTCTCGGATCAGTACGTGTTCCGTTCCGTTCCACAGAATCTACCATCGCTGCCATTGTTGCCCTGACCCAGGGCCTGGTGTAACTCCTCAGCGAGTACCATTATGTACACTTGATAGCTGTCGACTTTTCTAAGGCTTTCGACATGATCCGACATGCATATCTTGTGGAGCAACTGGCAGAGCTGCCCATTCCGGACTCTGTGCATAACTGGACGGTGGCTTTCCTGACAAACCGAAACCATAGAACCAAATGCAACGGAATGGTCTTGATGCAACTAACATCAACACCAGCATTGTTCAGACGTCCGGTCTGGGTTTTTTTAACTTCATCGTGGCCATGTCAAAGCTCAAACCAGTCATCCTGACAATAGTATGATTAAATAGGCTTAGTACCAGCCAAAAACAGTAACACAATCAGGGAAGCAATTAACACACACACACACACACACACACACACACACACACACACACACACACACACACACACACACACACACACACACACACACACACACACACACACACACACACACACACACACACACACACACACACACACACACACACACACACACACATACACACACACACACACACACACACACACACACGCACGCACGCACGCACGCGCACACACACACACACACACACACACACACACACACGGCAAATTCATGAAATTGAAAGCAGAGTGACGTCCTGGCAGCAGAAATGGAGGCCATACAGAGGCGATAGAATTGACCACCAACGCTAACATACACCATGTTGCTGTTCTTTCAGATTCCCTTGGAGTGATCCAGAGTCTGGAGAAAAAAATGTATGACGCGACCTCGAAAGCTCTCGATGAATATGGAAAACGTCTTCAGTCGCCAGCGACAATCGTCTGGATGGATCCCTGGTCATCGCGGCATCATGGGTAACTGCAGACGCGCTGTCAAGATGTTTTATGAGTTATTGATGTTAACACAGTAGCCCTTTCAGTTTTTCGCTATGGACCTAAATGCAACATCAGGTATTATTTATAATACATTTCTTATTGGTATCCATGTTAAATCTAAGCCTTAGTTTATCAGTTGTGCCTCATGAGGTAAAAAAAGTTTGCCTACATTAATGCATTACACGGAGCCCTGTTTGCGGTACGACGCCCCATGGGCATCTTACCCAATTCGAGAGGGGGCGTCTTACCCCAAATTAGGGTGTTATGCATAACAAGCAATAGAAAATTAACCGTATATCGCCCACCAAATTCACAACCAGATATACAAATTTTAAGCCCTTATTAGTGTTGACACTAAGCACATAATAAAAAGTTCATATCTTGATGCTGTGATAAACCAAAACTTTAATATGTTTCTTATAACACGACAGTGGCAACGACAGCGAAAACTTTAAAAATTTATTACTACAACACCGTAAACGACTAAGACCATGTGATTACTTCTGAAACACTCACTAGATGGCAGCTCAATGCTAAACTAAGTGAGTAAGCTATAATTTATTTGGATTGCCAGATACCAGAGGGTGGGCGTCTTACCCCCAGGGGGCGTCTTATAACACTCTACCCTACTTGGGCAAAAGTTGGACATGATGCGTTTCCTCTCTACAATCGATATAGGCCAATGTCCTTAAGCGACTGCAAGACACACGACCAATTATAAAATGTTGTTATATTTTAACAAAATCTAAGACACAACATAAGGGGCCATCCATATATTACGTACGCAAAATTCCTTCGAGTATTTATATAGCACCTCTTCCAGGGGGCTACTCAGAGGTGCTCCAGACTCCAGCGCGGCCAAATAGGACAGTTTTCAATCTAGCGTAGAACGTATCAGTGGGAGTTCTGAGGAGCAGACGCAGCTTCAAATGGAGCCCTTTCCATGCATGGCGTCGGGCCACCACTGAAAAAGTACCGTCACATGGTGGCTGTGCGGCAAAAGGCACAATGAGCACCCTTCCCCGAAGAGTGGAGGTGGCGGCTACCCTGAACTCCCAGCACGAGACGCCAAAAGACCCGCAGATAGCTGGAGTGCAACCCAGCTGGCACCGACGCTGTGTATAATACGCGCTGGCTGGCAGGAAGCCAATGTAGGACCTTTATCATATATAACTAGAGACCTGAGCATTTGAGCATGTGGCTTCAAAATTTAGTTGTTTAGATCCAGAGCAGTTTGGCAATGTAGCCAAATTAGAATCTCTAGCAGACATGTACTAAAATTCATGATCGCCAATGACATGTGTTCCATTTTATCCTAGCCTGCAGTCCACATTGTACCGCATTTTGCTGACCTTGCCAATAAACGCTGGTGTAGAACAATCCTTTAGCCAACTCAAACTCATAAAATCATATGTACGTTCTACAATGGGCGAGGACAGATTGTCTGGTTTAACTTTGGTTACAATCGACAGTTCGCTAGTGAAGTGGATCATAACGAAGTAATCGATAACGTTGCTAAAATGAAGTCTAGACGAAAAAGGCTGTTTTAAATGGTTTGTGTTCATAGGCGTAGACTCTGGGGGTGGGGTGGGCAGCCGGGCACGTGCCCCCCGCCCCAATAATTGAGATGGACTGTACACCAGAGTACACTCAATGCAACAAGTGTAGAATAAATAACCAAATGCCCCAATAGTTTTAACAAGTTTACGCCAGTGTTTGTGTTATATGTTATAGTACACTATAATACTATCACACATTTACTATGCATACTGCTTCTGCCACATTTTGGGTGTTTCAGTGTTTCTATTTAAAATACAAAAATAAATACTTATAATCATGATGAATGTAATTAATTGAAATTATTTATTTTGGTAATTGGGGCCTTTTATCATGTGCCCGCTCCCCCTGGTGTTAAAACCTGGCTACGCCACTACCCCCCCCCCATACGCAAGCACATGCATTTTGGTTACCCCTCCCACTCCATGTGTACGTAATATATGGATGGCCCTAATCTATCCTCAGTGCACATAAATTTTTAAGACGGAGTTAGAATTTTTGTTAATGGTCTACAACGTTGAATTCATGCTAAAATTCACGTACATTAGTTTTGTTAAATATGAAAATAAAATTCAACATTCAGCCGATTTTTGTAGTTTATGATTCAAATCGTCGGGAAAGCGACGCCCTACAAACAAATTCTCACATTTAAAACATCAAAAAATTATTTCATATATTTAATTAAGTACAAAATTCCTCATTTATTATATAAATTCTATTAGTCAGCTACTAACTGCACTGACAGCAAAGTAAAGATGAAAAGTTAATCTGTACTCCTTATATTTTGCTTTACAATTAGCAATTAGCACATTAATGAGTGAACCATCATAGAGTAATATATATCTACACCAAATGTTTCAATTAACAACAAACTTTGAAAATTGATAATGTTCAAATGAGGAAATGTCACATATTAAAACAAAGGCAAGGAAGACAGTCAAGCAGAGATGGTGGATGGTATTTGGTGGATGGTATTTGGGATTGGAGAAATATATCGAGGAGGAATCTGGACCAATTAGGACGGAAGTTGTAATTGAACTTTTGAAGCCACTTTGTGTATTCATTACGAGTTTAACCGTAGACCAACTTTCCAACTGTGGTGCATCCTTTGGTGATGGTATGTTAGGCTTACACGTTGTCTATAACACCTTTATTAGTATTCAAATATCCTTCACATATGTACAATACTTCATTGATAAACGCTGTGCTGTATCTACTTCAGCCTTGAACTAAAGATGAACATGTTATCCAAACAGAAGCCATTTTGCAAATACAAACGTCATCATTCTTCCCTATTCCTGTTACGTGCAACATATTATTGTACAAGGCCACGGTGCTTTTGATGAAGTAGGTAGGCCCCATTTGTTCTTTTGTTGAAATTTTATTTGGCTGATATAGATTTATTTTGATGCCCTCCTTTGTAACTGTCGCACCATCATTTAAATCCAGGAGAATTACATAGTCCTCAAATGAGCAGTGGTTTCTGTTTGAGCTGAGGATGCAAATGCATTGATAATTGAAAGTTGAACTGAAATAACGTTAGATCAAGGCTGTCATTGGAAGTAGTTGAACACTCAAAGCTACCAGGCACATTCGTTAAAAGCAATCTTAACTAATATGCGCACTCATTAAAAATTTAATCGTTGGCCTTACAAAGTGTCAGTATTCTTTGCTAAACAGGGAATCTCATTTTTGCACAGGCATGTACAAGAGATGGTTTTGGCAATTTTCCGTGCATCTTCCACTCAATTGGTTTATTCTGGAGAATATTTTGAAGAGGGACATAACGTACGTCATCTCTGCATTTCCATATCATTTTGCCATCTTTATCCATTTCGGTGTTTCCTCCTCCGATGACAAAAACTCTTTCATTCTCAAGAACCAAACCAAAGTGAACAACATCAGTCTTGAACTGTTTTCTTTCTTGCCAAGTCTCCGTCTCAAAGTTAAATATGTAAAAACCATTGTGTCCAAGTAAAATAACAGATGACTCCCAAAGTACAGCTCGCATCAAGTAAAAAGAGCTTGGAATAGGTTTCGAAATTAGAGTGCATGTGTTTTCTTTCGTGCTGTACACTTGAATGTAATTAGACTCTCTGTTGTCTTTATCTAATCCACTGAAGATATACAGTGAACTCCTGAATGGAACACAATTACCAGAGCTTTGAACACCATGGACCAATTTTCCAACCGTAATGCATTTGTTGGTGACTGCGTTAAAGGCTTCCATGCTGTCTAGAACGAGTTTGCTAGAATCCACGAATCCTCCACAGATGTACAATACTTCATCTATAAACGCTGCGCTATGTCTACGTCGGCCTTGAACTAAAGATGCGCACTGCATCCAACCAGAAGTCATGTTGCATTTCCAGATTTCATCTTTAGTGACTCCTATTCCTGCAACATATATTGTGTTACAATATACGGCGGCGACTCTCTCGACCCACATTAAAGTCGGTATTTTTTCTTGTGTTGCGATTTGGTTTGGCCGATGTAGATTTATTTTGATGACGTCGTTTGTTATGGTCGGACCATCATGTATTCCCACGATGATTGCACAATTCTGGAACTGTGTAGTGGTTTCTGATTTAACTGTTAAAACACACACATTCACAATGGAAAGTTGAACACCACATTTAATATACTGCTTATTTCTATAAGCTATGCTTATACATTAATTTGCAAAAACATCTGTAAGCTTGATTCCTATGGCGTGATATTGCTTAAGGGAAAGAATTGAGAGAGGTACATACCATAACAAACACAGACATACAGGTAGACTGACCACAAGTAGGTCCACTACCAATAAGTACTGGCCTCTGAACTTGGGCCTACTGACCAAATGCCGCATTGGCAGAAGATAGAGCGATGGATAAACAAAGGCAGTCGCTTGAATGTCTGACTATTCACTATCATGATCCTGAATAAAAAACTGTAAGCTGTAAGCAGTTAGAGTTCGTAGTCAAGAGTTTTGTGTTCAAGGTTTGCCATCAGTGACATCACTGTTGTACTTCGTCATTAAACTCTTTCCACTGCTGATTGACTTCAGTCATTCAAGTGGCTAGGACCGGGCCACTGCTAGCGGCTGCCTACATGACGTCGGCGGAACCGCTCCTACATAACAAGTAGGCTACATGCATGACTGGAACCATCACCTACACTACACGCTGCACTCTAAATCAGATTTTTTGCCAAACTAGTAATTTTTGCCCTACAATTAAGCCTCAACTTTCCATGTTATATGACCTCGCACCCATAAATGTAGGTTAATTAAAACTACTCCGGATCTGTAGATAATTATCTTCATTTAGCTCATATTATGACTCACTGTGCAACAAATTGGAGGACTATCAGTCGGCCTATGCATCATTTTTGATGAAATGTGCTTCTTACAACTCGAAGAAACATCCACTTGTACAACAATTAAATATTTCTGATAGGCTATATATATTAATGTGAAAATTTTTATAGCGCCATTTTCTTATTGCCTGATGATGCATGAATCGATGGTCGCTTCGAAGAAAAACTGTATTCTAAAACTAAAATCAATTCGTACCAGTAGAAATCCGTAAGATACTGAGACCGGATTTCAGCCCAGACCTAAACAATATTAAAATATGATGCAAACTTGAACTTTAAAATTAGCATATCGTAATCTGCGCAAGAGCATTAAAAACATTTTGAGGGAAAAAATTACCTTTAAGATTTCCCAAGAAATTGCTGTTGGACTTCTGTAAAACGTACCCTAAGTCTGTTGTTTGGAAAGAAATTTCAAGTGATTTACATGGACGACCAATGAATTCTTCGTGATCTTTCTCTAACTCCTCTGCTCTACCAAATAATTGGTCAACTGAACTGCAGATGTCGCTGGGTGATCCTTTCAGTTTTAGTTCAGTACAATAAGCCTCAAAACTTCTCAGTACTGTAAAGCATCTGTCAATTTCCTCCATTCGATTTTCAATTTCCTTTAGATGATTTAATTTTATAACAGATAACTCATCGAAGAGCGATTTTGTATGTCGATCTATCATGTCTTTGAGTTCCTGATTTCGTTTTTCAATTTCTTTTTCTTTCTCGACTATTACTTTCAGGAAATCAGCTTTTCTCTTCTCCTTATTATTTCTCATTAACAGCATTTCATTCATGTAGGCTGATATCTTCCATGTTTTCCTTTCAATCGATTGGCGAAACTCCTCATCGACTGTAGTCACATCGTTGCAATCGTGTAATCTGTGACTTTCCACAAAACACGAGACGCAGACGATTTTCTTGCATTCGGCGCAATAGTAGTCTACTGGTTTATGAATGTGTTTGGTGCAGTATTTCACATTAGACATTCGTTTTATTTCTTCCTCGGTTTCGCTTGCAATTTGTGCAATTTGATGATTTTTGCTAACTTTCTGAAGTTGATGGACCTTTGAACAACTATCGCAATAGTCATCTCTACATTCCAAGCATCGCTTTGTGGCTCTTGTTTCGCTACCTCTTTTCCCGTCATTCCTGATATTGCACGAATAGCAACTGAGGAAGTCATTCCCCATTTGCAGGTTAGTCTTGAACTCTAAGAAGTTTTCCATGAAGAAGTTTCTCGGCACACCAGTGATACCTTCTGGTGGAATGATGAACTCTCTCTGACACATCGGACAAGGCATTTTGTCTCCTGGTTTCTTCCGAGCCGTTTCTCCAATGCTGTCAAGGCATTGAAAACAGAATGTGTGAATGCATGGCAACATTCTTGGATCAGTGAATACACTCATGCAGATTGGACATTCTGTTATTTCTCTAAGTTGGGTTGCAGCTTTCTGTCTTGCATCCGCCATCTTCACTTCTCAGAGTACGTATTACCTAAAATCAACAAATATTTTGTCAAAATTCTGTGTAGCCTTAACTATGTTAAATGGCGATTGGTTACACTTTAGCTTCTAGACAACATGAATAAATGCAAATGCATCAGAATTTGTTGTATTAAATCATTCCTTTTAGTCAATATCTGAGATAGAAGAGTATTGATTCAGAACCTACAGACTCAGTGACCCAAGTTTCTAATATGACTAAAGCTTTTAAACTAATCCTGACCTAATCTTAAATGAAGCTATTCAGAAACTTAATCAAGAAGATACCGGTAGATAAGTACATATAACACTAAATTAACCAAAGTAGACAAACCTATTTTAATATCAATATACGGAAACAAATATAACAAGAAATACATGCTCAGAACATGTAAAAAATTTCTATGGCTGCTTTTTGGCTTCCATTGATACTGTCTCAGTCATCAGTCTATAAATATGATTGCGAAACATATAAACCTTATTTATACGATTGTACAACCCAGTGCTTTTTTTCTAGAAAAAAAGGTTCTGGAACGGAACAATAGGTTCCGGAACGCAACAATTATGGGCTGGCTAAAATCACGAGAAAAACGGGAATGGGGTTGGGAGGGGTCGCAATAAACACTGAAAACAGTTCAAAAACACTGAAATTAAATTAAAATAACTAAATTATTGTTTTAATAATTAAAATAAATAAATTATTTTTTAGTAGCTGAAAAAGGTGCCGGAACGCCGTTCCGGCTCGTTCCGGCTGAAAAAAAGCCCTGGTACAACCCAATACCGATACGGATACAACCCAATACAGCCGTCATTGTGTAGCTCGAAATGTCTTTGCATGACTTAGATTTACCTAGTTGTATGACTTGTATCTCCTTCAACACATATTGCCAAGATATTGGTATAATTTGAGACATGGTTATGATACGCAGTAGTTTTTGGTTGATAAGTGGGAACGCCAAAGAAGAGTTTCATTGGAACGCATGCGTGAGCAGTGGGAACGCAAGCAAAGAATTTCGAGAGCAGTGGGCACGCCGTTCCCACCGTTTCCCACCCCACTTTAACCACTGATGATACGTCACCTTTGAAACACGTGGTTGATTTCACACATTGTTAGATAAGAGATTGTCAAGCCACAGTCAACCAACTATGTTCATGGATTTTTGATAACTGTTTCTAGTTTTATGTAATTAACAGTCGAGCCTTCTTTTTACCTGATTGTGTACTTACTAGCTTGAGAGATGTGTTTTAAAAGATGCATTAGAATTTTACTTATCGAATGTCTAGTTGATCTTGACAACAAGCATTTCGACGCTGACCCGATCCAGTATCATACCGACCAATCACATGCGACGTAACTTGCGCACAAATTGTACTGTGTTTTTATAGCGCGTTTATATTTTTTATACGATCTTTTCAAGTTACGTTATAGTTATTAATCTGTTATCACCTGGAAAAAGATCTTTTAAAGTTACGTTATATTTATTAATCTGTTATGTTAATCTATTAATATATTTATCAACTAGGAATAGTTGACATTAAGAATTTTGTCTGTCATGCACTCATTCAAGGACTTTGGGTCAGCCCAAGGATTTTTCAGTTGGATGGAATCAGATAAACCTTGCCGCCACCTAGCGAATAATTTTATTACTTTTCCCAGACCGAACTACTATTATAACCTGCATAGGCAACTAACTTATTAGTGTTTGCTGTTTGGATCTCCATTTGACAGAGCTCTCTATGGACTAAACTCTATTTTACTAAACGCGGCGTTTGTGAATAAGCTGATGTCCTGCGCCTAGTCTCAGCTTAACCTATAATACAGGTCTTACACGTTTCTGTCGAATGCTTTGTATGCATACGATTAGACTCGGAGCAGGGCTACATACAGTTTAGTACAAATTAAGCCCTACACTTAATTGTATAGTCAGAATATTGTATATATGGTCCCAAACGTTGCAATCTCTAATGCAAATGCAAACACATTACACACAAAAAGTAACACTTCTTCGTTGAGTATGCTTTTATTGTTTGAAGTCGAATAATGCAGTAAATAACAATAGGCCTATTTACTATTTACAGGGATGTAGCTAGCGCTTGACTTAGGGAACCACCCCCTCCCCCAACGAAGTTGAAGCCCCCGAAATAAATCAAGCCGTTAACAATTGTATGCTTGCGGCTAATATTCGTATAAACATTGTATTCATGTTGCCATGCTCAGGGCTTAAGCCCTCAAACGAAAAGTTCTAGTTACGTTGCTGCTATTAACTAAGTAAGTTTTCATTTCTACAGGCCAAACAGTTCAGTCTAGTCAATCGCCTTATCCAACGACTCACAATCAAGTACCAGGTAATGCACAGAGTCGGTCGGGCTGGGTTAATAGGTCAACCACGATAAGGCTACCCAGTAGTAGCATGAAGTGTGGGGGATAGATGAATGGTAACACTCTTGCTCGAAGAATAAACGATCTTGAAAGATTCGATTCGATGCCCGTAAGCTCGATCCCTATGGGTCGACTCGGCCTTCCACTCCCTAGTGGGCAGCTGTAAAATTAATAAGCACCTAACAGGCTGCCAAGACTTGTGTTCTATAAGATGTGGATAATAATTTATACTTTCAAAATTGCGTTTCAATGTTACTTTCTTTTGTCGTAGGTAGGTCCTATGACGACCTTAAAACGGCCCTGCAGGTAAGCTAATTAGCCACAAGCCAGTGCGCGGTCGTCTAGTGATTATTGTTCAAAAAAGATACTCGGGTTCAAATCTTCGCCAGGGTTGACAGCTGATTTGAGATTTCTGCTTCATTTGCGCCTCTGGCTCAATATTTGTGCGTCATCAGAAAACAACCCAAGGCTAATTTCCACGGCATCACTTTTACTTTCGAATTCAAGTCTACTTTGTAAAGATTTAACACGGCCAAATAAATCTAGGCCTAACAGTCGCATTTTATTATCTATTGTCTATTTGTCAACGGTTTTCAATTTAGAGTTTCTCCTGGATTTATTTGCTTTTCTATCGTTTAATAGGTCGCAGCAGCTTTCATAGTTGTATGGGCTAAAACAGTCCTTGATATCGGCGTAGGCCTTACACTTTTTTACAAAATAGTTCGACTCCAAACTCCAAAAATCGCAGTAGAGTCTATGAACGTGTAAGATAAAACGATAGTTAAAACTGAAACAAACAGGTGAAGTTCTCTTACTCTGTATTGCCTTCTCGGAACGTTCTCAATCAAATTGTCGTCGCTTAAGTCGAAGTAGGCCTATGGTCAATCTATGCAAATGACTGCGCGACCTAGTTACCGCTGAATCACCTTGTTTCTATTCATTGCTTATACTGGTTTCCTGCGCTATGCAAACTGATAGACTTAGGCAGAAACGTATTCAGATATAGTCACATTAGCTACATTATGCAGTGATAATGAACAGTGGCGTCACTAGAATTGGTGTCACCCAGTGCGGTAAGTCATGGTGTCACACCATAGAACTCCTCCCTTAATTAGTCCCCTTACCAGACCATACAATATCCTTAGCAATGTTTTGTTAATTGATACTGATTCAGTAGGGCCTACATATAAGCTGGGATTAAGAAAAATGTTTTTGTTGTTATCTGTTATTGTTAATTTAAATAGGGCCTAGGGCTGAAACTCTGCACAAAATGTTTTTAGTCAGTCATTTGTCATTTTGGTATCACCCCTCTGAAGGTGCCACCAGGTACGTTCCGCGACCTCGTAATCGTAACCTTCAAACTTCTAAAGCGCCACTCGGCCTACCAGTCTGTTCACGAGCGTTACGTCAGATCAGAGGGGTGTCCAGAGAGTAGTCCAAAAGAGGTCCGAGTCCGGTTTCCAGTTTTCCTCCACACATCAGTGACGCCACTGTATCTAACGAATGCAATCTAAACCAGGAAGTCTTTTGTTCTAGTATATGAATTTTATGTATCGTTGTGTATTTATGCAATAATTAAAATTATGTGTCTCTCAGTTTTAAACATTCTGATTAAGGTTGACGCTCTTCTATCAAATCTCTAGGATCTTATATAGACTGTCTAAATCTAGCGACAGATGCATTTCTCAAGCCTTTAGGTTAAATACTTTAACGAATGTTCATAACACATAGCAAATTCCTGAAGTTGAAATCGGAACGACGGCTCACGAGTCCTGGCAGTGGAAATGGAGGTCATACAAAGGCGTTATAGAATGTAACACAAACGCTAACATACACCATGTTGTTGTTCTTTCAGAGTCTCTTGGAGTGATCCAGAGTTTGGAGAAACAAAACTGTATGACGCGACCTCGAAAGCTCGAAAACCTGCTGATTGCTCTAGAATCTAGATGAATATGGAAAACGCCTTTAGTCTGGATCTCTGGTCATCACGGGTAACGAGGTCGCAGACGAGCTGCGCAAACGAGCTCTACACATAGCCAGCGTACGTGGAGCTCCCGACAAAACTTGAAAACCCTAAAGCTATAGGCATGTCTACATAAATCATTTTCTTCGGAAATGGCAATCGGAATGGTCCACATTGAGCACAGGCGCAGACTACCGAGCCTTCGAGCCACCCGTCAGTCTGGACGAAAATACACTGACCCCAACCGAAGAATGGAAATTACCAGTCTTGTTGTCCTCGAGACCGAGGCCTTGGTCTCGAGTGCACTCGAGTTGGTTTTCAAAATCTTGGTCTTAGTCTTGACACCAAAAGTCTTTGTCTTGGTCTCGGTCCTGAGGTTCAAAGTCTTGTCTTGAGGTTCAAAGTCTTGGTCTTGGTCTCGCAAGACCAAGACCAAGACTCGGCTATCAATAGGCCTATGCAGTCATTTTAACAAAACTCAAGAATTTAAAAAATTATCAAGCCTGTTTGCGTCATAGACCAATATCTATGGACGTATGCAAATCTTGTTGGTCAGGACTCAGGAAACCCATCGGCAGCAGCAACAGTTATGCTGTATCATAAACCATGGGAGGATTTCAAAAAGACTCATGATCTGTACATTTACATCCAGTGGTTGAAAAGCTACTGTGTGTGCTAGCGAATTCAGCACCTGTAGAACGTATTTTTAAAATGGCGAAATTTTTATGATGCCTTGGTCACAAAATTCTGAGCAAATTGGTTTTTATAAAAGACAAAAGGCATTTGGAATAACATTTTGCATGAGGGAGTTTTGTAAATAGGCCTACGAATTCGGAATTTTCTGCAGTCTGCATTTAAAGTTAATTCGATTGAATAAAATAAAAGACTCATGTTTTCATTAAAATAGCGAGTATTCTGACTTGACAATATTTTAGTAAGGAATAGAAGTCTTGAACTGATTCCGATTTTTTGGGTCTTGGTCTTGGTCTCGAGGTTCAAAGTCTTGGTCTTGGTGTTGGTCTCGAGGTTCAAAGTCTTGGTGTTCAAAGCAGGGCATATTTTAACTGTATAACTAGTGGGACAAATGTCCCAGTAGTGTAAGGATTTGTCCCAGTAGTTAGGCTGATTTGTCCCAGGCAATGTATGGTTAAAGTATAAGTAGTGGGAGAAAATGTTGGAAGAGTTTTAAGATTTGCCCCAGTAGTAAATTCAGGAACTTTTTCGGGAGTTGGCTATTTTGGGAGATGACTTCCTAAAAAAAAGGTCATGAACTTTTTTGGGAGAAGAATTCCCAAGAAAAGGTCATCAACGGTTTTCCGGATATGACTTTTTTGGGAGATGAATTCCTAAAAAAAGGTCATCAACTTTTTCGGGGAGATGAATTTCCAGAAAAGGTCATCAAAGTTTTTCAGAGACGAGTTCTAAAATTTTGTCCCAGTAGTCTAAATTCCTTAAAATATGCACTGGTTCAAAGTCTTGGTTTTGGTCTTGAGGTTCAAGGTCTTGACAACAAGACTGGAAATTACCATCACCAGACCGGCTGGGTCACTGCTGCCAGTTGAAACTTTGGTGTCGCCATGAGTCCGGAATCAGTAACGAGTGTGACGCCCAGGAAATCGGGCCATTTCCTTCTGGAGTGTCCTGCCCAATGGTGCCCATGATTGGCTTTAGGATCTAATAAACCGGATGTGGGCACGGAAAAACTGGACCTTCGATCTGCGCCCCTACTCAGTCAATCCAGCTGCACTGGCATCATATATACGTGTCTGGAGGCTTCCGGACGAAGGATATAGACCAATGGAGCACAACCTTTTTCCTGCAAAGGGCCACTAAACGATTACTTGACGACGCAGCTTAGTTCAGATAAATGCATGCCAATTTTTATGAAGATGATATGCGCAGTAAAACTTGCATAAAAGTAAGCATAAAGAGGTATAGAGAGGACTCGTACCACTTCTGTATTACTACAATACTGGTAGCTTTTTCCATTGACCACAGTGCGCAAGTCACTGTGTACACTTACGTCAGTGCCGGCTCTTAAACAGTCGCTTTTCTTGTAGGTTATCGCGGGCCACATGACGACTCGTCGCGGGCCGGACGTTGTGCACCACTGATCTAGACAGCAAAAGGACAAGAAGAACGAACAGAGATGCGAGAATCAAAAGACAAATATTAAAGAACACTTGTAGTCAAAGCCACAAAAATCACACTCTAGATTAAATTTCCCCAGGACACTTATTCCTGGGATATATATGATACAAGATCGGAAAGGCGGCAACCCAACTCCGCTGCGTCAGCACAGGAAAAAGCCTATCTCCAGTCACCCCAACGGGGTCTTCTCGTTGGGTACCCTGCCACCGACACACCTGTCTTGGAACCCATAGCTTGGCATATTGTCTCTGTACAGTGTTTTGCAATGACGCCGACGCCAATCAATTTCGTCCGCATTTGACCTTACCCTCCCTCCCTCCCCCTTTGCGGACGTCCGCACGCCTAAGCCAATTTTTAATGTCGCCGTCATTATTTTAAAAATTATTCCACAGTTCCTGTGCACATTTAAGTGACAGTCCAGGTTTCATATCGCAGGATGTGCAGTAATAAAGCCTCTTTTAAAGTCGCAGTAAAGGTTATACCATGCATGATGTTTTAGGCAATCACTTCCCCGACCTTTTCGTCTTTCTGGTTAGGCTGAAATGAGGTGGTGTTTAAAAAACTATCAAATTTAAAAGTTTAGATGCGGACGTCCGCACTGGTCATAATCCTTCCTCCCCCTTGTCCGCATTTGTCCGCATTTCGTTGACCCTCCCTCCCCCTCACTGCAGACGTCCTTTATGGATGACCCCAAAGCAAGTTGAAAGCGACCATCGATTGTTGCGTTTTCAATTTTATAAGGCTTCGGGTTCAACGTAGGCTAGTCCGAGATAAATTATTTAACCGACCATCTGCATTGTTTACACTTGGGTGGCGCCAGTTCTTAGCATGGAAAAGATGAGTGAAGCTAAAAAAAATTCTCGCTACGACACAGCATCTTTAAACAACGGTGCCACAAGATTTGACGCTGAAATTCTGTGGAATATGCCCTTTCATGCTAATGTCGTTTAAAACTGCTAAAACATTCAGCGCTATCACAAATGTAGTGTTTCTGTCGAAAACTCCTGTCCAGTTTACAAACAATAGGGCCTATAAGAACTGTGGTCTGAGGCCTTATACCATTTCCCATTAGAATAACCTAGCTATTAACATAATATTTAGGCAAAAGTTAGACATGATCCCTTTGCTCTCTTTACAATCGATACAGGCCTATGCCTTAAGCGACTGAAAGACACACGACCAATTAGAAAATGTTGCTAAATTTTAACAAAATCTAAGATGCAACATAATCAATCCTCAGTGTAACATAAATTTTTATAACTGAGAATTATAATTTTGATTAACATGGATACAACGTTGAATTCATGCTAAAATTCATGAACATTAGTTTTTAAAATAAAATCTAACATTCAGCCGATTTTGTAGTTTATGATTCAAATCATCGGGAATGCTACGCCCTACAAACAAATTTTCACTTTTAAAACTTTAAAAAATTCTGTTTTTTTCATTATATTTAATAACTAGAAAATTCCTCATTATACATTCTATTAGTCAGCTACTTACTGCATTGACAGCAGAGTAAACATGAAAACTTAAAAAGTAAGTAAGTAAGTATATTCTTTATTACACCATTAGCAAACGCACAATGGGACAGAAGCAAGAAGCATTGATTGTAAAACATTGAAGTAATAATAAATCGAAATAAAAATGATAAAATAAGTAATTAAAAAAGCAAGTGTTTTCTTATCATTTATGCAGTAATCTAGCAATGTAACCCTTCCCCGTCAAATGATCACATCGTGGTATCTCGCGATTATGCCGGCGAGGTCGAAGATAATATCCGGTAGATCGTATCGGAGGGAGCAAATCATGGAGGACATGCCCTGGGTTATGAAGGATTGCTGCAGCCTACTCCTTATATATGCTTTACAATTAACAATTAGCACATTCATAAGTGAATCATCTTAGAGTTATATATATATATATATATATATATATATATATATATATATATATATATATATATATATATATATATATATATATATATATATATATATATATATATATATATATATATATATTAGGGCTGCGGAAGTTAACGATTAATTTAATCGTTAACGATTAATGAATTTTAACTATTAAAATTTTTCTTAACGATTAATCAAAATTTTTTTTACTTACTTACTTGCCATATCCGGAAAGTCGGGAACCAGATTTTGGGCGTTAAGTAAAAAAAACAACAATGGCGGATAGCGCAAGTAATGAACAAGTTAAACAAGAAACGTTCTTCGCTTGATCCAAACACAGTGAACATGCTGGTGTGCCTGCGTGACTGGTGTCGCTGAATTCCTAGTTTAACTTTAAATTAGCGCTAATTCGCTAATTTTCCAAATGACTGTCTTATTGATAATTTGATATGTGATGATAAATAACTAAAATTAACTATTAATTAATCGTTAATTTTCAGAAAGTTAACTATTAAAAAAAATTTAATCGTTACCAGCACTAATATATATATATATATATATATATATATATATATATATATATTGTTATATGAATATGTTATATGAATATTTTATATGTTGAACGATTAGAGAAACAGAAGGGAAGGAAGAAGAAGATAGAGAAGGATACTCTGTGGGAGTGTGTGTGTCGTTGATTAGAGAAATAGAAGGGATGGTCGAAGAGTGAGAAGGAGACTCTGTGGGAGTATGTTTGTGTGTTTGGTTGCTTGTCCTAAGGATGGACTTGTTAGATGTTTCTGAGTGTTGTTTGGTGTATGTCTGAGTGTGGTTTTCAAAGGTTATATAAGGCAGCCCGAAGGGGGCGTGTTAGGGTCTGACGGAGATTAGAGAAAAGAAAGAAGAAGTTTTATGTTGAAAACGACCGTTTTGTTCTCTTTCTACATTAAACATCGAGCGACATATATAAAACTATAAGGGACATCTGACAAATGGGGGCTCGTGCCGAAAGTGATGATTTTTCATTTAATTGTAGAGACGGTGATGTCGAGGATAGTCGAAGTCGAGTTTATGGTCTACGACGCTGGTCGCAGTCGGTCGAAAGTCGAAGACGTTGGTCCAATTCTGTCAGTCGTTACGGCACGTGGTCGAACTACAGCGCGAGTGGTCTGAGGTCGGTCGGAGACGGTCAACACGCCTGGTCAAGCTCGCTGGTTGGTGGTGGCCGTGTAGATTCAACTTCCATCGCGGGTAGTCGAGTGGAACACCTGAGGTCAGTCGAGGATGGTCGTCGGGAGAGAATTCGGTCGGAGGCGTATGCTTCTGAGCGATGGTATCCACCATGTGACCGGTCGTCGGAAAGACGTCCGTTCAGACAGGCGTATGATTCTGTACCTGCGTACGCTCCTGGTTTTCGTTCTGGTCAACGGGAGGGACGAGGACGAGCGAGTGTCTTTGAAGAGTTTTCTCGCGTTCCTCCGATGTCGCAGAACGTCGTGGCTCGGTTAACTCGTCCTGGTGTCGACGGACAACTGTCTGCATTACGCGAAGAAAGGTTGTCAGCGGGACACGTGTTTAACCGGTCGACGGGCCATGGACGGTCTATTGAACGGTCTACTGAACGGTCTAATGAACGGTCAACTGAACGGTCTAATGAACGGTCAGGTATATCTGCAGAAAATACTCCCAATGTGAATACAGGTTTATATACACCTTACTACTGTGAGTGTGGTCGAAGAGTTGAATACGGTGGTTGGGACTAAGATATGTGTAGTCGTGAATGCGAAAATAATTAGTTGAATAGTTTCGTGTGATATGGACTAAGTTTTTTTTAATAGTTTTTTTTTAAATCAGTGAGTGATACGAGTTCAGGAATGTTAGGTGAACTAGTCAGAAAATGCTTGCTGTGTTATTTTGCTAATAGTTTGGTTGAAGGAGAATTTAGTATTTCAATAGCTCCGTGTGGTTATTTTACATTTTTAGATAGACAGAAGTTTTTTTTTTCATTTATTCATGAGGTGTCTTTAAGGAGTTATAAGATACGTTTGATGTTCTATCTGAATAGGTGAAGTATAGAATCAGTCTGTTGAAATTTACAAGAGTAGGTTTGAGCATCATATTTTCTTGGTAACATGGAAGAAACAAGGAATATAGCGGCTTATTTCTAGTGAGAGTAGAGATAGGTTTTGAAGTGTTGGTGGGTTTAGTCTGTTATAATGAATGCCCGTGAGAGGAGCTTTATTATTTTGAACCTGTGGCAGAGGTTGTTTTTTTATTATTGCCATAGAGCACTGTTTTTTTGAAAGAGTTTGGAGACATAGCATGTCCGACTGGGCCGTGAGCAATAGGTTAGTGAAGGCAGCCTTTGTAGCTATTTGTTATAGTCTGTATTAACAGATCTGCTAGTGCCACGAGCTTTTGAATGAAAATGTGTGAATATATTTTGCCTGATCCATGTGACAGGATAAAACAAAATCTTTTGAATAGTTTTTGATGGGTTCGACTGATATAACATTGTTTGCCTTATTTCTTATGATGGTTATGTTCGAATGGGCAGTGAGCAATAGGTTAGTGAGGGCAGCCTTTGTAGTTATTTGTTATAGTCTGTATTAACAGATCTGCTAGTGCCACGTGCTTTTGAATGAAAAATAAGCGAATATGTTTTGCCTGATCCATGTGACAGGATAAGCGAAATCGTTTGAATAGTTTTTGCGTTCGAATGATACACTACGGTGTGCATTGTTTCTTACTATCAGTGTAACAAAGTGGTTGTTGATTGTATATTAGGTTTGATTTAATGATGTTGCATTGTATCGGAAACCTACTGGTTTCCTCTGTTGTAAGAGGGGGGATATGTTATATGAATATGTTATATGAATATTTTATATGTTGAACGATTAGAGAAACAGAAGGGAAGGAAGAAGAAGATAGAGAAGGATACTCTGTGGGAGTGTGTGTGTCGTTGATTAGAGAAATAGAAGGGATGGTCGAAGAGTGAGAAGGAGACTCTGTGGGAGTATGTTTGTGTGTTTGGTTGCTTGTCCTAAGGATGGACTTGTTAGATGTTTCTGAGTGTTGTTTGGTGTATGTCTGAGTGTGGTTTTCAAAGGTTATATAAGGCAGCCCGAAGGGGGCGTGTTAGGGTCTGACGGAGATTAGAGAAAAGAAAGAAGAAGTTTTATGTTGAAAACGACCGTTTTGTTCTCTTTCTACATTAAACATCGAGCGACATATATAAAACTATAAGGGACCTCTGACAATATATATATATATATATCTACGCCAAATGTTTCAATTAACAACAAATAGAATGTAAATCGATAACGTTCAAATGAAGAAATGTCAAATATTAAGACAAAGGCAAGGAATACAGACAAGCAGATGGCTATGGTGGATGGCGTTTGGAATTGGAGAAATATACGAAAAGGAGCAATCTGGACTAATTAGGACGGAAGTTGTAATTGAACTTTTCAAGCCACTCTGTGCATTCATTACGAGTTTAACTTCCAACTGTGGTGCATCCGTTGGTGATGGTATGGAAGGCTTCCACATTGCCTAGAACACATTTATTAGAATCCAAATATCCTTCACTTGTGTTCAATACAATAGTTATCAAACAGTGCAGTGGTTTCTGTTTGAGCAGTAGACGCAGATACATTGATAATTGAAAGTTGAACTGAGATAACGTTAGATCAAAGCTGTCATTGGAAGTAGTTGAACACTTAAAGCTACCATGCGCATTTGTTAAAAGCAATCTTAACTACTATGTGCACTCATTAAAAATGTAATTGTTGGCCTTACAAAGTGTCAGTATTATTTGCTAAACAGGGAATCGCATTTTTGCACAGGCATGTACAAGACATGGTTTTGGCAATTTTCCGTGAATCTTCCACTCAATCGGTTTATCCTGGAGGATGTTCTGAAGAGGGACATAACGTACGTCATCTCGGCATTTCCATATCATTTTGCCATCTTTATCCGTTTCGGCGTTTCCTCCTCCGATGACAAAGACTCTTTCATTCTCAAGAACCAAACCAAAGTGAACAACATCAGTCTTGAACTGTTTTCTTTCTTGCCAAGTCTCCGTCTCACAGTTAAATATGTAAAAACCACTGTGTCCAAGTAAAATAACAGATGACTCCCAAAGTACAGCTCGCATCAAGTAAAAAGGGCTTGGAATAGGTTTCGAAATAACAGTGCAGGTGTTTTCTTTCGTGCTGTACACTTGAACGTAATTGTACGCTCTGTTGTCTTTATTTAATCCACTGAAGATATACAGTGAACTCCTGAATGGAACACAATTACCAGAGCTTTGAACACCATGGACCAATTTTCCAACGGTAGTGCATTTGTTGGTGACTGCGTTAAAGGCTTCGATGCTGTCTAGAACGAGTTTGCTAGAATCCACGAATCCTCCACAGATGTACAATACTTCATCTATAAATGCTGCACTGTGTCTACGTCGGCCTTGAACTAAAGATGCACATTTCATCCAACCAGAAGTCATGTTGTATTTCCAGATTTCATCTTTAGTGGCTCCTATTCCTGCAACATATATTGTGTTACAATATACGGCAGCGACTCTCTCGACCCACATTAAAGTCGGTATTTTTTCTTGTGTTGCGATTTGGTTTGGCCGATGTAGATTTATTTTGATGACGTCGTTTGTTATGGTCGGACCATCATGTATTCCCACGATAATTGCACAATTCTGGAACTGTGTAGTGGTTTCTGATTTAACTGTTAAAACACACACATTCACAATGGAAAGTTGAACACCACATTTAATATACTGCTTATTTCTATAGGCTATACTTATGCATTAATTTATAAAACAACTGTAAGCTTGATTCCTATGGCGTGATAGTGCTTAAGGGAAAGAATTGAGAGAGGCCTGCAGCATGACAAACACAGGCATACAGGTAGACTGATCACTTCCAATAAGCACTGGCCTTTGAACTTGGGCCTGTTGACAGAGTGCCGCGTCGGCAGAAGACAGAGATGGATAACCAAAGGCAGTCGCTTGAATGCCTGACCAGTCACTGTCATGATTCTGAATATAAAGCTGTATTGCAGTTAAAGTTCTTAGTCAGAGTTTTGTGTTCGAGGTTTGCCATCACTGTTGTACTTCGTCATTAAACTCTTTCCACTGCTGATCGACTTCAGTCATTCAACTGGCTATGACTGAGAAACTGCCCGCGACTGCCAACATGGCATCGAAGGAACAGCACCTACATTACATGTAGGCTACATGCATGACTTTAACCATCACCTACACTACACACTGCACTCTAAACCAGATTTTTTGCCAAACTAGTAATTTTGGCCCTAAAATTAAGCCTCAACTTTTCATGTTATATGACCTTGAGCCCATAAATGTAGTTATTTAAAACTACTCCGGATCTGTAGATAATTATCTTCATTTAGCTCATATTATGACTCACTGTGCCACAAACTCAGTCAGCCTATGCATAATATTTGACGAAATGTACTTTTTACAACTCGAAGAAACATCCACTTGTACAATTAAATTTTTCTGATAGGCTATATATATAAATGTGAAAATTTTTATAGTGCCATTTTCTTATTGCTTGATGATGCATGAATCGATGGTCGCTTCGAAGGAAAACTGTATTCTAAAACTAAAATCAATTTGTACCAGTAGAAATCCGTGAGATACTGAGACCGGATTTCAGCCCAGACGGCCAGACCTAAACAATATTAAAATATGATGCAAGAACTTTAAAATTAGCATATCGCAATCTGCGCAAGACATTAAAAACATTTTTGAGGGAAAAAATACCTTTAAGATCTCCCAAGAAATTGCTGCTGGCATTCTGTAAAACGTCCCCTAAGTCTGTTGTTTGGAAAGAAATCTCAACTGATTTACACGGGCGACCAATGAATGCCATGTGATCTTTTTCTAACTCGTCTGCTCTACCAAATAATTGGTCAACCGAACTGCAGATGTCGCTGGGTGATCCTTTCAGTCTTAGTTCAGTGCAATAAGCCTCAAAACTTCTCAGGATTGTACAGCATCTGCCAATTTCCTCCATTTGATTTTCAATTTCCTTTAGATGATTTAATTTTATAACAGATAACTCATCGAAGAGCGATTTTGTATGTCGATCTATCATGTCTTTGAGTTCCTGATTTCGTTTTTCAATATCTTTTTCTTTCTCGACTATTACTTTCAGGAAATCAGCTTTTCTCTTTTCGTTGTTATTTCTCATTAACAGCATTTCATTCATGTAGGCTGATATCTTCCATGTTTTCCTTTCAATCGATTGGCGAAACTCCTCATCGATGGTAGTCACATCTTTACAATCGTGTAGTTTGTGACTTTCCACAAAACATGAGACGCAGACGATTTTCTTGCATTCGGCGCAATAGTACTCTAATGGTTTATGAATGTGTTTGGTGCAGTACTTCACATTAGACATTCGTTTTATTTCTTCCTCGGTCTTGCTTCCAATTTGTGCAATTTGATGATTTTTGCTAACTTTCTGAAGTTGATGGACCTTTGAACAACTATCGCAATAGTCATCTCTACATTCCAAGCATCTTTTCGTGGCTCTTGTTTCGCTTCCTCTTTTCCCGTCATTCCTGATATTACACGAATAGCAGCTGAGGAAGTCATTCCCCATTTGCAGGTTAGTCTTGAACTCCAAGAAGTTTTCCATGAAGAAGTTTCTCTGCAGACCAGTGATACCTTCTGGTGGAATGATGAACTCTCTCTGACACATCGGACAAGGCATTTTGTCTCCTGGTTTCTTCCGAGCCATTTCTCCAATGCTGTCAAGGCATTGAAAACAGAATGTGTGAATGCATGGCAACATTCTTGGATCAGTGAATACACTCATGCAGATTGGACATTCTGTTATTTCTCTAAGTTGGGTTGCAGCTTTCTGTCTTGCATCTGCCATCTTCACTTCTCAGAGTACGTATTACCTAAAATCAACAAATATTTTGTCAAAATTCTGTGTAGCCTTAACTATGTTAAATGGCGATTGGTTACACTTTAGCTTCTAGACAACATGAATAAATGCAAATGCATCAGAATTTGTTGTATTAAATCATTCCTTTTAGTCAATATCTGAGATAGAAGAGTATTGATTCAGAACCTACAGACTCAGTGACCCAAGTTTCTAATATGACTAAAGCTTTTAAACTAATCCTGACCTAATCTTAAATGAAGCTATTCAGAAACTTAATCAAGAAGATACCGGTAGATAAGTACATATAACACTAAATTAACCAAAGTAGACAAACCTATTTTAATATCAATATACGGAAACAAATATAACAAGAAATACATGCTCAGAACATGTAAAAAATTTCTATGGCTGCTTTTTGGCTTCCATTGATACTGTCTCAGTCATCAGTCTATAAATATGATTGCGAAACATATAAACCTTATTTATACGATTGTACAACCCAGTGCTTTTTTTCTAGAAAAAAAGGTTCTGGAACGGAACAATAGGTTCCGGAACGCAACAATTATGGGCTGGCTAAAATCACGAGAAAAACGGGAATGGGGTTGGGAGGGGTCGCAATAAACACTGAAAACAGTTCAAAAACACTGAAATTAAATTAAAATAACTAAATTATTGTTTTAATAATTAAAACAAATAAATTATTTTTTAGTAGCTGAAAAAGGTGCCGGAACGCCGTTCCGGCTCGTTCCGGCTGAAAAAAAGCCCTGGTACAACCCAATACCGATACGGATACAACCCAATACAGCCGTCATTGTGTAGCTCGAAATGTCTTTGCATGACTTAGATTTACCTAGTTGTATGACTTGTATCTCCTTCAACACATATTGCCAAGATATTGGTATAATTTGAGACATGGTTATGATACGCAGTAGTTTTTGGTTGATAAGTGGGAACGCCAAAGAAGAGTTTCATTGGAACGCATGCGTGAGCAGTGGGAACGCAAGCAAAGAATTTCGAGAGCAGTGGGCACGCCGTTCCCACCGTTTCCCACCCCACTTTAACCACTGATGATACGTCACCTTTGAAACACGTGGTTGATTTCACACATTGTTAGATAAGAGATTGTCAAGCCACAGTCAACCAACTATGTTCATGGATTTTTGATAACTGTTTCTAGTTTTATGTAATTAACAGTCGAGCCTTCTTTTTACCTGATTGTGTACTTACTAGCTTGAGAGATGTGTTTTAAAAGATGCATTAGAATTTTACTTATCGAATGTCTAGTTGATCTTGACAACAAGCATTTCGACGCTGACCCGATCCAGTATCATACCGACCAATCACATGCGACGTAACTTGCGCACAAATCGTACTGTGTTTTTATAGCGCGTTTATATTTTTTATACGATCTTTTCAAGTTACGTTATAGTTATTAATCTGTTATCACCTGGAAAAAGATCTTTTAAAGTTACGTTATATTTATTAATCTGTTATGTTAATCTATTAATATATTTATCAACTAGGAATAGTTGACATTAAGAATTTTGTCTGTCATGCACTCATTCAAGGACTTTGGGTCAGCCCAAGGATTTTTCAGTTGGATGGAATCAGATAAACCTTGCCGCCACCTAGCGAATAATTTTATTACTTTTCCCAGACCGAACTACTATTATAACCTGCATAGGCAACTAACTTATTAGTGTTTGCTGTTTGGATCTCCATTTGACAGAGCTCTCTATGGACTAAACTCTATTTTACTAAACGCGGCGTTTGTGAATAAGCTGATGTCCTGCGCCTAGTCTCAGCTTAACCTATAATACAGGTCTTACACGTTTCTGTCGAATGCTTTGTATGCATACGATTAGACTCGGAGCAGGGCTACATACAGTTTAGTACAAATTAAGCCCTACACTTAATTGTATAGTCAGAATATTGTATATATGGTCCCAAACGTTGCAATCTCTAATGCAAATGCAAACACATTACACACAAAAAGTAACACTTCTTCGTTGAGTATGCTTTTATTGTTTGAAGTCGAATAATGCAGTAAATAACAATAGGCCTATTTACTATTTACAGGGATGTAGCTAGCGCTTGACTTAGGGAACCACCCCCTCCCCCAACGAAGTTGAAGCCCCCGAAATAAATCAAGCCGTTAACAATTGTATGCTTACGGCTAATATTCGTATAAACATTGTATTCATGTTGCCATGCTCAGGGCTTAAGCCCTCAAACGAAAAGTTCTAGTTACGTTGCTGCTATTAACTAAGTAAGTTTTCATTTCTACAGGCCAAACAGTTCAGTCTAGTCAATCGCCTTATCCAACGACTCACAATCAAGTACCAGGTAATGCACAGAGTCGGTCGGGCTGGGTTAATAGGTCAACCACGATAAGGCTACCCAGTAGTAGCATGAAGTGTGGGGGATAGATGAATGGTAACACTCTTGCTCGAAGAATAAACGATCTTGAAAGATTCGATTCGATGCCCGTAAGCTCGATCCCTATGGGTCGACTCGGCCTTCCACTCAGTGGCGTAGCCAGGTTTTAACCCCAGGGGGAGCGAGCACATAAAAAGGCCCCAAATAAAAAAATTAATAATTTCAATTAATTACATTCATTAAGATTTTACGTGTTTATTTTTGTATTTTATATAAAAACACTGAAACACCCAAAAGGTGGCAAATGCTATATGTATATATAATTGAGTAATAGTAGAGTGTAAACACAAACCATGGAATTACAACAGCCTTTTTCGTCTAGGCTTCATTTTAGCAAAGTAATCGATTACTTCGTTATAATCCACTTCACTAGCGAACTGTCTTTCGATCGTAATCAAGGCTAAGCCAGACAATCTGTCCTCGCCCATTGTAGAACGTACGTACGATTTTATGAGTTTGAGTCGGCTGAAAGAACGTTCCGCACCAGCGCTGCTTATTGGCAAGGTCAAAAAAATTCGGTACAATGTAGACAGGTTAGGATAAATGGAACACATGTCATTGGCAATCATGAATTTTAGTACATTATTGATGGTCACTTCTTCGACACTGGAATTTTCCTTATTGATAATACTGATTATTTCCTTGTACATGTCTTAAAATGAAAGAAACTCTTGTACAATTCCACTTCCACTTTCTATGACATCCGAGTACATGTCTGCCAAAGATTCTAATTTGGTCACATTATCGGCATTCACATTGCTAAAATGCTTTGGTTCTAAACAACTAAATTTGGAAGCCACATTTCTAAAATGCTCAAATCTTTTAGTTGTGCTATTTATGACACAATCTAGTGACACTATGTAGGTTTCAACCATGAATTTTTTTCTGGAATCAGATATTCCATCATCCACTGACATTTCCTCATGGAATCTCTTTCTTTTCCGAACTCTGTGTTGCTTATAATCAGTAGTAATATCACATTTTTGAGCCAGCTCAGTTGCTTCATACTCAATCCGTTCAAACTCCGATTCAAATTCATTTCGCATGGTTTTCATGTCGTTGACAAATAGTTGAATCAAATGAGAAGCTGTTACCAAATCAATGCTGCTTCTTTGTAAATAAGTGGACAAACTGAAAGCCTTCTCAAGCACTTTTTTCCAGAATATTAGAAGAACTAAGAATTCAAATGTATCAAGTGTTACAAGAATACCCTTTGCCTCAGCCAACTGTTTAGTAGTGCAGTTTTTAATCTCACCATCCACGATTCTTTGCAGGGCAACTACTAGTGCTGGTAAATTCTGCAACAGTGCATCTACTGCTGATTTCCTGGATGCCCATCTGGTATCGCAGAGTCTTTTTAGAGTCAACGCGAAAGACTCTATGCGATTGCATTGTTCTTCTTTTAATATTGAAAGACGAGGTAAACTGCCAGAAAAAAATGTATAGAGACTTTCTAGAGTTCCAAAAAACAATTGAGTTTGAACATTGGAGGTTACTGTATCGATTAGAATTAAATTTAAATTATGTGCACAGCAGTGCGTAAAGAGCGCATTGGGAGCAATCTCCCTAACCCTTGCTTGGAGTCCTGATATTTCACCCGACATTGTGCTAGCTCCATCGTATGACTGACCATAACACATAGTCATTGACAAACCCAAGTTTTTTACTGCTAAAAGAAGAACATTGAAAAAGTCTTCAGCACTTGCTCCAGGTAATTCGCTGAATTGTATAAATCGTTCCACTGCATCGCCGTGTTCTGTTACATATCTCAAAGATAAAGAAAATTGATCAATTCTGCTGATATCAATGGTAGAGTCAACAATTACTGCAAAGTACTTAGCTACTTTGATTTCATCTACAATTTTTGATAGAATCTGAGATGATATGGATTGTATCAGATCATTTTGTATGTCGGGACTGAGATATGTTGCATTTCGATCACTTAGTAATAAATGTTGTTCTAACACAGTATCATTTTTAGCCAACAGTTTAATGAGTTCCAAAAAATTGCCTTCATTTGTCATTGGCGAACCTAACCCTTGATACTCGCGATGGCCGCGGAACGCCAATCCCTGTTTTCCCAAAAACAGAACAGCATCTATGACACGTTTTAAGATCATCCTATTCTTTTCTATTTCTTTTCTTTCTTTTGATAGTAGACCAGACAAGACAGTTCTATCTTTAAACAAACGGAATTTTGTAAGAAAAAGTTCTTTCTCAGCCTTCTTGTGACTTTCACTACTTTCATGTTTTTCAATTTTGTGCGTACCTTTAGCAAAATTCTTGCAACCAGTTTTTGGATCACTCCAAGTATCAGACCGATTAGCAAAAAGCCAACAAGCAAAACAAATCATAATGTTAGCTTTTGGTGAGTAAACCAGCCAGTGTCTATCAATTTCACGATCACTTTTCACTTGCTTTTTTTATACCAATTAGCACTGAAATGACGGCCAGTTTCATCTTTTGGGAAATTTTCAAATTTATCTTTAAGACCAGGCTGACAAGGGCCTAACTCAAGTAAAGCACGTACTAGCTCAGGTGTTACAGGTTTGTCACAAAACAGATGTGGATCTGTTGGGTATTCCATGTTTCTGTCAATGATTGCGTGAAGTCTTACTCTTACTGTGTCATATTCGTCCTCCATACGAGAGTCTGTTGAAGTCAGTGAAGTTATCAGGTCTTCTGTTGACTCAGACTCCAGTTCCTGAGCAGTCACAGCAGGGGTGTGGGCCGGGGTGTTGTTATCGGCTCCTAGGTTCACAGAGAGTTCTTCCTCTGGTGCCGCAGACGTTGTGGGCGTGAGCGTGCTGACTGAAAAATATGCATCCAATTTCGTATATTTTGAGGAGTCATTTTCACGATCTTCAATCTCTTTCTTCTTCTTTTTGTCCCATCCTGACAATTTCTTCTTCTTTTCAGTCCTTTTTTCCATTGCTTACCAGAAAAATAAAAAAAATACATAAAAGCTTCTTCTTGGTAATTTATATAGGCTGAGCGACCAGTGGCGTAACAACCTGGCCGGGGGCCCTTGGACATTCTAAGCTTGGGGGCCCTTACCTATTAAAAAGTGAAAATAATGAGATAATTTTAATAATTTTAAACTGCAGTTAGGTTAAAAAAGAGTATTAAACGTTCTCATTAATGATCTATAGTTCAAGTCACATTAATAGTTCAGGACAAAACAAGAATACAACAAAAATGTATTGCAAACGTGCACAGTAATGTAATGTCTGTAGTTCTCATATTGAGCTCTCAAATCACGTCATCTATTCTGGAACTGGCTAATGGCTGTGTGCTGTTTGTCACTCTCCCAGTCACCGTCGCCAGTGCGAAGCGCTTCTTCAGATAATTACTTCATGAATTTGGCTATTCTAGCTTTACTATTAGCAAACGTGTCTATCAAATTATCAATATTTAATTGTTTTGCGCATTCGTTTTCAATCGCAAGAGCAAGACCATCAAGCCTGTCCTGTGAGATAGTGGATCTAAGATACGTTTTTTGTAAGTAAAAGGCGTTAGTAATGTTTCACGCAGTGAAGCATGCAGATTACTTATATATAGGCCTACTACTTTAAAAAGCAAAGCAACAACTGCAATTGTAAATTAAGAAGTTCCTTACCGTCAGTTGAGTCTTAGATTCGCTGCCTCTTGTAACCGTCGATGAAAAAGTTAAATCGAAGTTGTTTTTTCTTTGAACGTAAGCGAACAATAAAGACTATACTTTCACGTAAGGCTGCGAAGAATGAAGAAGTAAGACTGTGTAGACAGTGTAGTATAACATAACAGGTTTTTAAGTGACTCAGAAGACTTGCATCTGTGTCAGAGCCACTCTCTCGATCCTCCTCGCAATTGCACCTCGTTCTAATATCCAAGTTTGTTAAGTTTCTTCTTAAATGCAATGACCCATGTATAGCCCACAAGCCTTGTAGAGAGACATTGAGAGAGAGACAGAGAGACAGACAGACAGACAGACAGACAGAGACAAAGAGACAGACAGCTACGAGAGAGACAGTGACAAAGAGCGAGCGAGAGATTGAAAGAGAGACGAACAATTAGGCATATATTATTTCAATTAGGCATATATTATTTTTTTCTTAGCTCCTCTGGAGCTGAGAGATGTGTGTATGCTGTTGAACTGTATGCAGTGGTTTTGATCAGGTTCACATACCCCGACCTCGGCGACCCGGTGACCTAGACATACACCACACGTACGAGTACATACTGTACGTCTGTGCAATGTGAGCATCATGCATGCACCATGAAGCATCAGTATTATGTACAGCTATTTCAGGCTGCAGAGAGGCTCAGACCTACATGCATTGGCCTTGATGTGGCACTTTTGAAAACCGTAGGCTAAGTATGTCATAAGATGGAACAATTAACCATATTAAAAAAAATTGTGCTTGGAGGAAAATTAAAGAATATTCCCCTAAAGCAGAATGTGACACAGTGACATGGTGCACTTATATCCTATGTCGTTCAAACGATTTGAATAAATAAATTTCGAACGATTGGAATAAATAAATTGTGAAAAGGCCCCACATTTCGGAAAATGGTCTTAGGGGGAGCGGCCGCTCCCCCTGCTCCCCCCCTAGCTACGCCTCTGCTTCCACTCCCTAGTGGGCAGCTGTAAAATTAATAAGCACCTAACAGGCTGCCAAGACTTGTGTTCTATAAGATGTGGATAATAATTTATACTTTCAAAATTGCGTTTCAATGTTACTTTCTTTTGTCGTAGGTAGGTCCTATGACGACCTTAAAACGGCCCTGCAGGTAAGCTAATTAGCCACAAGCCAGTGCGCGGTCGTCTAGTGATTATTGTTCAAAAAAGATACTCGGGTTCAAATCTTCGCCAGGGTTGACAGCTGATTTGAGATTTCTGCTTCATTTGCGCCTCTGGCTCAATATTTGTGCGTCATCAGAAAACAACCCAAGGCTAATTTCCACGGCATCACTTTTACTTTCGAATTCAAGTCTACTTTGTAAAGATTTAACACGGCCAAATAAATCTAGGCCTAACAGTCGCATTTTATTATCTATTGTCTATTTGTCAACGGTTTTCAATTTAGAGTTTCTCCTGGATTTATTTGCTTTTCTATCGTTTAATAGGTCGCAGCAGCTTTCATAGTTGTATGGGCTAAAACAGTCCTTGATATCGGCGTAGGCCTTACACTTTTTTACAAAATAGTTCGACTCCAAACTCCAAAAATCGCAGTAGAGTCTATGAACGTGTAAGATAAAACGATAGTTAAAACTGAAACAAACAGGTGAAGTTCTCTTACTCTGTATTGCCTTCTCGGAACGTTCTCAATCAAATTGTCGTCGCTTAAGTCGAAGTAGGCCTATGGTCAATCTATGCAAATGACTGCGCGACCTAGTTACCGCTGAATCACCTTGTTTCTATTCATTGCTTATACTGGTTTCCTGCGCTATGCAAACTGATAGACTTAGGCAGAAACGTATTCAGATATAGTCACATTAGCTACATTATGCAGTGATAATGAACAGTGGCGTCACTAGAATTGGTGTCACCCAGTGCGGTAAGTCATGGTGTCACACCATAGAACTCCTCCCTTAATTAGTCCCCTTACCAGACCATACAATATCCTTAGCAATGTTTTGTTAATTGATACTGATTCAGTAGGGCCTACATATAGGTAAGCTGGGATTAAGAAAAATGTTTTTGTTGTTATCTGTTATTGTTAATTTAAATAGGGCTGAAACTCTGCACAAAATGTTTTTAGTCAGTCATTTGTCATTTTGGTATCACCCCTCTGAAGGTGCCACCAGGTACGTTCCGCGACCTCGTAATCGTAACCTTCAAACTTCTAAAGCGCCACTCGGCCTACCAGTCTGTTCACGAGCGTTACGTCAGATCAAAGGGGTGTCCAGAGAGTAGTCCAAAAGAGGTCCGAGTCCGGTTTCCAGTTTTCCTCCACACATCAGTGACGCCACTGTATCTAACGAATGCAATCTAAACCAGGAAGTCTTTTGTTCTAGTATATGAATTTTATGTATCGTTGTGTATTTATGCAATAATTAAAATTATGTGTCTCTCAGTTTTAAACATTCTGATTAAGGTTGACGCTCTTCTATCAAATCTCTAGGATCTTATATAGACTGTCTAAATCTAGCGACAGATGCATTTCTCAAGCCTTTAGGTTAAATACTTTAACGAATGTTCATAACACATAGCAAATTCCTGAAGTTGAAATCGGAACGACGGCTCACGAGTCCTGGCAGTGGAAATGGAGGTCATACAAAGGCGTTATAGAATGTAACACAAACGCTAACATACACCATGTTGTTGTTCTTTCAGAGTCTCTTGGAGTGATCCAGAGTTTGGAGAAACAAAACTGTATGACGCGACCTCGAAAGCTCGAAAACCTGCTGATTGCTCTAGAATCTAGATGAATATGGAAAACGCCTTCAGTCTGGATCTCTGGTCATCACGGGTAACGAGGTCGCAGACGAGCTGCGCAAACGAGCTCTACACATAGCCAGCGTACGTGGAGCTCCCGACAAAACTTGAAAACCCTAAAGCTATAGGCATGTCTACATAAATCATTTTCTTCGGAAATGGCAATCGGAATGGTCCACATTGAGCACAGGCGCAGACTACCGAGCCTTCGAGCCACCCGTCAGTCTGGACGAAAATACACTGACCCCAACCGAAGAATGGAAATTACCAGTCTTGTTGATCTCGAGACCGAGGCCTTGGTCTCGAGTGCACTCGAGTTGGTTTTCAAAATCTTGGTCTTAGTCTTGACACCAAAAGTCTTTGTCTTGGTCTCGGTCCTGAGGTTCAAAGTCTTGTCTTGAGGTTCAAAGTCTTGGTCTTGGTCTCGCAAGACCAAGACCAAGACTCGGCTATCAATAGGCCTATGCAGTCATTTTAACAAAACTCAAGAATTTAAAAAATTATCAAGCCTGTTTGCGTCATAGACCAATATCTATGGACGTATGCAAATCTTGTTGGTCAGGACTCAGGAAACCCATCGGCAGCAGCAACAGTTATGCTGTATCATAAACCATGGGAGGATTTCAAAAAGACTCATGATCTGTACATTTACATCCAGTGGTTGAAAAGCTACTGTGTGTGCTAGCGAATTCAGCACCTGTAGAACGTATTTTTAAAATGGCGAAATTTTTATGATGCCTTGGTCACAAAATTCTGAGCAAATTGGTTTTTATAAAAGACAAAAGGCATTTGGAATAACATTTTGCATGAGGGAGTTTTGTAAATAGGCCTACGAATTCGGAATTTTCTGCAGTCTGCATTTAAAGTTAATTCGATTGAATAAAATAAAAGACTCATGTTTTCATTAAAATAGCGAGTATTCTGACTTGACAATATTTTAGTAAGGAATAGAAGTCTTGAACTGATTCCGATTTTTTGGGTCTTGGTCTTGGTCTCGAGGTTCAAAGTCTTGGTCTTGGTGTTGGTCTCGAGGTTCAAAGTCTTGGTGTTCAAAGCAGGGCATATTTTAACTGTATAACTAGTGGGACAAATGTCCCAGTAGTGTAAGGATTTGTCCCAGTAGTTAGGCTGATTTGTCCCAGGCAATGTATGGTTAAAGTATAAGTAGTGGGAGAAAATGTTGGAAGAGTTTTAAGATTTGCCCCAGTAGTAAATTCAGGAACTTTTTCGGGAGTTGGCTATTTTGGGAGATGACTTCCTAAAAAAAAGGTCATGAACTTTTTTGGGAGAAGAATTCCCAAGAAAAGGTCATCAACGGTTTTCCGGATATGACTTTTTTGGGAGATGAATTCCTAAAAAAAGGTCATCAACTTTTTCGGGGAGATGAATTTCCAGAAAAGGTCATCAAAGTTTTTCAGAGACGAGTTCTAAAATTTTGTCCCAGTAGTCTAAATTCCTTAAAATATGCACTGGTTCAAAGTCTTGGTTTTGGTCTTGAGGTTCAAGGTCTTGACAACAAGACTGGAAATTACCATCACCAGACCGGCTGGGTCACTGCTGCCAGTTGAAACTTTGGTGTCGCCATGAGTCCGGAATCAGTAACGAGTGTGACGCCCAGGAAATCGGGCCATTTCCTTCTGGAGTGTCCTGCCCAATGGTGCCCATGATTGGCTTTAGGATCTAATAAACCGGATGTGGGCACGGAAAAACTGGACCTTCGATCTGCGCCCCTACTCAGTCAATCCAGCTGCACTGGCATCATATATACGTGTCTGGAGGCTTCCGGACGAAGGATATAGACCAATGGAGCACAACCTTTTTCCTGCAAAGGGCCACTAAACGATTACTTGACGACGCAGCTTAGTTCAGATAAATGCATGCCAATTTTTATGAAGATGATATGCGCAGTAAAACTTGCATAAAAGTAAGCATAAAGAGGTATAGAGAGGACTCGTACCACTTCTGTATTACTACAATACTGGTAGCTTTTTCCATTGACCACAGTGCGCAAGTCACTGTGTACACTTACGTCAGTGCCGGCTCTTAAACAGTCGCTTTTCTTGTAGGTTATCGCGGGCCACATGACGACTCGTCGCGGGCCGGACGTTGTGCACCACTGATCTAGACAGCAAAAGGACAAGAAGAACGAACAGAGATGCGAGAATCAAAAGACAAATATTAAAGAACACTTGTAGTCAAAGCCACAAAAATCACACTCTAGATTAAATTTCCCCAGGACACTTATTCCTGGGATATATATGATACAAGATCGGAAAGGCGGCAACCCAACTCCGCTGCGTCAGCACAGGAAAAAGCCTATCTCCAGTCACCCCAACGGGGTCTTCTCGTTGGGTACCCTGCCACCGACACACCTGTCTTGGAACCCATAGCTTGGCATATTGTCTCTGTACAGTGTTTTGCAATGACGCCGACGCCAATCAATTTCGTCCGCATTTGACCTTACCCTCCCTCCCTCCCCCTTTGCGGACGTCCGCACGCCTAAGCCAATTTTTAATGTCGCCGTCATTATTTTAAAAATTATTCCACAGTTCCTGTGCACATTTAAGTGACAGTCCAGGTTTCATATCGCAGGATGTGCAGTAATAAAGCCTCTTTTAAAGTCGCAGTAAAGGTTATACCATGCATGATGTTTTAGGCAATCACTTCCCCGACCTTTTCGTCTTTCTGGTTAGGCTGAAATGAGGTGGTGTTTAAAAAACTATCAAATTTAAAAGTTTAGATGCGGACGTCCGCACTGGTCATAATCCTTCCTCCCCCTTGTCCGCATTTGTCCGCATTTCGTTGACCCTCCCTCCCCCTCACTGCAGACGTCCTTTATAGATGACCCCAAAGCAAGTTGAAAGCGACCATCGATTGTTGCGTTTTCAATTTTATAAGGCTTCGGGTTCAACGTAGGCTAGTCCGAGATAAATTATTTAACCGACCATCTGCATTGTTTACACTTGGGTGGCGCCAGTTCTTAGCATGGAAAAGATGAGTGAAGCTAAAAAAATTCTCGCTACGACACAGCATCTTTAAACAACGGTGCCACAAGATTTGACGCTGAAATTCTGTGGAATATGCCCTTTCATGCTAATGTCGTTTAAAACTGCTAAAACATTCAGCGCTATCACAAATGTAGTGTTTCTGTCGAAAACTCCTGTCCAGTTTACAAACAATAGGGCCCATAAGAACTGTGGTCTGAGGCCTTATACCATTTCCCATTAGAATAGCTATTAACATAATATTTAGGCAAAAGTTAGACATGATCCCTTTGCTCTCTTTACAATCGATACAGGCCTATGCCTTAAGCGACTGAAAGACACACGACCAATTAGAAAATGTTGCTAAATTTTAACAAAATCTAAGATGCAACATAATCAATCCTCAGTGTAACATAAATTTTTATAACTGAGAATTATAATTTTGATTAACATGGATACAACGTTGAATTCATGCTAAAATTCATGAACATTAGTTTTTTAAATAAAATCTAACATTCAGCCGATTTTGTAGTTTATGATTCAAATCATCGGGAATGCTACGCCCTACAAACAAATTTTCACTTTTAAAACTTTAAAAAATTCTGTTTTTTTCATTATATTTAATAACTAGAAAATTCCTCATTATACATTCTATTAGTCAGCTACTTACTGCATTGACAGCAGAGTAAACATGAAAACTTAAAAAGTAAGTAAGTAAGTATATTCTTTATTACACCATTAGCAAACGCACAATGGGACAGAAGCAAGAAGCATTGATTGTAAAACATTGAAGTAATAATAAATCGAAATAAAAATGATAAAATAAGTAATTAAAAAAGCAAGTGTTTTCTTATCATTTATGCAGTAATCTAGCAATGTAACCCTTCCCCGTCAAATGATCACATCGTGGTATCTCGCGATTATGCCGGCGAGGTCGAAGATAATATCCGGTAGATCGTATCGGAGGGAGCAAATCATGGAGGACATGCCCTGGGTTATGAAGGATTGCTGCAGCCTACTCCTTATATATGCTTTACAATTAACAATTAGCACATTCATAAGTGAATCATCTTAGAGTTATATATATATATATATATATATATATATATATATATATATATATATATATATATATATATATATATATATATATATATATATATATATATATATATATATATATTAGGGCTGCGGAAGTTAACGATTAATTTAATCGTTAACGATTAATGAATTTTAACTATTAAAATTTTTCTTAACGATTAATCAAAATTTTTTTTACTTACTTACTTGCCATATCCGGAAAGTCGGGAACCAGATTTTGGGCGTTAAGTAAAAAAAACAACAATGGCGGATAGCGCAAGTAATGAACAAGTTAAACAAGAAACGTTCTTCGCTTGATCCAAACACAGTGAACATGCTGGTGTGCCTGCGTGACTGGTGTCGCTGAATTCCTAGTTTAACTTTAAATTAGCGCTAATTCGCTAATTTTCCAAATGACTGTCTTATTGATAATTTGATATGTGATGATAAATAACTAAAATTAACTATTAATTAATCGTTAATTTTCAGAAAGTTAACTATTAAAAAAAATTTAATCGTTACCAGCACTAATATATATATATATATATATATATATATATATATATATATATATATATATATATATCTACGCCAAATGTTTCAATTAACAACAAATAGAATGTAAATCGATAACGTTCAAATGAAGAAATGTCAAATATTAAGACAAAGGCAAGGAATACAGACAAGCAGATGGCTATGGTGGATGGCGTTTGGAATTGGAGAAATATACGAAAAGGAGCAATCTGGACTAATTAGGACGGAAGTTGTAATTGAACTTTTCAAGCCACTCTGTGCATTCATTACGAGTTTAACTTCCAACTGTGGTGCATCCGTTGGTGATGGTATGGAAGGCTTCCACATTGCCTAGAACACATTTATTAGAATCCAAATATCCTTCACTTGTGTTCAATACAATAGTTATCAAACAGTGCAGTGGTTTCTGTTTGAGCAGTAGACGCAGATACATTGATAATTGAAAGTTGAACTGAGATAACGTTAGATCAAAGCTGTCATTGGAAGTAGTTGAACACTTAAAGCTACCATGCGCTTTTGTTAAAAGCAATCTTAACAACTATGTGCACTCATTAAAACTGTAATTGTTGGCCTTACAAAGTGTCAGTATTATTTGCTAAACAGGGAATCGCATTTTTGCACAGGCATGTACAAGACATGGTTTTGGCAATTTTCCGTGAATCTTCCACTCAATCGGTTTATCCTGGAGGATGTTCTGAAGAGGGACATAACGTACGTCATCTCGGCATTTCCATATCATTTTGCCATCTTTATCCGTTTCGGCGTTTCCTCCTCCGATGACAAAGACTCTTTCATTCTCAAGAACCAAACCAAAGTGAACAACATCAGTCTTGAACTGTTTTCTTTCTTGCCAAGTCTCCGTCTCACAGTTAAATATGTAAAAACCATTGTGTCCAAGTAAAATAACAGATGACTCCCAAAGTACAGGTCGCATCAAGTAAAAAGGGCTTGGAATAGGTTTCGAAATAAGAGTGCAGGTGTTTTCTTTCGTGCTGTACACTTGAACGTAATTGAACGCTCTGTTGTCTTTATTTAATCCACTGAAGACATACAGTGAACTCCTGAATGGAACACAATTACCAGAGCTTTGAACACCATGGACCAATTTTCCAACGGTAATGCATTTGTTGGTGACTGCGTTAAAGGCTTCCACGCTGTCTACAACGAGTTTGCTAGAATCCACATATCCTCCACAGATGTACAATACTTCATCTATAAACGCTGCGCTGTGTCTACGTCGGCCTTGAACTAAAGATGCACATTTCTTCCAACCAGAAGCAATGTTGTATTTCCAGATTTCACCTTTAGTGGCTCCTATTCCTGTAACATATATTGTGTTACAATATACGGCGGCATCTCTATCGACCAACATTGGAGACGGTATTTTTTCATGTGTTGCGATTTGGTTTGGCCGATGTAGATTTATTTTGATGACGTCTTTTGTCATGGTCGTACCATCATGTGTTCCCACGATAATTGCACAGTTCTGCAACTGTGTAGTGGTTTCTGATTTAACTGTTAAAACACACACATTCACAACTGAACAAGTTGAGCACAGCATTTAATATACTGCTAATTTATATAGGCCTTTCTTATACATTAATTTATAAAACAACTGTAAGCTTGATTCCTATGGCGTGATATTGCTCAAGGGAATGAATTGAGAGAGGCATACAGGTAGACTGACCACTTCCAATAAGTACTTGCCTTGAACTTGGGCCTGTTGACCAAGTGCCGCATCGGCAGAAGACAGAGAGATGGATAAACAAAGGCAGTCACTTCAATGTCTAACCATTCCCTGTCATGATTCTGAATAGAAAGCTGTACGCAGTTTTTTTTATATTTATTCCGGATATTTCTATAGCGCCTCTCGAAGTCAACTACTACTCAGAGGCGCTCCCGACTACAGCATTGGTATACTGTGCCGGAATTTTCACGCCGATGCGTGTTCGTAGTCAAAGAGTTTTGTCTTCGAGGTTTGCCATCAGTGACATAACTTTTGCACTTCGTCATTAAACTCTTTCCAATGCTGATTGACTTCAGTCATTCAACTGGCTACGATCGAGACACTGCCCGCGACTGCCGACATGACGTCGCCGGACCCTCACCTACATTACATGTAGGCTACATGCATGACTACACTACGCACTACACTCTAAAGCTCGAATTTTTGCCAAACTAGTAATTTTTGCCATAAAATTAAGCCTCAACTTTCCGCGTTATATGACCTCACGCCCATGAATGTAGGTTAGTTCAAACTAGGCCTACTCCAGATTTGTAGATAATAATCTTCATTTAGCTCATATTTATGACTCGCTGTGCAAAAAATTGGAGGACTCTCAGTCGGCCTATGCATAATTTTCTACGGAATGACTTTCTTACGACTCGAAGAAACATCCACTTGCACAACAATTACATTTTTCTGACAGGCTATCACCGTGTCACCTTGTGCTGTCAACTCCTGGAGCTCTAGCGATCGCCATGACACACATTCTCCATTGCTTCCTATTCGAAGTCAGGTCCCTTAGATTCATTCCGCAAAGGTTCATCAGTCACTCTGGTTCAGAGTAAAGCAGGGAGGCGACCTGACCGACGTCTCTTTGAGCGTAGACTCGGATCCGACCTGGGCTGATGAACCAAAGTCCTCCGTGCCCACCTTCACGTGGTGCGGACCGTTAATACCCTTCCATGGGAAGGGGAACGAACGGGCACGGCAGGCAAAACCAGAGGAAGGCAATGGCAAACCACCCCTGTTAACATGCCAAAAAAATCGTCATGACAGGCTATATAATAATTAATATGAGAAAGTTCTTCTACAGCGCCATTTTCTTATTGCCTGATGAATCGATGGTTGCTTCAAAGGAAAACTGCATTCCAAAACAAAAATTAAATCGGACCAGTAGAAATCTGTGAGATACTGAGACTGGATTTCAACCCAGACCTAAACAATATTAATATGATGCAAGAACTTTAATATTAGCACAACGTAATCAACGCAAGAACATTAAAAACATTTTGAGGGAAAAAATTTACCTTTAACATTTCCCACGAAATTGCTGTTGGCATTCTGTAAAACGTCTCCTAAATCTGTTGTTTGGAAAGAAATTTTGACTGCTATACATGGACGACCAATGAACGCCTCGTGATCTTTTTCTAACTGGTCTGCTCTATCAATTAATTGGTCAACCGAACTGCAGATGTCGCTGGGTGATCCTTTTGATCTCAGTTCAGTGCAATAAGTCTCAAAACTTCTCAATATTGTGCAGCATCTGTCAATTTCCTCCATTTGATTTTCCGTTTCCTTTAGATGATTTGATTTTATGACAGATAACTCATCGAAGAGCGATTTTGTATGTCGATCTATCATTTCTTTAAGCTCCTGATTTCTTTTCTCAATTTCTTTTTCTTTCTCAACTATATCTTTCAGGAAATCCGCTTTTTTCTTCTCCTTATTATTTCTCAGTAACAGCATTTCATTCATGTAGGACGATATCTTCCATGCTTTCTTTTCAATCGTTTGGCGAAACTTCTCATCGACTGTAGTAACATCGTTGCAATCATGTAATTTGTGACTTTCCACAAAACAGGAGACGCAGACGATTTTCTTGCATTCGGTGCAATAGTAGTCTAATAGCTTATGAATGTGTTTGATGCAGTATTTCACATTAGACATTCGTATTATTTCATCCTCGGTTTCGCTTCCAATTTGTGCAATGTGATGATTTTTGCTAACTTTCTGAAGTTGATGGACCTTTGAACAACTTTCGCAGTAGTCATCTCTACATTCCAAGCATCTCTTTGTGGCTCTTGTTTCGCTACCTCTTTTCCCGTCATTCCTGATATTGCACGAGTAGCAGCTGAGGAAGTCATTCCCCATCTGCAGGTTAGTCTTGAACTCTAAGAAGTTTTCCATGAAGAAGTTTCTCTGCAGACCAGTGATACCTTCTGGTGGAATGATGAACTCTCTCTGACACAGCGGACAAGGCATCTTGTCTCCTGGTTTCTTCTGCGCCGTTTCTCCAATGCTCTTAAGGCATTGAAAACAGAAAGTGTGAATGCATGGCAATATTCTTGGATCATTGAATGCACTCATGCAGATTGAACATTCTGTTATTTCTCTAAGTTGTGTTGCCGCTTTCTGTTTTGCATCGACCATCTTCACTTATCGGAGTACGTACTACCTAAAATCAACAAATTTTATGTCACAATTGTGTAGCCCCATAGGCATAGCTACACTGAGGCAAGAGTTGCCTCCTCTTGCTTTTTTAGATTTCAAAAATTTTCCGTGGGTTATACCTCCGCACCCCTACTACAACTGGAGTTGCCTCCTCTTGAATTTAAGGCTGGCTACGTCGTTGTGTAGCCCCAACTATGATCAAAGGCGATTGGTTACACTTTAGCTTCTATAGACAACGTGAATAAATGCAAATGCATCAGATGTCATTTTATTAAATCATTTCTTTTAGTTAATTTCTGAGATTGAAACATAATTATTGATTCAGAACTTACAGACTTAGTAACCCAAGTTTCTAATAGGCCTATGACCAAAGCTTTTAAAGTAAGGCACAAACTTGACCTAATCTTAAACTTAATCAAGTAGATACCGGTATACATCCTCACTATGTACATTATAGGCTAACACTAAATTAACCAAAGTAGACAAACCTATTTTAATATCAATATACGAAAACAAAAGAAATACATACTCAGAAGAACATGTAATAATTTGTTATGGCTACTTTTTGGCTTACACTTATACTGTCTGAGTCACCGGTCTAGTATAAATATGATTGTAAAACATGTAAACCTTATTTATACGATTATATAACCCAATACGAATCAACAGCCCTCAGTTCTGTAGCTCGGTAAGTCTGCATGCTTTGGTTGTTGCCAGTTGGGCACGGGTGTACATAAAACTTACCTGATGATACCTTGTACTACAGGGATTTAAACGCGCAAATTCCCTTACTCCGCTCGCGCTCCTACGATTTTATATAAATTTTGGAAATTCTTATCAAATCAATGCAAAACATCGTCTTCGACATATAACTTACGCATGCACGCGTGTCACGTGATACACGCCGTAAGAACTGTAGGCAGTTTTGTAGCGCAATACACGTCTGTACGCAAGATAATTTCAACCGCGCATTACATAATTATGGCGATGTGTAGTCAAAGCAAATTATTTATAACAGAACACATTTTGGAACGTAAATTTGAGCATCTGATGTTCTGATCTATGATGTTCGTGTTTTAGGTGGGAATCAGTCAATCAGATTAATTTTGCAACCACGTAACTCCCCTCATCGTGGGGTTTGTTAATAAGCTTGCGCCAAAGATAGGGCCTACAGTATTAGACTCTAAGATCTTTGCTTTTAAGTAGGGCTAAGTTTCGTAGACGACAAGCATTTAGGCCTATTAATTTATACCTAAATTTGGATGTTATGATTACAATTGCGATTAGGTGAGAAATTTATTGGAACCATCAGCAGTGTTTTCAGGTTTTTGCAGTTCCACCAGTCTACTTTAAGTGAGCTGCTTGATAAGCAAATTCCTTTTAAAACTAAAAGGGTTGTAGAGCGCACACTACCGCCATGGTTCAACTCTGCTATTTCTGAGGCTAAGCGTCGAAGAAGTCAATTAGAGCGTTGGTGGCGCCACTCTCGTTTGCCTTCTGATAATACTAAGTTTAACCCTCGATTGCCCAAGGTAGTTTTGGGTACACGAATGCTCGAGATTGGGCTAATAAGAAATGGTTCTATCTTGTCCTGTCTTGTGTCGTCTTAACTCGTCTTGTTGGCCTGTTTTGTCTTAGACAGTAACTGATCCGAAGATTGGCTGCACCATAGAAAAAGACTGTGAAAGGGGTTAGACTTTGATCCACGTGAAGTTGAATATTTTATCCGTCTATTGCAAACTTAGAAAATTCAAAAATGCCATAGAAAGCTTGAATTTAAAGTTATAACATCACGAAATTTATTAGTTTAAGATTCACATGGTCACAAATCTCAAACCAGAGCATTACTTTATTAATAACCGGCGGTTACCCACAAAGTGAATTGTGGAGAAAACGCTAAGATATAGGGGCCTATCAATTTCCGCCAGTAATCCGTCAGTCAGTTGAACGTCGCTGCTTTGCAAAATTCGACGCAATAGCCTTCAAATCCGACCTTGAAGCCACCGACCTCTACAAACAGTCATTATCGGTCGAAAACGATAACTCCAATGCTGCTGTCCTCTTCGATCTCTACGATTCAACAATGGAGAACTTATTGGATAAGCATGCCCCTCGGAAAAAGATAGTCATACGAAAGGTACTAGACTGCCCATGGTTCGATGGAATCTGTGCTACCTCGAAAAAACTAACCCGTCGCCTTGAACGCCATTTCCGCAATTCGCCATCTGAAGAAAGAGAACACCGTTGGCGAATCCAGGTTAAAGCGCAGCGACATTTGTTCCAACAAAAACGCTCCAATTACCTTCGAGACAGCATTGAAGATGCTCAAGGAAATGGCCGAACACTTTGGAAATCCCTTAACACGTTACTCACCCCACCTCAAGACACCTCCCCGCTCATCTCTCCAGACACGCTCCTTGACTACTTTGAGAATAAAATAGACGTGATTCGCGAATCGACAAAAGATGCACCGATGCCGGATTTCTCAGCTCTACCACTTCCTGCTCAATCATTGTGCAAGTTTGATGAAGTCACAACTGCCGAAGTTGAAAAACTTGTAAACGATTCTTCGACAAAGCAATGCGAATTGGACTCTGCACCTGTCTGGCTACTCAAATCTCTCTCCACTGTTTTCGCTCCTATCCTTGCCTTCCTCATCAATGTTTCTGTAACTCAGGCGTCCTTACCCACTAAACATAAACGTGCCATCATTCGACCTCGTGTCAAGAAACCAGGACTCGACCCGACAGACCCGGCCAACTATCGTCCCATCTCAAACTTGTCGTTCATCTCGAAAATAGTCGAACGTGTGATCCACAAGCAATTATCCGACTACGTTGAATCACATCATCTACTACCGCCCACTCAATCTGGTTTCCGTCGCCATCACTCCACCGAAACCGCCGTCATCAAAGTCTACAATGATATTGTTCTGGCCCTTGACTCCGGATGTATCACCGCTCTACTACTACTGGATTTCTCAGCTGCCTTTGACTGTGTGGACCATACTATTCTTCTAAAAATCCTGCAAGTACAGTTTGGTGTTACTGCCTTAGCTATTCAATGGATTGCCTCGTTCCTTTCCTTGAGATCTCACAGTGTCAAACTCGGTGGGTGCTCATCGAAAATATTTTCTGTCCTCTTCGGCGTCCCACAAGGATCCATTCTCGGACCACTTCTCTTCATTCTATACACCTCCAACATTGTTAACATTGCATCACAGCACGATCTCATGATCCACTTATATGCTGACGACACCCAGCTCTACATAAAGCTGTCTGGAAAGAACATTGGTAACATCAAAATTAAAATTGCGGCATGCGTCCGTGATATCCAATCCTGGTGTGCATCGATGCGCCTGAAGTTAAATGCCACCAAAACAGAACTCATCTGGTTCGATCGTCGAAACAGTTCGGATGACGATAAACAAATGAAAACCATTAAGCTCGACTCAAACTGTTCCATTCCACCCTCCGATGTGGTCCGCGACCTTGGCGTAATGCTAGATTACAATCTTAACATGACTCATCACATTTCCTCCATTGCCAGAGCATGCCACTTCCACCTTCGCCGAATTCGACAAGTGAAACGCTGCCTAAATGAAACCTGCCTCCGTATCCTTGTTCAAGCCCTCGTCATCTCTCGCCTCGACTACTGCAACTCTGTCCTATCCGATCTTCCTTCATCGACACTACAACCTCTGTCATCTGTTCTTCACACGGCTGCTCGTCTAGTAAAAGGTCTCGGTCCTAGAGATCACATCACGCCATGCATGCAACAACTACACTGGCTTCCTATCCGTGCCCGTATTGCCTTCAAAGTCTGCCTCCTCATGTACCATATCAACTCTGGAACCTCTCCCTTGTACATGACATCCATGGTCACGCCATGTTCTGCTTCCAATTCCAGAGGACTCCGATCGGCCACGCGAGGGGATTTTACTGTACTTCGCACAAACCGGAAGTTTGGTAATCGTGCCTTCTCGGTCTCAGGACCTACAGAATGGAACAGTCTTCCAACTACAGTCCGTCAATGTGCATCTGTAGCACAATTCAAATCTAAATTAAAAACTCACCTATTCACATTGTACTATGACTAGAAGTGTAGCGCAACGCGCTTCTGTGCAAGACTTGTCTTGTTGAAGCGCGCTATAAATTTTTAGTTGTATTGTATTGTATTGTATCGACAATAATTATTATAACTACACTATCACAACTGAGGGGGTTGGAAACGACTCCTGTGTTGTGCAATGAAGACTTAACTGTGGGGTCCTAAGAAAAACTAGGAGGGTTGAACCCCCAAACCCCCCAGACAATTCTCACTCTGCCATAGACAACTTTGTTCCAAAGGCTTCTGTCTCTCGTCTCCCTCACCAACCGAACGAATGAAAAAATAAATCAGTCCCCGACTTCAGTATATCAATATCTAGCGAATGCAATACAAATCTAAATAAATTTTTTCTAGTATCGAATATTGTGTATTATAACACGAAAATTAAATACTCTGTGTCTCAGGGTTTTATAAAAAAAATTCCATAGAAAGGTCACGCTCTAGAATCTGAGATCTAGAATCTCAGACTGTCTAAATGTAGGGACAAAAGTCTTGTTTCTTGCCTGTAGGCTACGACATGCAACACCTTTTTAAAAGTGTGTGCTTGTCCTTGTCCTTGTGCTGTCAACTCTCGGAGCTCTAGGATCGTCATGATACACATTCTCATTGTTTTATTTTTATAAGGCCTGCGGTTTAACGTAAGCCATACTAAGACAAAATATTAAGCTTTGTAAAAGCATCAGTTAAACTCGGTTAGTGCCGTTATTTTCTAAGCCTTCAAAAAGTAGGACGGTTACGCTACAAGTTGTTTTTCAGTTCGATTTGCCGCATCCGCCATCTTCACTTATCCGCAGAACGTGTTAGATTAATCTGCAATGAAATTAAACTGGCATGAACTTTATTCAATGAGATTTGATTACACTTATGATCCTCGACAAAACGAAATAGGCCTAATGGTGACGCATTAGACGTTGTATCGAATCATAGCTGGATTGAGTCATCTGAGGCAGAGGTTTCAAAATGAAACTCATCAAAACGAGCGGCCTGCTATATTTGCTGAGGTTGAATGGTTGATCCGTTACTTTGAAAGGGAGTAAAATGGCTTGACACAAGAAATCGTAATCGCAAACGAAAAATTTGAACTTTCCAAAGCGTTGTGGAGCCTCATTTCGTGTTTGTAAAGGTACCTTCCTTTTGAGACAACTTGTAATTTAAACAAACCAAATGAAGCAACTGTCTTCGAGGTTGAAACAAATTTGTAACAACTATGCAATGACTCGCCTGCTCGCGACCTTCATCTGTCGTTTAAGGTCACGAGAGTTCTTAGCAACGACCTTTAGCCTACCCATAGCAATTGCTTGACTTTCTGAGCGATATATAATCTTGTATATTGCACCCAGTAAGGTCATAGGGTCAGTGAATCTGAAATGAGCCGCACAAACACCGTACCGTACATTCAATATAATAATGCTCATGTTATCTAGTTTATCGGAACGTATCTGATCTAGCTACACGAACAGAGTAGATATAAATTAATAGGCCTAAATGCTTGACGTCTACGAAACTTAGCCTTCGCTACTGCAGGCTGCTGCAAGAAAACCGCTCTTGTAGCCTAATATCAAGTAGGCTACAGGTGTGACCGTGTGATTCATGTGCGCTCTGAAAACTGACATGTGTTAGGCCTATTTTAGTTTTATCTTTCTGTTGTCATGAATTTAGTCTGCGTGCATTGCAATATGAATATGATGCTCTGAAATAAAACATTTTATAGTAACTAAAGTTATATTCCTCTGAAGGAAAACCCATCTATGGCTAGAAATATTTGGTTATGTACGTCGTGGTTGTTGTTAACACAAGATCACCAAGAGGGCAGCCTAGGGATGTAGTGAGCAAGAGCTAATGTTTGTTAAATGTAAATATGTTCGAGATAAACAATTACCTCGCATTACATCGAACCCTGAATCAAGATTTCAGGCTCGATAATTCTAGATTTGTTGAGTAAGTAAATTCACAAGACTTGCTCAATGTGCACTACTGTAGACAAATGAGGAATGTCGGTTATATCTATCACAATGTCAATAGTATATAAAATTAATGCTTAGTAATTCACAGTACGGAAGCCCATGGGTGACATGGGAATTTTTTAATTTATCTAGTGCGCACTAGATAGTATCTAGTGCGCACTAGATACTATCTAGTGCGCACTAGATAAGATCTAGTGCGCACTAGATAATTATCTAGTGCGCACTAGATAATTATCTAGTGCGCACTAGATAGTATCTAGTGCGCACTAGATAACTATCTAGTGCGCACTAGATAAAATCTATGCAATATGGCCGACGGGTAATCGCGAGGACTAACTAAGTAATGAACACGAACTTTTATTACAGATATCAATATATGGTTGTAACCTAAATGCCTATAAATAAGTAGACTGACTGAAGAGAATTATGTGGACTGACTTAAGACGCAGAGTCATAGCTGGTACATGAATCACCAGCATAGCTGCTCCCTGCAGCTACAGCTGGGCGGAGTCCACCAGTAAGGCGACAGCAGCTGCGTAGGTCCGAAACGTGAAATTTCAGGTGGGTACGAACATTAATTTTGCAGTAATACATGTTGCAGTTCGCAACTTCATTTTTTATTACAGTAATGTAATGTTATATAGCACCTTGCATTTTCTGTGTTGGAATTAGCCATTGCATGCTGATCGATTATTTTAAGACCTCTGACTGCATGTAACTTTACGCCATGCAACTGCTAATGCTTCTTTTAATAGCACATTCGTGCTAAATTGAGGGGGTGCTCGATAGTGTAGTGATTAACGCTGACTGTCAATCAAGAGGTCGGGGGTTCAAACCCCTGCCAGGGCAGAAATTTGGTTCTAAATTTCTGTTCCATCTGCACCCCCTAGCCAGCTAAGCTATGATGAGTACCGTACACTGGCTGTACGTACACTGTCGGTGGGAAGATGAGACGGCGATGGAGAGGACTGGCCACTCGCCCTCATATACCGAGGCCAAGAAAATTAAGTTGCGGACACTTCATACCCATGTTAACTTAAGGGACTGATCTTCTTAATGTTAATTTCTCAGCATGCATTCTATGACACGAGAAACTTGATTCCTATCATCGAAATTTTTCTGGCACTAATACTCGGTTAGTCTCTATTAAATCCGCTGGTACCTTAATATGGAATAATATCCCCAAGCCATTCGACACTCCCCAGTCTATCCATCTTTAAAAAACGGTTGCGCTCCATACTAATACATGAAAAAACTTGGCTTAATTTGGTGTTCATTGTCTCGTTGTTATTATGATTGTGATTGTATTATATTTAATTTCTGTTGTTGTTTGATGATCCATTTTTCCTCATTACTTCGTTTCCTCTTTTATTTTCAATTTTTTTTCTTTAAGCCAGGTGCTTTGGAGTTACTTCTGATTTAGAATCAGTTGGCTGCCTTCTTCACATCATGCTGAATTTACTGAGGTGTCCCTGTTTAGTGGGATCTTTGTGAAAGAAAAGCATATATTGTAGATGGACAAGTACAAAGACTAGTAAAGGACTATGGTAGATTGTGTTTGGGAAATTGGAAATAAATAATCTGGCTAGAACTTTTCGATTTGAATGTATACGAATGTCTTTCACAACAGCCAACTGTCATCTACATTGTTACTAATCTGATAATAGTCTGTATAATAGGCAAATGCAACAATATACAAATAGACAAGTAATGAGTAATTGATAACAGACAAAATAATAGTTGTCTTGTTTCAGTTGTTCCCATAATTTCACCCTGCACTTAATTTTGACAGGCATCCTTGGAACAATGATTTACATCTGAATCACTGCAGTTTTAGATCTTTAGATCATAGATTTTTATATGCTTTAGATCATATGATCATGCAGTTTAAACACAATCAACCATGCATGAAGATTGGAGCTAACAGTTTTGGAAATTTTATTATGTATAAACTTTTGCCCATTGAATGAGGTGCATGTGGCAGACGCCCAATGCACATGCGTTTAACCTATGCATTTGGTACTGAAATCAATGTATAATGAGGCAAGAACTGTTGCTGTACTGTGGTCCTAAACCTGTTTCCGCTGTGGCTGATTAAAGCAAATTCTAAACCACAAGTTTCACAGTAATCTTGGCTGCATCACATCCAAAATTTACCTACTTCTCAATCAAATTCACTTGTGTTAAGTAAACTGTCAATTGCTTTATTTTTGCCAGGATGATCTAGATCAAGTGAAGGCGGTTTGGAATTCACATCATATTCGACCCTCGACAAATGTAAATGTGCCTTTCCGCCACCAGACATCTTCTTCTTCATGCCAGAGTTGGGAAATTTGCAGAACTACTTGTATCACGTCACTGGAGGCGACATAGAAGTCAGCTTTGAAGCAGCTAAAGTGTGTCTTCTTGTACCATGTGACAAAGATGTTTGAGCTGTGCTGCTGCATTATGCATAACAGTCAATGGATTTTCCCAAATGAAATTTCCCAAATGCTTAGACTGCTGTATATTAAAAGGACTGAAGTTCACAATTTATTGCAACCGTAACTGTCTATGTTAACAGAATTTCATAACAATGAACTCGTATTCAGCTTCATTCATGTTTTTAACACACACGCACACACACACAGAGTAATATATCAATCTTTAATTCACCAAAACATTGGTAGCACAAAACAAGAATATGAAAGAACAAAACAAAGACTCAATCACTTATGGTGTTTGAGAGATAAGACAGAAATCTCACATCATCATTGTCATTTGAAAGGCAATTCTGAGTAAATCGCAGTCTTCTAGATAACCAACAGTCTTTTGTATTACTTTCATGCATGAACTGTAGAACCGATAAAACACTACTGTGACAGATTTTGAAAATTTTACGTATTGCAGAGCTGTAAGTATATTCTAAGGAGTTTAGCTCACTGTTGGTAGGGTTGACAGCTTCCATTCCATAGAGGAGAAACGGTTTACAGTGGGCACTAACCAAATGTAATAAAACAGGTTCACTAAATTTGTGACACTTGATATACAAAGAATTAAATGACCTGTAATCAGAAGTGTAAAATAGCTGCCATAATGATAATGCTTAAGTATATACATTTCAAAAAGTTTAGATAAATTTGAAATTAATGCGATGCCACGATAGTTATCACTATTGCCATTATCTAAGGTAGGCCCTTTTTCCAAGGGTATGATTATGCCCAGACCAAAACTGGTGGGAACTCTGCCATGCACAAGCATTTGGTTGAATAACAGTGAGAGTAAAACAACCAGTCTAGGATGAGCATAAACTAGATGTTCCGTCTCAATGCGTTCCAGCCCAGGAGCTTTACCTCGTTTCATTTTACGAATACATTGGTCAACTAGTTCTACTGATATCACTTTATATTGAGAAGCTGTATTATATTGACTAAACCTATTGTGAAATCGCTTACTAAGTTTCTCACTGTTTTTTTGCATTATTAGGTGAGCATGCAGCTCTAAAATTTGTAGCAAAGGCCATAGCAATGTCTCTTGGTTCACTACGACCATCTACAGATAAGGGAGGTTTATGCTTAGATTTAAATTTACTAATTTAGTTTGCCAAGTTTTCCAGAAAGAATTTGTGTCCTTTGCCAGAAGATATTCATTTAAGTCATTAGAAACACAAGTAGCATCCATGGATTTCTTGTTTCTAATGGCATGCTTATATTCTACATTTATAAACACACAGTTCTTAATTTTTACTGCAATAAGCCTATCTAATTTCATGAGGACCTTCAAATTGCACACAAGCTTGTTGTCCACAAGATTAGCAACTCCTCCAAATGGCCTACCCCTTAAAACACCTCGACCAAGAACATCCATTGCTGAGCTAGCAACAGCAGTGAACTTGTCGTCTACACGTGACAGACAGTCAAGATTATTGGGGAATAACCAGTGCTCTTGCACAAAAATTATACAGCAAGTTTGACACAGTTCATACAACATTGACCAGCCTTGGTTCAGACCATGCAGATTGAAAGAGGTAACTGTAATACAACTGGCGTCTTTAACACCATAAACAGATGTCTCTTAAATCTCATCATGTTAGTTACAACATTAGCACTTCCAGTAATACAGCAGCCACCAGTCTATTGTAAGGAACTTTAACTAGTGGTGAATCCTGAAGAAGTTTGTAATGTTTCGCTCTGTATGGTGACGTATAATAAGCTACTGATATGGGAAGCTTAAAATAGTGTGATGAAATTTAAAACAGCCTTCACACCTTTCCAAAGCCAACACATTCTGTTAGGGAGAGCAAGAGTAGAGCCTGGAAATCAACTTCAGTTACATTAACTGGCAACCACAGACACAAAGAACAAGTGCTTGCATAAGGAAGACGACCAACATCGTCGTAAAAGTCCACCAACAGTGGCTTATTTAATGACGACTGACAATCATTCATCATCAGGGCAGCAGTTCCAAAGCCGATTAGGGGTTCAGCTTCAGAACCGGTCCAGAATGCCAAGACTTGACTTAACGCGATGCAGTTAGTGCCACCTGAAATAGAAAATAAGTCACATGAAGATTTTTACGGAATGTGACACACACACACACATGCACACACACACACACACACACACACACACACACACAAATAAACATGTCATGCTGTCTTTGATGAGGTTCAGTCTAATACACCAACTATGCTTAAATCTTTTGTATTGGCTTTCTCTTCAGGAAAAAATTAGTTTAAAATTGGGGCTCTGAGTTTATAAAACTTTTAATTCTGGCCAGCCACGATACTTGAAATCAGTTCTTATTCCCCAGACTTATCACTAATCAACGAGGTCATCTGATTATCTTTGTCTGGTTGTACCTAAATCAAGAACTGTTCTTGGTGAACGAGTTTTTTCAGTTGCTGGATCTACTTTTTGGAACTTTCTCCCTGTGTCTGTGCACTCTGTTCAGTCGCTTGTTTCATTCGTTCACAACTTACAACTTACCACTTTCAAACTGCTTATCCACCATAGACTGCCTATCTTTCTTACGAACTGATCTTCTGAAGATAATAATAATAATAATAATAATAATAATAATAATAATAATAAGATCGAATCCCATAGACCCCGTAAGATCCCCTTAACAGAGAGGGTCTCGCCTTTCTGTCTGAAATTGGTCGTCGGCTGTCGAAAACCACAGATGACTCCCACGAAACAAACTTCCTATTCAAGAGCCTATCGGTGATGGTGCAACGCTTCAACGCAGTGGCTTTCCAAGGCGCCATGTCAAAGCTGCCCGGAGCCAAAGAGCAACAAACCCGTCGATATCTATCGCCTTCTTAACGGAGGCAGCGGCGGGGAACTTGATTTTCTGAGTGAACAGAACCAATACATAATAATAATAATAATAATAATAATAATAATAATCTTTTCTTTATTCAAGCGCCTGCTAACCACACTGCGCTGTAGAGTGAACACATATAGCAGAAACGGCAGCCACACAGGGCGCCTTACATACATGTATACAGTAGAAGCACATGATAACAGTTTTACAGGTCCTGGAGTCGAATATATCTGTTTATACAGCAGCCAACAAGGAGCCAATCACGGCCTACTATTCATTTAACCACCGACGCCGCCTAGCGAGTGGAAGGCTGAATACACCTTACGGGGTCTATGGGATTCGATCTTGGTACCTACTGCTCTTCACGCCAGTGTGTTATCCATTACTCTACGGGCCTCCTGATTACGGCTTGGTTTTGGTGTGCCTTTTGCATTAGACACCGGCACAGTAGAAGTTGCTAATTACAGTTACCTCATTTTCAACCATAATTACTGCCAAATTAAATTGACCCAATTTTACCCACTCTTACAGTTCTACAGGAATGTCTCAAATTTATAAATAGCATCTTCTTGCTGTCTTCGTCTGTGACTATCTTGTTCAGCCCAATTGATGGAGTGCGACTGCATGAGCCTTTGAAAGGACATCAAGACGTCATTGACCAGGAAGATGTGTTTTAGGATACCACAGTAAGCCATGAACAAGGTCCACAACTCTCCAAAATCCAGTAGTGAACTGTGACAGTTCACCTGATATCCTAAGGTAAACGAAGAAAGTAAAATTACTGTCAACATTCCAAAATTGTAGTATTGTGCTAAGGTAACAAGAACATAGCAGATCTTACATTTGAAGTACAATTTAAAGCATTTTACATTCATTTCTTATTTATGTAGATGCTACTGATCTTTCATTCACAAACTTATGTGCTAGCCTATCTGCAAAGGAAAGCATTGTCTATCAGCCGTTTCAGTTAATTTGCTTAGCGATCAGTCTTGTTCAATTACAACATGACTGTTACAAAAAATCTGCATTTCATCATCATTGAAATCACTGACAACATTTCAGTACCTATCTCTGAAAATGACAACAACATTGAAACAAAACAAGTATACTGTGTCATTTCAATGTGTCTATGCAGAGCATCACTGGTATAAAGTTGTCCAAAATATTGGTGGGGGATTTGGTTATTCATTCTACACTTGTGGCATTGGGTGTACAGTCCATCTCAATTTTTGGGAGGGGGGCACGTGCCCCGGCTGCTCCCCAGAGCTTAGGCAGAGCTTACGCCTACGCATAACACTGTCATTAACTAATAACTTCTATTGCTTGTATTGGGCAGTACCTGCCTGACTCTTGGATGTTGACTTGGAACCGAACCATTCCTTCCTACAGAACTAGAAGGAGGAGGAGGAGGAGAGGAGGAGGATGAGGATGAGAGGATGAGAGGAGGAGGAGGAGGAAGAAGATCAGTCTCTTAAGCTAGTCCTAAAGCAGCCATAGGGATGAAGTGTTAGCGACTTCATTTTCTTAGCCTTCGCATATGAGGGCGGCTGGCCAGTCCTCTCCCTCCCCGTCTCATCTTCCCACAGACAGTGTAGGTCAGTGTATTTATAGCTGAGTGCGCTAGGGAGCGCAGATGGAGCAGAAATCTAGAACCAAATTTCTGCTATGGCTGGGATTTGAACCCCGGGCTCTCAATTCACAGTCCAGAACACTAACCATTGCACTATCGACCACCCTCCCTATAGACTTTAATTTAACCGAGCGCATGTATTGCAACGAAAGCCAAATCGCGGAAAGCAGATCATATACAGCCGTAGAAATCGCGAGTTTACGGTTTCGATACCAGCATTTACAAACAAACTAACGCAATAGCATGATGCAGAATAAATCACTTAACTTTCGTGTTATTTCTAGCGATATGCCCCTCAATGACAAAACTGCCCCACTATTTCAAACTCTTCCACGACTTTTACATAAGGCTTTTATTTACATAGATATAATAAACCTGTTTATTTACGTCGGCCATATTGCAAAGATTTTATCTAGTGCGCACTAGATAGTTATCTAGTGCGCACTAGATAATTTTCTAGTGCGCACTAGATAACTATCTAGTGCGCACTAGATCTTATCTAGTGCGCACTAGATATTATCTAGTGCGCACTAGATATTATCTAGTGCGCACTAGATAGTATCTAGTGCGCACTAGATAGTATCTAGTGCGCACTAGATAAATAAAAAAAATCGCATGTCACCCATGGGCTTCCGTATCACAGGCCTATATTAACTGTTGATTTTGCTTTCGATGAGAAATAATGCCAATTTCTCGTACGCATGTATAAGAGCTGGTTTAGGCAATGTTGCATGTATCTTCCACTCAACTGCTTCATCATCAAGGATGTTCTGAAGAGATACATAACGTATGTCATCTCTGCACTTCCATATGTCTTCACCATCCTTACCCGTTTCGCAGATTCCTCCTCCGATGACAAAGACTCGTTCATTCTCAAGAACCAAACCAAAGTAATCGACCTCAGTCTTAAACTGTTCTCTTTCTTCCCAAATCTCAGTGTTGAGGTTATATATAAAACAAGCATCCAATCCAAGTAAAATTACAGATGTCTCAGTAAGTGCTGCTCGCATCAATGAATTAGAACATGGCATTGGTGTCGAAAGCAGAGTGCATGTATTATCTCTGACATTATACACTAGAACGGAATCTAATTCGTTGTTATCTTTGTCTAATCCACCGAAGATATAGAGTGAACTCTTGAATGGAACACAGTTTCCTGAACTTTGGACACAATGAACCAACTTTCCAACTGTGGTACATTTATCGGCGACTGCGTCGTAGGCTTCCACGCTATCAAGAACGCTCTGATTAGAATCCACAAATCCTCCACAGATGTACAACACTTCATCGATAAACGCTGCGCTGTGTCTACGTCGGCCTTGAACTAAAGATGTGCATTGCAGCCAACCATAACTTTCCTTATATCTCCAGGTTTCATCTTTCCTCACTCCTATTCCAGTTACGTACATCGTGTTACAGTAAACTGCAGCGACGGCTGGGAACGCCATTGCAGTCGGAATTTGTTCTTGTGTTGAGATTTCGTTTGAACAATGTAGGTTTATTTTGATGACGTCACTTGTTATGGTTGCACCATCGTCTAATCCAACGAGAATTGCATTACTAACAAACTGTGTAGTGGTTTCTGATTTACCTGTTAAGACAAACATATTAAGAAATACAAGTTGAGCTGAGCATTTGTTAATTTGCTTGTTTCTTGAGAATAATCATATACCAAGATTTACAACTGAGATGAACTATATACATCTTGACTAATTTCATCAAATCCAATAATTTTTTTCTTATCCACGTTTCTTGTTTCTTAACAAGAAAAATCGATTGCGGAAACCACACGACTAGGCACTTCAATAAATACGAAATTAGTCATTATTCATATAATTAGCCATAAAATGAAGCCTTTTGCAGTGAAATGATCCCATGCTCACAGCAGATTACTTCATAATGTTCCAGATTCTTAAAGCTTATTTAATATTCTTCTTTCTTGATATTAATGACTCACTATGCAAAATACTAAATGACCTTCATACACCATCAGTAAAACATGAAATTTACAATAATTACATTAAATCTGACATACATCAATCTTAAAATTTCTATAGCATTACAATTTAATGAATGCTGTATGAGTCCATGATCGCCTCTAAGCAAACCCATTTTCTAAAACCACAATCTGTTCAACAGGAGAATTTGAAATTAATTACGAACCGAGAACGCGAGTTTAAGGCCTATAAAGAATAATGAGTGCTGAAACGTCAATAATTCATTCAGACCCCAACTGTCTCACAGAACTTGCTGAACACAAAATTTCTGAACAAAGGCTTAATTTAAGTAAGAACATTAAAGTCAATATTATCGCAGCAGAAATTACCTTGGATTTTTCCCACTAAGTTGTTGAACTTCTGTAAAACGTCTCCTAAGTCTGTTGCTTGGAAAGAAACTTTGACTGATTGATGTGGACGACCAATGAATGCTTCGTGATCTTTTTCTAACTCGTCTGCCCTAGCAATTAATTGGTCAACCGAACTGCAGATGTCGCTGGCCGATCCCTTCAATCTCAATTCAGTGCAGTAAGCCTCAAAACTTGTCAGACTTGTGCAGTATCTGTCAATTTCTTCCAATTTGTTTTCTACATCCTTCATATGAATTGATTTTATTACAGATAACTCATCCAAGAGAGACTTTGTGCCTCGATCTATCATATCTTTAAGATCTTGATTTCTTTTATAAATTGCATTCTCCTTCTCTGCTATATTCTTCAAAAACTCAGCCTTTCTCATCTGCGTACTTTTTCTCATTGACATCATTTCATCTACATAGATCAACATCTTCCATGCTTTCTTTTCAATCGTTTGACAAAACTCTTTATCGACGGTGATGACATCTTTGCATTTGTGTGATGCATGACTTTCAACAAAACATGAGACGCAGACGATTTTCTTGCATTCGGCGCAGTAGTAGTCTAATGCTTTCTGAGGGTGTTTGGTGCAGAATTTTACAGAAGAAACTTGCTTATTTTCTGATAGAGTAGGCCTATCACATCCAATTTTCAGCACTTGGTGATTTTCGTTCAGTTTCTGGAATTGATGAACTTTCAAGCAGCTATCACAGTAGTTATCTTGGCATTCTAAGCATCTCATCGTGGCTTTTGGTATTTGTCCTGTTTTGCTCTCATCGCTGGCATTACAGATATCACAGATAATTGCGACACTTCCCATTTGAAGCGTAGTCTTGTATTGCAAGAGGTTTTCCATGAAGAAGTGTTTTTGCAGACCTTGCATTCCATCTGCTGGAATGATGAACTCTTTCCGACACAACGGACAAGGCGTTTTGTCTCCAGGTTTTATCTGTGCCGTTTCTCCAGTGCGTTTCAGGCATTCGAGACAGAAAGTGTGAATGCATGGCAGCATTCTTGGATCCATGAATGCACTCATGCAGATCGGACATTCTGTAATTTCTCTCAGTTGTTTTGCAGCTTTGTCTCTTGCTTCTGCCATATTCACTTAGCCACAATCCTATAAAAAAGAACAAGAAATTCTTTGATAAAAATTGAATGACCTTTTCTACAAATTATGTCAGTTGATTACCGCATGATTCCGAGTGCGGAATTTGTCGCAAAAACGTTGATTAGCAGCTGTGTCACACAGCTGCTAATCAACGTTCTTGCGACAACTTTGGCAAATTCAATAACTGGAGAAGGAAGTATTTGTTTTGAAGTTTCCTGTCAATTTTTAGTGGTTAGTAATTTAAGATAGGATCGTATGAGACATCCTTCGTCTTAAATTGCAGTTGCAAACAAGGCCTATATTCTTTGATCGTAGATTGGTGTCATTTGGACTGGAATAAGTCATTTTAAGTGCTCTGTCATTAATATTATTATTACAATTTTTATATGTACATGTATGAAGCGCAAGTTGATATAACAAAATACACCGCATATGTACTAGTAGTAGTTCTGCTTAGTCAGATGACTTGAACGGGATGTCGTGGTTGCATCGATATGTCTAAAACACCATTTAAAAAATTAATTGAATGCATCATGATCTACTCCAAAACAACCGTCCAACAAGCTTTGTCATCCGTGTTCTTTCTCTTGCCATTCATTAAAGCAATAACAGTATTGTATAAATGCATCGCCGTTCATCACTTGCTCAATAATAAATCTGCGTCTTTGGAAATTAACGGATTAATTTTAAACCGCTTTACTTTTCCTTTCGATTTCAAGTTCCTATTTGCAAGACTGATCTATTGGCAGCCAAGCCATTTAATCTAAAGTGTTCTCCATCATTGCCACAGTCTGAATTGATTTTAATTCGTTTCTGGTGTTTTAATGCATCGTGAAAACAGTTCTATAGGTCAAGAGAGCCTATTGCATCGGCACAATGCTACATCTACAGAATGGTTCAAAATTCCAACTTTAAAAGCATAGTAGACTCTGTGAATTGTACAGCAAAACGGATTTCTAGAACTGAAGCAGAAAGAGGATAAAGCTATCTCACTCTGTGTCGTCCTCTAAAATGTTTCTTATCTAAAACGGCACTGCTTAAGTCTAAGTAAGGCATGTGTATGCAAAAGGCAGGGTGACCCAGTTACCAATGAATGACCTGGTTTCTACTCCACTTATGGGAAATTGCTTCTTGTGATTGAAAGTCTGTACACAAGCCATTCAATGAATCAGCCTTCTTCTCCACATGACGATTTCAGACCTGATGCACAAGTCTCTTAAGGTCTCAACCGGAAAATCTTAATTTCTCTCTAATTTTAAGCGTTACTTTTTCACTTCACACTACTTAGTCTACGGAGACCAACTCAAGTAGGCTACAGAGATTGGGTTATGGATCGGTCGGTTCTAGCTCAATAACAATAACGTTCAGTAACACTTAAGAACAATTGTTTGCAATGTCATAAAGCTCTAATGTACATGCATTTTAATTTATTACCGTAAATCGTAACATAACCTATACACAAAACTATAACAAAACAATGTATCTTCACTACGTTGTCTTCACGCACAGCGTTTATAGACCGTACACCGCTCATTCGGAAGCCACAGTCGAAGACGGCCCTGGCTATAATATGCTTTAAAATTAATATGTAGTGTTACCGGTTGTTTCGACTCAGTGAATGTAGACCGTTTTGTAAATTATAATTTATGGAGCATTAACAATTTAACTGTCATCGAGGAATGTAGTCAGTCCGAAAATTGCTAAGTTTTTACAAACAACATTGGGGTTTTCCAAATGGGAATACCACGTGAGGTGCCTAAAAATAACCGCGTATCTGACACGCAGCTATTAGCAGTGATTTCAATCTGCGAGATGATCCAGAGAAATTGCTTATGAGAGAGAATGCATGCAAGATGAGAGACTTTGTAAACAATAGTTTCTAACTTTGATCAGGGTCAATTAATGCAGTATTTTTCGGCATTAGACACTTTGCGCATCAGGTTCAACATCGACACAAGCACAGTTCATCCGCTCCTCCGTCTCATTTTCCTCTGTGTGGTCTCTTTGCGGATATCACGGATCTGGGATTTGAGCGAGGCCTCAGGCCAGGAAGTCATTCGCTGCAAAGGTTGAGGTGTCCGGCGGCCGTGTAGCGCATTGATAGCGGCCCGTAAAAGTTTTGGCTCCCCAACATGTGAAGCGATCTTTATTTCCCAATACGTCCTTTCCTTTTCACGGTACTGTCGATGCATGCTACGTACGTACTGCACCCAGGCAGACCAATCCGAGGGCAGGGTGGTGCCCTACCGCATTTCTAGTCGGCGTGCCTGGCGTCTCTTAATAATTGATATTGAAGGAATTTAATACAATACATCTTAATGACTAAAATTGTTAGATGAGATACAGATCAGTCGCTCGTAGCGGTCACACCAGGCATAGAATGTCAACAAATCAATGGACACTATAACTTTTTACTCAGATGAAATTATCTTACTCTCTTGAAATCTGCTAATATCTCACATTAGTTTGAACGATTGGATGGGTGGAGCAACGGATAATTTTTGTGGAATTCAGGAAGGAGATCGTTCCAGAGTCGAGGTACAGTGAGGTTTCATAGCCCTATAGAACTCGTGGGATTAGATTTGACATGATCAGAATAGACAAGATTGGATTAGATTAGTTAAAGTTGGATTGAATTGGGTTTGACTAGAACAGAAGAAACTAGAACAGACTACACTAGATTAGGTTAGATTGGATTGGATTAGGTCAGAGCCGTTTTAAGGAGTTTGGGGGCCCTAGGCACAACCCGCACAAACCCTAAATTACCTTAAACGTAATCCGATTTTCGTCTCAATATCTCAGTCTCAGATACAGAGTAGGCCTATTGCATGCATTAGTGCATTGTACGTGCATATGTGTCATTTTGTTAAATTTATTAATATAGTATACTGTTACTAAACTCATAATAACACAGCTAACACATCAACCTTTGTACTACAAGTGTAATTAGGCCCTAGATGATTATCTATTTAGTTTAACATACTTTACAGTTTCCATTGTTAATTTGTTATACAAACTGAAAGTGTGATTATAATGAGTACATGTTTGCTATACATGGATTGTGACTTTGTAACGACAGTTTCTTACAAACATCGCTTTCGTGTTTTGCTCTGAGCAAAGTATTTTATAATATCATCGAAATTCAAAAACTCCAACACATCTGATTCTATGCTCATGACAGACAGGCAGTTCAATCGTTCTTGCATCATACGGCTGCGAAGCTCGTTCTTGATTAATTTAAGTTTTGAGAAAGAACGTTCACCCGTACAGTTTGTCACCATTATTGACAGAAAGATTGATGACCCATCGTTGTTGTTGAAAACAAGCGACAGACAAAGCAATACACAGACTTCTGCGATGGAGAAAAGAGCAGCCACTCGCGACAAACTGATTCACCATTTCGCAGTTCACGACGGAAACAGGAATCAGTTAAGCAACGTCTATGCAACTTATATCCCGTTCGATACACGCGTTGAGTCGTACTAAAGTCAGACTCTTTACGCTGGCAACTAGCAGGACCTTTACGAATCCAATAAGATCGCAATTCCTCCGTGATTGAACTCCATAAGGCTGCATCAGTTGGATAGTCCGCTGACTCCGTAGGGCTTACATCTTGCGAAAAGGGCTTCGAATTTTGGTGTTGTGTCAGCTGTACTTTCGACTGGTAGACCATCATCTTGCAGCGACAATAACTGTTCATCTTTATCGCAAACAATGACAACAGTAGACGAGTAAGACAACGTAAGAGTATCTTACGTCTCAACAATGTCGGACTGCGATGATGATTGTGTTTTCTGACTTTGAAAAAAAGAAGATACTTTTGGATGTTTGTTCGACATTTCAATTTCAGTTGTTTCCTTTTTTCTCTTCGCGGCACCACTCATATAATTTCTACGCATTTTTTATGGGTTGTCTGATAATTCGTTTAATTGATCGTGATAATTGGCCAAAAGTTGCAAATCGGTTTACCGTGAACGACGGTGATAACTGACAATCAGAATCTTAATCTGCATAAAAATGGTAGAAACTATCAAAAAACCTCAACCTTATACATTGGAGGAGGTGGAAATGAAGTGATTTTGTTAAGTTAAATAAGTTTGCCAAGTTCACTACCGACTCGGTACCGAGCGTCGACACGCCAACATCATTCTATGTATCGTATTAACTGTGCGAAATTTGATACGCTTTTTGCCCTTTTTATAATTTAAAGTTTAAAACAATTTATAAAATGACTAGATTATAGGACAGAGAGATTTAATATTAAAAATTAATATTAACTTAACCAAGACATAACAATTCCTTGAATAGCGTTGTGAAAAACCAGACAAATGAAAACAAACATAATAGCCAATAGCCTACAGCAAGTTGTGCGCCATCGTCGCCATGCGTTAAAATTATTGATTTATTTCTATAGCGCTCTGATTTTATTACCAATAATTATATTTAACTAAAAATGCAGACCGCAGACATTTGTTTAAGAAAAATAATAAAAATGTGTTATTGTTCTTACTTTACTTTGCAGAATTGTTACTTGTTAGAACAGAACTTATAATATTGTCATCTTGTTTCTGGGTCGCCGCGGGGCCCCCCGCTGCGCGGGGCCCTAGGCCCGGGCCTCGCGTGCCTATGCCTTAAAACGGCACTGGATTAGGTGATTATCGTGGTGGCAATCTCACAGTTGAAATGTGGAAAACAAACACTGAGTGTAGGTACAACGTACATAGCCTAAATGCGGGCTTTATATAGAGATGTGTAAAACCTTTAAAGAGGTGTTTAAAATAAACAATTTACGTCGTTGAGCATTCTGGTTACAGTGGCGCTACCTGCATCCGCCCATTAATTTAAGGATTTACGTCGTATATACAACGACTTTAAAAATCTATACGGATTTTAATCTTCAATTTAAAGACATCATACCATGCATCATCCATCAAGAATTGCATGAACAGCATACATTTTATTCTGAGCTTCATGAAAATTCTGCAAGAAAATATTGCTTAGGCCTACTTAAAAACTTGAATAGAATTTTTAATTTTTAACCCATATCCGGTAGGCTATACAAAGTACACTAACTATAGCAATATTTACAGGTAGGTGAGGTAAGTGGACGTTAACGGAACTATCAGCAATAAGATGTCGCTAAACATTGGAAACTAATCGTAATCGTAAACTAAAAATTGCTCGAATACCATTCGAAGGCTAAGCACAGGGCACTAGCTTATCCACGAGCGCTGCGTCGTGTCAGATGGGTTGTCCAGAGATGTCAAGTGAAGTGATGTCAAGTGAAGTGATGTCAAGTGAGATGTCTCCGGTTGCCGGAGAGACTAGAGTGGGGATGCAGAGAAGCTGCTAAGGCGGGCTTTGTTGAAGGTTAGAAAACTTGGAAGGCGGAGGATTGAATGGATCAGGGTAGGAATTCTTGAAGAGGCGAGACTTTAGTTTCGAGTGGAAAGTCTGTGGGATGATAAGTAGAGGAGCCTAAGGCTGAGAATGATGGTTCAGCGGAGGTGTTGGTACTTATCTATGGCGCCACTCCGATCAGCGGCGCGCTCGACCCGCATCGACCCGCATCAGTGCCAGCACCGGCGAAAAGGAAGGTTTACAATCGTCTACGGAACTGAAGCGGAGAGAGGACAAGAAGCTCTTGGCGGAGGGTCTGGGAAGACTGTTTCAGGCTGTAGGACCCATATAGGCGAAACTCCTGGATTGAGCCGTGGAAGAGTGCATGCGTGGAACAACCATAAGACCACGGGCCGAGGATCGCAAGGAGGCCCTCGCAGGCAAAGAAGAAACCGGAGTGCAGAAATTCATTAGGTAGGACGGAGCAGACCCAGAGAGGCAGTTGTCCAAGAGGGTAGGGTTTTGAACTGAATATATAGTTGATTGTTCATGCCGTTGTATCCAATTATATCGAAACCTAATTTTTATTTGTTCAGAGTGAATAATCCAGTTCAATCATACAACCTCTCACTTTTGCAGTGCATTCTCTCAAAGTTGTTTCTGAAATGGTGGCATACATTAAAAACGGCCAATGAGGCACCTGATTAGTAGGTTGAATAAGAAAACAATTACAGTAATGGTTAGATGACGTCAGGCAACGATCGATAGACAAAGAATAACAATAAGATGCGGTGAAAGCAGATGCTGTTCTTTTGTACTAAGGAACAGAGAAACTCAGTTTCTCATAGGCGTTTATCAGAGATGGTTTAGGTAATGTTGCATGTATCTTTCACTCAATCGCTTTGTCTTCAAGGATATTCTGAAGGGGTACATAACGTACGTCGTCTCTGCATTTCCACGTCGTTTTGCCATCTTTATCTTACCTGGTGGCCCATTTTCCCACAGTCATAGCATACCTACCACATAGGCCTATTCCGAGTAATTTGCCAATTTATGCATTTTTATGGTAAAAACTTTGATACAGTCGAATGACTAACATTAATATTTGAAAGTAGAGCCCTGCGCCGTCCGGGCCGCGTTGCCTCCCCCAACAATTCGTGGGCGCCGCCGCAGATTTTTTATGTCGGCGCGCTGCCGCCGCCGACAATTTCTCAGCGCGCCGCCCATACCAGGCTGATATGTTTAATTGTAATTGTTACATTGTTCATGTTTTGCATGATTTCGCGATACACTGCTTTAATGCGAAATGGAAGTAGACATCTTGTACTTACTTACTTCGTTTTATTTTCTGCGTCTCTTTACGACGATTGATCGGCAACACGAATTGTGGACGTCAATGCTATGAGCCTGTAACGTGTAACTTATTTCTTGGTAGACCGGCTATAAGCTAGGATGGATGGGAACCGTCTACCACGTTTAGTGCAATAACACTCCAAACCTTTTATTACTTTTTGTTTGAGACGACAATCGGTAGATGCTTGTTCATCATTTTAACGGCATTGGGCCTATATAAATCAATAGACTAGCTAATAGTATGCTGTGGAATGATTTTTGTTCAATGTTGAATAAAACAGTGGAATCATACAATCTCTCAGTTTTGTGAGCATTTTTCAAAGTTCTTTCTGAAATGGTGGTATACATTAAAAACGGCAGAAAAAGCATCTGATTTATTTTAGTAAGTTGAATAAGAAAGAAATGACGGTAAATGTTAGATGATGTCAGAAAACGATCGATGGACATAAATTGACGATTGCCAACGATTAAGTGAACACAGAGCGTCGCCTGAGAATTACACTGTTTTTGACGATAGCCAACGGTTAAGTGAAGACAAATGCTGTTCTTTTGTACTAAGTAACAAAGAAAGTCAATTTTTCGTAGGCGTTTATCAGAGCTGGTTTAGGTAATGTTGCATGAAACTTCCACTCAATCGTTCTGTCCTGAAGGATATTCTGAAGGGGTACATAACGTACGTCGTCTCTGCATTTCCACGTCATTATGCCATCTTTATCTTTTTCCCGGAATCCTCCTCCGATGACAAAGACTCTTTCATTCTCAAGAACCAACCCAAAGTGGAGAACACCAGTCTTGAACTGTTTTCGTTCAAGCCAAGTCTCAGTCTCAAAGTTAAATATAAAGCAAGTGTATTGTCCAGCTAAAATAACAAATGTCTTCCAAAGTACAGCTCGCATCAATGAATTAGAACATGGCATTGGTTTCGAAAGGAGAGTGCATGTGTTCTGTTTGGTGTCATACACTTGAACATGATTGAACGCTTTGTTATCTTTATCTAATCCACCGAAGATAAAGAGTGAACTCTTGAATGGAACACAGTTACCTGAGGCTTGGACACAGTGAACCAACTTCCCAACGATTGTGAATATGCCGGTGATTGAGTTGTAAGCTTCTACGCTGTCTAAAACGCTTCGTTTAGCATCCGCGAATCCTCCGCAGATGTACAATACTTCACCTATAAACGCTGCGCAGTGTCTTCGTCGACCTTGAACTAAAGAAGCGCATTTCACCCAACCAGAAAGAAAATTGTACTTCCAGATTTCATCTGCGTTGTTTCCTATTCCTGTAACGTACATCGTGTTATAGTAAACAGCGGCTACAACATCGGCCGCTATCATGGTAGTTGGTATATGTTCTTGTGTTGAGATTTCATTTGGCCGATGTAGATTTATTTTGATGACGTCTTTTGTTATGTTCCGACCATCGTTTATTCCAACGACAATTGCACAGTTCTCAAACTTAGCAGTGGTGTCTGATTTGCAAGAAAAGTACATGTAACTATATTGACATTTGAAGGTTTAACGTAGTTGCAATTTTGACGAACATCTAATCATGTAGTAATTAAATCTCATTTAATCTTTGAAATCTAATCGCAATTACGTTTCGTACTTATTCCTCTTCACAAAGTATGCAATTGCTTGAAAACTGCGTCTCATTTATAATAATTTAATCATTACTGACCCAAACACGTGGCCTTAATTTTCGCGGTTGTATGGCCTCCCAAAACGACTCTAATCTAAAATAATCCAGATTCTCAGACCCTATTTAATCTTCCTCTTAACTCATATTAATGAAAAGGCCAGAAGATAAATAGAAAGACATACTACATATTAAACTTGAGCCAGGTGTCAAAGTTCTCGGTACGTAGCTCTTCATAATTATAGGTCAAAACCCCCTAAACTTCTCATACACTTACCAAAATCAATGTCAAACTAAATACAAATCTATTACACAAAGTTCAATACCATCCACTCAGAAGATTGCTGATGTCATACTACTATATAATTATGTGCTGTCAACAAACGAGCTTCACGACTAGATAACCATCAAGCTTCCAAATAGCACCTAATCTAGAATAATTTAGTCTAATTGATATAATCTTGACACTTGACACTTGTTTATTTGGTAACCAAACTTATACATATACAGCAGAAACACGCATTATTATATTCCAAAGTCTGGCTACACCGGAGGCCCAAAAGGGGTCAAATGACCCCGCTACCAGGGCCACCTGGGTAGTAGTACAGTAAGTGTAAACCAGTCAATCATCCATCATTCTTAACTCAGTACTTAATTAAAGCCTGTAAGTATAATTATCATTATACAATGTTTTCATTGTTCTTAACAAATACTTAACGAACGCCAAGATAACAAGATAACATAACCTGTGATCAATCCTGTGAACATTTATAATAATTCAGTGGAATCAATTTTTAGAGAAGACCTCAGCTTATTCATAAGCAGTCACCTACATACATACTTTCATGCTAGAGTAGCCCATATGCACATATACATACTTATTCCCACTTGTACCCAAGCACATCAACCTACTTATACACCTGAAAGCACTCATACTTTTTCACAGCCCTAGATATATGCATATATGCATGCGTGTCAACAAACATACATACACTCTCACATACATACACTCACCACGCATACAAACACTTAAACATACATATATAGAAACATACAGATTAGCACAAGTCAACACACCATCCCATATACATACATACTCAAAAACCAAATTGATTACACAATCTGTAGAAGAGTAAATTATCCCTTCTGCAAAAATAATTAATTCATAAAATATGTCGTGCCAGTACATCCGTATGATGTATTAAACAGTGCATTAAATATGCAATAAGATAGAAGCTATCCAATGAAATCCTTAAGAGATTATCTAATACAATTGAGAAGTAAAATACTTCACTGTAATTGAAAAAATAAATCATATCAACGCATCAGTAAATTAGGTAATATCCATGCATTCACAGTAGGCTACATCATTGCATTCCTAGGACAGGTTGCGACAACACAATCATTAAACCAGCTATACCAGCTATACAAAATTTAAAAAATATACAATGCATCAATTGAGCATGTTAGACCAATGTCTCAACAGAGCAGTTTTCACAGAGTGTCTATGAATTAGACACCAATTTGGACTATTAGAGAGACTACTAACTAGATAGTGTAGCAGATTACACATGTGATAATAAACGAAGGTAGTGCTAATCCGATAACCATATCAATCACCGGCACTTTTAGAAGCAAATCGCAACAACAACCAAATCAAATTGGATCAGAATTTTGAGCTATCAACTAGGATAAAAAGCAAGAGCTACATAATTAGTTAGGATCTATAGCGGTGTTTCATATATCGACACGGGACGGGTGCGAAATCAATCAATCAATCAATCAATCAATCAACGGAATTTATATAGCGCCCCTTCAAGGCAACTACTCAGAGGCACTCCCGACCCAAGCCCAGTCAAAAAGAAAAGTCTTAAGGTTCTTATAAAAGGTACTAGACATGACCCGAGGGAGAGAGCGCAGGTCAGAGGGTAAGCCATTCCACAGAGAGGGACCTACGACCGAGAAAGCCCGATGCTGTCTAGTGACAGTGCATGCATGTGGAACCACAAAGTCATCTCTGGTAGCCGAGCGCAGAGATCGGCGACCAGAGCAGGCCGAGGTCAGGGTAAAAAGCTCTCGAAGGTAAGCTGGCGCTATGCCGAGAAGACAATGCCAGACTATGCAATAGACTCTATAGTGAATACGCTGCTGGACAGGAAGCCAGTGGAGGGCATCCCGCATGTACGCAGAGATGTGACCATACTTGGGGACACCACCCACCAGACGAGCAGCAGCCCGCAAGACCCCCTCCAGGGGATGCAGTCGGACCTGTGGAAGCTCAAAATAGAGGGAGGAACAGTAGTCAAGGCGATTAACGATGAAGGCATGGACCAAGGTGTAGGCAGAGGAGGGAGAGAGAGAGAGAGCGGGACACTACCCGTAGTTTACGCAGGCAGTAGTAGCAAGAACGGGTCAAGGCCGCGATATGCGGCACAAAAGTCAATTCTTGGTCCAGGACCACCCCTAAGTTCCGAACAGAGGTGGAGAAGACGAAGGTGGGAAAATCGGAGGAGAGAGACCCCAGGTCCAGCTTATCCAACTGCTGGCGGGTACCAAGCCAGATATAGTTAGTTTTACACGGGTTAAGGCGTAATCGATTTGAAGCCATCCAGGAAGTAAGAGCATCGGTGGCGTGCGACACAAGTCTGATCGCAGAACCAGCCTGGGATGCTAGACAATGCGTATAAGACTGGACATCGTTAGCGTAAGAATGGCTCGAGAGGGATCAAGATGCAAGGATAGTTCCAATGTCTGCAGTAAAGAGAATATAGAGGAGTGGCCCAAGAACAGAACCTTGTGGGAGACCAAAAGGAGCAGGACGCCAGAGCGATCTAGATGAGTGAAAGATAACAGAGTAGGAGCGCTCCGAGAGGTAAGAAGAGATCCAGAGAAGTGGTAGGTCCCGGATACCAAAAGTTAAGGAGAGACGACTCAGGAGGAGACTGTGGTCTACCGAGTCAAAGGCAGCGCTCACATCATAAAGGGCCAGCAGAGTGAGCTGGGATGAGTCCATGGCACCATAGACGTCTGAGAGAAGGCGGAGAAGGAGGGACTCAGTAGAGTGACCCTTACGGAACCCAGAATGGCACGGAGGAAGCAGATTATTGGCGTCCAAATAGCTAAACAGCTGACTAGCAATCAATTTTTCAATAATTTTGGAAATGGTAATTAAGTCAGCATGTTAACTAATGAAATGCTAATTACACTTATTGAACATACACACATTCTAGGTTTACCGGAAGTGATGTCAAACGAGACTTGATTGCGGAGGTCCTTGGTGAAAATTTACCTAAATTAATATGCATTATGAAGCGATTCAAGAGGGTGCTATGTAAATGCTACCGTAGCTACATTACATGTCCATGGCTCGGATGGCCTCATATTTTGACTATTATGTTGTTTTTGATCAATTGGTCAATTTTCGATTATATTCTGAAATTTCTCTTTTTTGGACTACTTATGCGACCAAGTCTGCATTTTCTTCTTGAAATAAATTCTCTTTTGCCATCGTCTTTTAAATGGTGTTTGGATTTTTTTGTATCAGAGCTCTGTGCACCGCCACTGAAATCGTCGACCTTGATGTGGCACAGGTTGTCGTCACTGCGTACGGTGTCACTTTGCATTCGGAAAATCCAAAGGCCATTTACCTTCTATCAAAAATTCAAGCTGCTCTCTTTTTCAAAGGCCGTGTATGGAATGCTTCGGAGTATTTGCCCTGAAGATGTTCTATACAGCTACTCGTTCTGAATTATTAAATGAAGAAAATGGTACAAATGACAGAATATCATTCATTCTTTCTTTCTAAACTGTAAAGAAAAAACGTTTCGTAACCTTTTTTCTCCTCTGGTTTGGATGACTTCGATAATGAGGAAACTTTGCTTGGATCTGGAACAGGTGGTCTTTCAACGCTTTTATTGGCAATTGATGTTTGTTCCACTTCTGAGCAACCAGGCGTCTGGCAACAAATATAATTATGTTGCAGGTTATATTACGTAGGTCAACCGGTATTCTATGGCTATGGCTTTCCTAAGATGCCAGCAGAGGGAGTGAACGGTGTGCAGAGAAATTTCTGTGTGGAAAACCTCCTGGAGTTCAAGACTGCTGCAAACTGATAGTGCCACCATCATGCACACTGGAAACAAGATGGCTGGCAATATGTCATGGCTATTGAAGTGCTCCTGCAAGCGATGATGGGTCAATACTCAAGTTATAGCATTCAGCATAAGTATAAGTCCTAATTTACACCTACAGACCGATCTACATTTGATGGGGCTCTGCAATGTGTAACGGCTTAATAGTGCTACCACTAGAGAAACATAGATTTTGCCACATATATATAAAACAAATTAACCCAGTAACCTCTCCCTCAAATATACTTTAAACTCAACGAATGGTTGATCCACCGAGTAGTATACTGCTGATGACTTAGAACTACCTGTCTGATATCTGGTCGCATAAATTCAACATAGTTGCTTGGGAAGAAGCCAATTCTGCCTTGTAGCTCTCCCTTCCACCACCCGGGATACTCCAATTTTTTCTGTAGGACGGAAATTATGTCTCCGACATTCAATGTTAACTCATCCTCTTTTTCAGCCACGTACGGTAAGACCACACGAGCCCGTTCCACTGCAACTTTACATCCAAAAACGATTACGAGTATATAGACAGCGCACAATTCTAACATGCCATCTATTAAAACTCATATTCAGAATTCAAAACGAAGTTGCACATATAAAAATGTCACAATACTTTATTCGCAGAGATATTTTAACCCACAGTAAACGAGAGATGTTTATCCTGTGCCTTCGCCTAAAGGGCAATAAGCCAAATTGTCCCTACTGGCCGACTTATCTTTAGTATTCACATACAATGCTGAAAGTAAAATTATAAGCGACTTTGACCGAGCACCGAAATTTAACCCAAAACCAGGGCTTCCGGATTTGATTTCATCCGGCGTTACTGAATAAGCTGGTCTTTAACGCTACTCTTGAGCGGCTCTGAGGAATTGGGGATGGTTACATTACGTCACATCTTAAATTTATTTAGGGCTTCTACATAGCATCTCCTAAAACAACAGCTGGTGAAGACACGCGTGCATAATGTGCTGTTCTGATGAAAGTAATTGAACCACAGTGTTGAGAGCTTCATTCAAACGAGGCATTAGCTCTTATCAAAGTGCTCTAACTTACAGTCAAGTTATAACTGCGGCATAATACGTGGAAACCTGGGAAAATTAAAGGTCCACAGTAGACGAGGCAGCGAAGGAAGAAAGCATGATGCGCATTGTGATGAAATACTGTTACAGATACTAGGCCAAAAGAGAAAGCCAGGAAATGAAGCAAATCCGCTTTCTATATCTACACTCTAATCAAAACAGCTGAGATCCGAGACACTGAGATAGAAAGACACACTTTAAAGCTTATGCAATTAAACCTTTAGACGAGACAGATGCAAAAGTTCTGTGTAGCCTCTCCTTATATAGATCAGTAAATTTTTTCATAATATGTCAGAAACAAATTTCTTGGCAAATGTTACCTTCGATTTTTCCCACTACGTTGCTGCTGGAATTTTGCAACGCTTTTCTAAAATCTGATGTTTGATAATAGATTTTGACTGATTTACGTGGACAAGAAATGAACGCGTCGTGATCTCTTTCTAATTCGTCTGCTCGATCGATCAATTGGTCAACTGAACTGCAGATGTCGGTGGCAGATCCTTTCGATCTCAGTTCATTGCAATAAGCCTCGAAACTTCTGAATGTTGTGCAGCATCTGTAAATTTCTTCTAATTCAATTTCCATTTCCTTTAGATGATTTGATTTTATTACAGATAAGTCATCTAATAATGACTTTGTGTGTTTATCGATCATATCTCTAAGCTCCTGATTTCTTTCACGAATTGCGTTTTCTTTATCGCCAATTTCTTTAAGAAAATCTGCCTTTTTCTTTTCCATATTAATTCCCATTGATTTAATTTCGTCTGCATATTTCGATATTTTCCTTGCGTTCTCTGCAATCGTTTGACGAAATTCTTTATCGACTGTGGTGACATCTTTGCAGTCGTGCAACTTATGACTTTCAACAAAACACGAGACGCAGACGATTTTCTTGCAGTCGGCGCAATAGTAGTCTAATGGTCTATGAATATGTTTGCTGCAATATTTCACAGAGAAAGATTGCTTCATTTCTGATTTAGTGTCACTTCCAATTTTCATTAATTGGTGATTTCTATATTGATGAACTTTGACGCAGCTGTCGCAGTAGTTATCTTGGCATTCTAAGCATCTCATCGTGGCTTTTGGTATTTGTTCTGTTTTGCCCTCATTCCTTATATTACACATATCGCAGATGATGGTGGCACTCCACGTTTGCAGTGCAGTCTTGAACTCCAAGAGGTTTTCCATAAAGAAGTTTCTCTGTACACCATTCACTCCCTCTGCTGGTACGATGAACTCTTTACGACACAACGGACAAGGCATCTTGTCTCCTGGCTTCATCTGTGCCTCTTCTGTAGTGCGTTTCAGGCATTCAAAACAGAAGGTGTGAATGCATGGCAACACTCTTGGATCTGTGAATGCACTCATGCAGATTGGACATTCTGTTATCTCTCTTAGTTGTTTTGCACTTCTTTCTTCAAGATCCGCCATCTTCAGTATTCGAGGGAATCTACTGTCCTTGAAATATATAGCCTACGTATAGCACAAACCATATTTTTTTATCATATTTAATGTTAATTTATCGCAAATATATTTCTCCTCAAAGTGACATTGTTTCATAAGTGCTATAGGTGTTATTTCTAAACTTGTCACAACTACACCAGGAAGACGTTTATTATAATGAATTCGATAAATGCAGCAAACGGAAGATTTTTAACGTTGGAATTGGTTAATAAGACAAGAATTGACGATCCATCAAATGCCTCCATTCAGCCAGAAACTAACGACCCTCGTCTGTGATGGCGGACTGGTTTGGTTGGTTTAAGGATGCTGCTTAGAAGTTTGCGCTATATATTTTCCATATTGAATTTACTTAGGCCTACATCATGCTACCCGTAAACTCTAATCCTCCTAGACAAAGTTTGAGAAGTGAAGAAGAGGCCAGAAATTCATACAAATAGCTAAGGAGGTGATTGACTTTCTTAGTCTTTTCTGAACAAGCCGTTTGGTGCATTAGATGCCATGTAGCCTTGAAGTTGCATATAAGGGTCATAATCTGAAATGTTACAGATTTCGTCATGGAAAAGAAAACAATTTTTGTACAAAATTTGTTGCAAGAGTTTTCTTTAGTAATGTGCCTTGTTAAATTTAACTATTAAATTTGAAAAAAATCCACTATATTTGCAGTCGTAAGTTAATTTCTTTCAGATTGTATGCAGGCAAAACGCCTCTTTTGTCATTGCCATCCGCCTTTTTAAATCATATTTAATTAAATGGACCTGAAATATTGTTCTGGTGCTTACAAAATGGCAATTTCTTAAAAGTAGATGATACCAGCATTAAGTAGGAATACAGCAGACCTTTCCTTAACATAATATATTAGTGTGCGGTCGAGAAATTAAGATATTCCCGAAATTAGTCAGAAATCGCTACAGTATTTTCAGTTATAGAAAAAATCTGTTCAGCATTAACTATAACTGTATGTAATATGCATTAGGTACAAGCTGAACAACATTTTAAGAGTTGCTGGTAAATTCTAAGTACTTGCAATTTTTATATCAAACAATTCACACAGGGATGGTAATGACCGTTAAAAATACATGTAATTCACTCTTAGCAATGCGTCATTAATAACACGGACAATTTCTAGAGCGCCGTAACGCGACCATGCCGCTACAAGGGCGCTGTGTAGAGTATACCATCATGAGAAGATCGCGAAATATCATGAATACGGATGGTAATGGTGAAAAACAACCGCGAATCGTTATGACATAATGATGATATTTATTACAACTGTCAAACATTTTCACATGAATTACTCTATTGGTTATGTAATTTCAATCAGTTCAACAAAAGCAGTAAATAAAATTAGTTATCGATGTTTCAATCTACCTAAACCAGGAAATACAACACTAAATAGTAATAAACAGAAACTTACTTTTCTTCTCAGTTGGAACACAAAAAATTCAATCACAAACGAAAAATTAGGAATTTCAAAAGAAAACGGCATGATCCCATTAATAGTTGAAAAGATCTTGTTCCTTTTCATTTTACTTTAGTAGGTAAGCACGTTCGGTAAAATTTATAGGCTTCCGAAAAATTGAGATGGCGATGATGACTATTTCTATGGACAAGTATAAACAGGCTCAAAAAGAAGATAAATATTACGAAAACGAGTCTAAGTGTATCACTATTGCATATGCTAGCTAGAAATTAATCAAATAATACCATTATTACAGGTTGTCATGGAACAAATTTCTGTAAAAGCTGAATTAAATGCATTCTACACCCTGTCGGACAGAGGATGGTAAAGATATTTTGTATACATTTAGTAATTTTTTCTAAATTTCCAAAATCTAACAGCTACAACAATTATGAAAAATGTTAATCTGTTCAGTCTGTGAAAGATAGGCAAAAAAAATTGAAGACATTATCGAAAGAACTCAAAAAACGCAGATGGGAAATCAATTCTGCCCTTTTCGGATAGAGACCCATAAATCTTCTAGTTTCGACCTCTATCTAACTGCAACGTTTCTATGAGAGATAGGATCGAGAATATCGTATATGAAAGTGGTGTAATATGCCCGAACAAACAACTGCATTATGCTGAGACTTTGACAAATTTAAATAACACATGACGAAATAGCTGCATAGAGGAAATCTCTTAAATTAGGCCTATCAACGGGTCTGTTGGTTGCAAATGTCTGATCTCATGACTTCTAATGTCGGAAATAAATCGATGGTGGGAATTATTATTTGACACCACACGAGGGCTTCCCAGTTCCTCTGCAGTCTCTTGCAGATGTCTGGTTTAGGTAACTAAACGTACATCAGGTATAATTACTTCGTTTTCAGACGATGAGTAATGCGACCAACTCAATTAACTGCCCAGTTGCAAAACATAGTAGTTTACTGTTTTATGCTAACTGACCTGTTTGCGATCGACGTCTGTCGTAGAAGGTCTCGCTATACCTGTGAGTCAAAGCCTTAAGACGAAAGAGATTTTAGCAACGACCTTTGCCCAAAGCAAAGAATTGACTGCTTCAACTATCTCTTTATTGTACTTATTATTCAGCATTTACGTTAAATAAATCTTAATATAGGTCGCACAAAACCACTTTACCGTACACTTAAGAACTACTCACGCTATTTTGTTTACCTTCTGCGAAATCAAATAGGCGATCACGTAAAATGAATAGAATATCTGTGCTTTATGTATCCTTCGCGTTTATAAAAGTTAACCTTTGCTACTGCTAGTCCCTAAAAGTATAGTGCAGGTACAGGTGTAATTCATGTGCGCTCTGCAAACTACTTTCTTTTAGCTTCAGCTTTCTCTCGTCGTAAAACCCACACTGTTTGCATTGCTATATGAACAAGATGGAGCGATTTGACATGACTCTGATTAATAATATTCAGGGTTACTGAAATGCATAAACGACTACATGTAAACCCGATTACAGCTAAAACTATTTTGTTATATTATACTCCGTGGTTTTCTTTAGCAAATGAACACGAACAAGATATTGCGATGATGCATCAATCAAGAGCCAAGTGTGCAGAAGAAAGTTGCAACTTCAGGGCTAATGATTCAGCAGGGTAAAAAATTGCCTTACGTGCTCTAGAACGCGACCATATTAAGTTTATACTTATATAAACTTAACTTTTCTAGCGTCTTTCCAGAAACTTTCAAAAGCGAAAACAATGCTCATTAGGCTATTATAATGGCGACATCCCAGTGGCGATCAAGAACAATCTGGTTCTGTAGTGGTTACCAAAGAGTTCGCATTATTTACCTTGAAGCAGCTTTACACCGTTAATTGATAATGGATAAGGACGGCTGACATTAACCATGTCCACTGTTCGAAGACACACAGGCGAAGGCAAAGCAAACAGGCCTTGTGTGATTTATAATAACTTATTAGTCACTCAAGCTAAGCCGAAGAGGTAACCATACAAATGAAGCGTTTGAAGTCTTTCAATGTATTAGTCTCAGCATAATGAGGGTGGGAGGCCAATCCTCTCATCGCCGGCTAATATGAGAGAGAAGATGGCCATGTCTAGGCTACTGTACTCGTGTTATAGCTGAGTTCGATAGGGGCGCAAATGAAACAGATATCTAGAAATATCTTCCAGCCATAGTGAACACCTAACTTATATTCTTGAGATTGCCCGGATCTTTTGTTGACAGTCCCTTGATGCTATTAGACGATTGTACACTGACTTTGTGACTAATTCCCACGAATTTAAGTTATTTTCAGGTTAATAGAAAATTTAAATCAATCTGTATGTAAAGTAAGCTTAAGGCACTGCACTTCTTCTTATTAAAAGGAGAGAAACACGAACTGGTAGACAAAGGAGTTATTTGCATGTTTTATATTTATATAAATAGCCTATCGCTAGAGAAAGGAATATAGACCGCCAAGTACAACCTACATGCGCGAGAGCAAGGCAGACAGAGAAAGACTATGCAATGGCTTAGAACGCTTTGTATGACCTTGCCAGATTAGCACAGCTGCAACGAAGCCTTATTGAAGTGCGATGAAAGAAATGAGATTTATGACATTTTGAAGACGCCTAAGCTAACTCCAAGAGGCAGCCAGAAAAGTGAAGTGCTACAAGCTTTAGTTTATAATATAGTGAAGTGCTACAAGCTTTAGTTTATAATATATAGCCCGTCACCAATCCTCTCTCACACTTCCTGATCACAGAGAGAGAGAGAGAGAGAGAGAGAGAGAGAGAGAGAGAGAGAGAGAGAGAGAGAGAGAGAGAGAGAGAGAGAGAGAGAGAGAGAGAGAGAGTGAGAGAGAGAGAGAGAGAGAGAGAGAGAGAGAGAGAGAGAGAGAGAGAGAGAGAGAGAGAGAGAGAGACAGAGAGACAGAGAGACAGAGAGACAGAGAGACAGAGAGACAGAGAGACAGAGAGACAGAGTGAGAGAGAGACAGACAGACAGACAGATACAGAGACAGAGACAGAGACAAAGACAGAGACAGAGACAGAGACAGACAGAGACAGACAGAGGGAGGGAGAGAGAGAGAGGGAGAGAGAGAGAGGGGAGAGAGAGAGAGAGAGAGAGAGAGAGAGAGAGAGAGAGAGAGAGAGAGAGAGAGAGAGAGAGAGGCAGAGAAGGAGAGACATACAGGCAGAGGAAAGAGAGAGAGAGAGAACTGGCCATAGCTCGTCAATTTGAAATAAAGAGTTTTAAAATTGTTGTATTGAATTATAGACGTTGCTGATGTTGACCTTTCATTTTCTAATATCGAGTATAAACTGTTGCTACATAATCATGGTTGAACAACGTTGGCTTAATTAGTTGCAGTTGGTTGTTGAAACGTATGTCCGGGCACCACTGGACGTGGATATGCTGGTGTGACTCCAATCGCGCCTTTTTTCAGAGATTTTATTCCCATGTTAGCACCTTCCATGCACCTGAATCGTTAAATGGCGTAACACCTGTTCAAACAGGAAGCTGTGGTGTAGGAACTCACCTGATAATTCATTAAAACATTTAGCAGGGTCGAGGTCATAAGGTTGCTATAGAGAATCATGTACTTTTAGGCTAATCGCCGTGGGGCATCTGTTGGAATCGGCCATATGGAAGTGAGGTACAATTTTTAAGGTCGTATCAACTTTCACTTCTAATTTTTCTGAAAATTACGACGCTTTGGAACTTAATAAATACAGGTGACCGGTAAAGTAAAGGCCAAATAAAGTCATTTTCTGTGCAGTATTATGAAAATTCTATAATATCTCACCTACTTGTGATCTTTATCTCTTTTTAGGAGTGTGGCGGTCTGTGAATCGAAGCGTGCACGAAAGCGATCTCGGAAGCGACCTTTCTCCGGACTACTCTGCAAACCTCTGGAACTACGTATGCGAATCACGTAAATTTGTAATGTATCTGTTTGGTAGGTAAACTAGCTAGCCGTAGAAACTACAAACTACAATGGCAGTTGGATTATTGGAAACTAACAGTCTGCGAAACTACAAACTGTAGAAAGCGTAGCCTACGGCACTGGAACCGTCAGGTGCAAATATGACTCAGTGTTGTTGTCCTCGAGACCAAGTTCTTGGTCTCCAGTGCACACGAGTTCGGTTTCAAAAGTCTTGACCTTGGTCGTGAGACCAATAGTCTTGTTCTTGGTCTTGGTCTTCAGGTTCAAAGTCTTGGTCTTGAGGTTAAAGGTCTTGACAACAAGACAGACATGACATCTTAAATGTTCTGTTGACTGTTCAAATTCGGTTTAGCTTTCCCTCATCCTTACATTTACATTGCACTCAATGCTCACCAACCGTAACGACGTTGGCTCAGCTGTGGTATTGAATTACGCGCCTGACTATTAAAAGGTTCCTTTCAGCTGCAGCGCTTAGCAGACGTATTTCGGGTTCATCTGTGTGTTGTTGTAAACAGGTTTTGTTCACGACCTGTCGAATGATTTGTATGCCAACAAATAGAAGTGGAGCAAGGCTACTTTTAAGCAGATGATAAAATTGTAGCCAGCCTGCAGGCCTATTAGGTCTATTAGGTCAATATGTTAGGCCTCATATAGAGATCAGTATGTTAAGCAACCTATTTGTATATTAGGCCTATATCTTAGATCCTTATGGTTTGTAACGTTTGGGCGTCTGCAGTTATTTATTGAACTATAAACATAAAGTCACAGTTTTCGTTGTGAAAGTTTTCGTTTTTAACTTTTTCTCGTACTTACGTTCACCCTCCATGTAGCCTACTGCTCAACAACCGCAACAAATAGGAGTCAAACCTGGTATTGAATGCACGCCTAACTGTAAAAGAGTCTGCCCCTATATGTCCTTCAAACAACGCATGTTAGTAGAGCCTTAGCTTCATCTACATGTTTTCAACAGGTTTTACAGGTTCTGTTCACACCCTGTTGAATGTTTTTGTAAGTAAGTAAGTAGGTATATTCTTTATTAAGAAGCGCTTGCAAACGCGCAGCGCTGTACAAGAAAGATATTACAGCATATAACTTCGTCTCACATAATATCAATCAAACAATGTAACCAATTAAGCGAAAGGTTATTACGAATGAATACACAACAGATATAAGAGATACAAAAAAGGCTATGCATACGATAAGATTCGGATCTGTGCTACGTATATTTTTATGCAAATTATACAACTGTATGCAGTATTATATAGTATAGGGCCTACGTTCTCTAACCTGTGGGATGTTGACAGGCCCGCCGAGAGGGAGGGGCAAGGGGGGCAAATGCCCAGGGGCCCGGCGACTTTTAGGGGCCCGGGCCGGGCCCGCAATCAACATATGAAAAATATTATAATCAGTAATACAAAGTTTAGGATTTATACCTTTTTAAATATATTATCTGATGCTTAACTACAATCAGTTTAAACTATAAGCATCTAAATAAAATCATAGTTGTATAATTATATAAATATAATAGGGTGCGATCCTAGCATCATCTAAATTGTTTCATTTTTTTGTACGACCGTACGATATTATATTTATATAAAGCATAAGGATAGTTTAGAGGCAGGTGACTGCTCTTCCTAGGGGCCCGTGACTGCTCTGCCTAGGGGCCCGCGACTGCTCTGCCTAGGGGCCCGTGACTGCTCTGCCTAGGGGCCCGGAATTTCTGTCGGCGGCCCTGGATGTTGACATTACTTATGCAAATGCAAACAAAAGCCAACAGTTATTCTTTGGGTGTGTGCTTACTTTAGGAAGTCGAGGAATGTCAGTTAATTGCAGTAGTTACATAAGAAAGTCTTTATTTCTTCAGGTAAAACAGCTTAATCGAGTAAACCATCATGTTCATCTACGTTCAATCAATCAATCAATAGAAGTTGCACAGATTGAATTGAAATAATGTGACATGAGACGCTGCGCTCAATTCCATTTATGTAATTCGCACACCACAGATTGATACGCAACATACGAGTTCTGTTAATGCGATCTCTTTTAGTTTGCGCTTTTCCACAGGAGCTATTGCTATGACCTCACAGATGCGATTTAGAACAGTATGTAGTCAACCAGTGGATACCATCGCAAGCAAAGTCATCAAATCTCTACGTTTATTAAATGGCAGAACAATCAGGAATGAATATTGCTCGTATGAATAAATGCCATTTACTAATAGTAGATCCAGTCAGATGGATCTACCTACCTATTTGTCTGTCTTTCTGTCTCTCTGTCTTTCTGTCTGTCTGTCTGTCTGTCTGTCTGTATGTTTTTCTATATGTCTATCAGAATAACTAAGTAACTGACTAACTAACTAAACAAGTAACCATCAGAACTTGGCAACCATCGAATACAGAGTTTGGAACTAATTCAGTTTCGTGCTTCTCCAAAGCATTAAAGTAGGAAAGGCTCAATTCTTCTAGATCTACATTTACATATATAAAGAAAGGAGTTGTCTAGGCGAGTCACTGTTTATTCATAGTAAGGATAACGACTGTGAGCCTAGGGAAAAGCGGAAGCCTGTAAGTAGAACTGATCTAGCTGATCAATCGTTTGAAAAAGTATTAGATAAACCTGTTGAAAAAGCAGAGGTCTTTAGGTGGAAAACAAGATTTAGTCGACGAGAGGTCCCATGAAGAGAGTATTCTTGTTGTTTTCATCCTCTGAGAATAGGAATTCCCATAAGGCATCCATGAACTCGTCGCAGCTCAGCTTCCCATCGCCATTGGCATCCTTTGCCATGAACGACTCCTTCGCGTCAGGGATTCCGACAATCCCAAACAAGTTACGATGTTCGTCTTCCTGCAGGTAACCGTCACAGTTGACATCCATCAGATCAAAAACAATCTTTGCCAGATCCGAGTAGCATTTCATCAGCTCTGGGTCGTGGCGCTGCTTTCCGATTGAGTCGATAAACATCTCGAGGGTCAGTTGTTCCTTGTTGCCGATTTCGGCATACTTCGTGAATTTATCCCACAGCTAAGTCAGTACAAAGTAATGTTTACTAGGGTGAAACAATGTCTGCAATTGGTTTCGTAGTGTGTTGTAGTGGTAGTAATAGAAGTAGAAGTTGTAGTGGTACTAATAGTAGTATCAGTAATAGTAGTAGTAGTCGTGGTAGTGGTAGTGGCAGTGGTAGTGGTGGTAGTAGAAGTAAAGTTAGCGGTGGTAGTAGTAGTAGAGTTCGTGGTGGTAGTAATAGTAGAGTTAGTGGTGGTAGTGGCTGTTGTTGCTATATTAGTAGTTGGTGTAGTTGTTAATCCTGTTCGTTTGTTTAGTAAGTATGTCCTTTATTAAATACCAACTGCTAATCGCACTTTGGTGTACATAGTTCATAAAATTAATATAAGCCTATGACATCGAATGACAAAGATATTACTGGTTAAGGAGTCGACATTTAGGTATTATTCTGGGGCGCAGTGAGTATGCGACAGTTTTCTCGGTTAGTAACAACTGATATGCAAGTAGAACATGAGCTGGGCTGGTTATGAAGGCTGGAAATTAGAGACAGTTTTCTCGCAGAGTTGTTTGTTACGTAAGCCAAGCAATTTTTATTCTGAATATCTCACCTTTTCAAAATGAGTTTTGAGTTGTTCTACTTTCTGCTTGTCTACTTTCCCTGGCTCTGCATATCGCAACGCGACCCCAATATAATCACTCTTCGGTATCACTCCATCGTTGTCGTAGTCGAATTTCGAAAAATACGTTCTCAACTTTCTTTTCCAAAATTCAGACATTCTGCGGATAAATTCAACAGAGCATCTTTTTAAACTTTAGACAGCAACCTCGACTTAGACGTTTTCAATGTTAAGGTGGTTTGCATGGAATGAACTCAGTTTGGAACTCGATGTACTTATGACTAGAAACCCCACAGAAATACTTTGTCAGCGATTGAATCTCTCTCGTCAGATCTGCACGAGGTCAGCATCCGGGTACATAAATTAAAATGGCGCTGCATAAACGCTTTAGATGAATAAATGAATGAATGAATGAATGAATGAATGGTTGCTTGGTTGCTTGGCTGATTGTTTGCTAAGTTGATTGGTTGCTTGATTTCTTAGTTGCTTGGTTCTTTGGTTGGTTGATTGGCCGATTGATTGACTGATTGATAGCATTACTGTTATTATTATTAACTGTTGCTATAATAATTATTATTTTGGCAATTCTAATGGTAGTAATAACAATAACAATGATAAATTATATTGTAATTAAGCATTTATTGACCGTTATTCTGAAATGACCAAGCAATAATCGATGGGCTGAGCAATAGTGAGTGGAGGACTTGCTTGAGAGACCTACATAGCGTCCGTCTCGGGGAGGCTAGAACCTGTAGGTTTAGTGCTACAAAGGAAGGGACAGGGGTCACCCAAACATTCAATGGACCTATGCAGGGTCTATACCCTAAGTGGCGCTATATAAATTCTCGATTTCAATTACAATTACTATTAAGGTGGCGATGGAATTCGTGCACATTTGCATTTATCGTATTGCGCCAAGACAGTGAAGCTATTGCAATGGAGTCGTATAAGAATTGCAGGAAAATTTCCAGAGCGTCACCTTAATTTTACATTTAATTTTCAAAAACTAAGTTTATGGCTGAAAGCATTATCGTGAATTGGAAGCGTTAGATGTCTCAGCGCTCGTGAATAAATTGGTGACCTGCGCTTAGCTTTCAAGTGGCGTTTTAGAAATTTTGAGTTTACGATTACGATGCCTTGATTTTTTGGTCATGTTAAAGTTAGCCTAAATTTTGCAAATCTCGCGTCTACAGAAAAAACTAGTATGGTCTATAGAAAACTTTGCACAGTTTACAAAGAGTATTGTCGTCGATCCTATAGTAGAAATGCATTACCAATGAACACCGCATGAATCCTGACTAAATTTGTATGAACAGCGTTCTTTCTTAGGTCACAAATTCTACTGGAACCACACATTCACCATTCGATCAGTGTATCCTGTTTGTGAATCTCCATTACATGCTACCTGCAAATTAAAGGCCAAATAAAGTCATTTGAAAGCAGTTGAGAACATTTAATAGCAAATGTTAAACAAAGTCTCACCTGCTTGCGATCTTTATCTTGGTTTCAAGTTGCGGCGACACTGTTGAATGGCTACAATTAATAGCTTGCGTCTGCAAAAATAAACACTTGTTTCTGCGGGCTATCGAAGACGTACTGCTCTGGGACCTTCAGGTGAAAGTGTGGCTTCCTACTGGTATTGTACCTCTGGCTGTTTTTATCGCAGTTTACCTGTCTTTTGCCCTTACATCTATTCTTTATGCATTGCTGAACAACCATAACAAAATTTGAATGCACGTCTAACTTCTAAAGAGTCTGCTATCATAGACCTTCAAACAACGCAGAGCAGACGACTCAGTTTTATCTACGTGTTTAACAGGTTTCACTTAGTTCACGCCTTGTCAAATGCTTTTTATGCAGAAAACGTTACTAGAGTCGGAGCAGGGCTTCATAATGCATATATAAAATTATAGGCATCGCAAGCTATGTGTCGATTAGAGTCCAGAGGTTCTTAACAGGTGTGTCGCGACACACTAGTGTGTCGCGAATCGACCGGTAGTGTGTCGCGTAAGCATGGTGTGCCGTTGGTGTGTCGCGAATTCTCACAGCCTACGTCCGTCATTCGTGCATTACACTTACTTACTTTAGCGGACGTAGGCTGTGAGAATTAGTAGCACTCTATATAACTATTCTATTATATCGCAATCTGGAGCGGCCATGATGTTTACCTTATACTGTATGCACGCTTGAGACCGCGCCGATATAAACTTTTACCCATTAGCCTACTGTAACATTCGAAATGTACAAATTTATCAAAAGAAATCGAAATTTTGCGAATCTACAACTGATGATGCGGAATCAGATTTCGGTAGCACTGACACAGATTTTCGCATCAACAGTAGTGACTACGAAAACGATGCTGCTGCCAGGGGCGTCTATCCCCCTAAGTCATTGGAGCAACTTCCCCTTCCCCCTTCTTCTTCCCCTACCCCTTCCTTGAATTCCTTCCCCCCTAAAATGGTGGCACATACACTGACAGATCTTCCCCCCTTATTTTTTGGATGGAGCATTTGCTCCAAGGTTTCTATGGTGTAGACGCCCCTGGCTGCTGCCACTGCTAGTATTGGTAAACCAATCAAGAAAATCACGAAAAAGAATAAATCTGTTGTACGCAAGTGGAACGATGACTACTTGAAATATTGTGGATCCTCGTTTTACTATGATCCAAAGAAAAATCCAGGAGCAAAAATCCAGGAGCAGAAATCCCATTAACTGCTACTAAGTTAACGTAGAAACTAGAAAGGATTCAATATGAACATTATAATTCAATAAAATGTTAACAATTTAAAATTTTAAATAAATGACTAGTCTAACTTTAACGTTTTAAACAATATTCACACATGACGATTGAATGGTGTGTCGCCAAATGGTTGCAAGTTTAAGTGTGTCGCGTGCCAAAAAAGGTCAAGAACCTCTGGATTAGACCTACACCTGTATGGTTTCTGACGTGTAGGCTTTTCCAATTACGCATACAGATGCAAAAATAAATTCACATTTTTTCGTTGGGAATGTAAGTATTTTGGCAGATCGAACAATAGAGGTGAGAAAGATTCTTTAGTCCTCCTTCCACCCCGCCCGACTTTCTACCTCCTCATGTTTGCAACTTTCCTACCGAGAGACTGCCTTTCGCTCAAAACCTAAAAACTGACCGCTTCCAGTCTAAATTTGGATCTTAACAGTTGCTCGGCTTCAATGTGCAGTTTTGAGTTTCGTAAGGAAGTTATAATTGTATTGCATAGCAAAGTCCTTGTTAACATTCAGTTTCACAAGTGTTCAAATGTTGACAAGACTGAGACCACGACGGATGTAAGCAGTCACATCTCGTAAATCATTGGCATACAACAAAACTTGCTTGAAATTAAAAACAATAATGGCCAAAATATTATTGGCAGTGACTGTTTCGACAACTTAGCACGGTTAATCGATAATGGCAAGCGCAGCTGAAATGGATCGCAGCAGCTATTAACCATGTGCATTGCTCGAAGTCACACTGGCGAATCGCTGCCTGTAATGGATTTTATTATAATTTATCAGTCACTTAAGCTAATCCAAAGACATAGCCATAAAAATTCATTGTTAGAAACTTTAATTTATTGGAAGAATGTTTCTTATGAAGAAATGTCATTTATTATTGAACCGTTGATTAACATAGACAAGCAGACGACTACGCTGGACAATGTTTGCGATAGAGGTCGCGAGAATACAAGTATATATGAGGAATTCGCTGTAATATACGCAACAGTAGTCAAAATCATTGCATAAGAAACGTTGTTGATTTTGCTTTAGATGACAAAGAATGCCAATTTTACGTAAGCATGTATAAGAGCTGGTCTAGGCAATTTTGCATGTATCTTCCACTCAACTGCTTCATCATCAAGGATGTTCTGAAGAGATACATAACGTACGTCGTCTCTGCATTTCCATATGTCTTCACCATCCTTACCCGTTTCGCAGATTCCTCCTCCGATGACAAAGACTCGTTCATTTTCAAGAATCAAACCAAAGAAATCAACATCAGTCTTAAACTGTTCTCTTTCTTGCCAAGACTTCGTCTCGAAGTTAAATATAAAACAAGTATCCAGTCCAAGTAAAATTACAGATGTCTCCCAAACTGCAGCTCGCATCAAACTATACTCACGAGGCATTGGGTTCGAAAGTAGAGTGCATGTATTACATCCGGTATCGTACACTTGAACGTAATTGAGCTCATAGTTATCTTTGTCTAATCCACCGAAGATATAGAGTGAACTCTTGAATACAACACAGTTCCCTGAGCTGTGAACACAGTGAACCAACTTTCCAACTGTTGAGCATTTGTCATTGAATGCATCATAGGCTTCCACGCTATCAAGAATGGTTTTAGTAGAATCCACAAATCCTCCACATGTGTACAATACTTCATCGATAAACGCTGCGCTGTGTCTACGTCGACCTTGAACTAAAGAAGCGCATTTAATCCAACTGGAAGTGATGTTGTATTTCCAGATTTCATCTGTATTGTCTCCTATTCCTGTAACGTACATCGTGTTACTGTAAACGGCGGCCACTGCTGCCTTCGCCATTGTAGTCGGTATTTGTTCTTGTGTTGATATTTCGTTTGGGCGATGTAGAGTTATTTTTATGACGTCCTTCGTTATAGTCGGACTATCAGTTAATCCCACGACAGCTGCGTAGTTCTCAAACTGTGTAGCGGTTTCTGCTGAAACAGAGAAAGTATATTTTATTGGTGACTGTAAGTTGAATTGAGCATTTAATAATTTCCTCACATACCTTAAGAGTATTTGTTTCCGTAGTTTGAAAAGAATGTAGTTTGCACAACTAAGACGAACTTCTAATTAACTCAAATCTGCTCTAATAAAACCTAATCTCGGTCACATTTTCGCTTATTCAACGCTTAAAACTGTGCGCCTAGGCACTACACTCCGATAAATACAAATCAGTAATTTTTTACTTTAAAATGAAGCTTTGATATATGCGGTTCTAGTATGTCCTCAGGCCTGGAACAAGTTGATTTTTCTAAACAGTTACGTACAGTGCTCGAAATGGACCGGAACGCACCGGAACGCCGTTCCGGTTCGTCAGCGTTCCGTTCCGGTTCGTCAAATGAATTATTGTGGAAAATACTATGAAATTAACGTGAATGCTCCCATATCTTTGACTAGCGTTCCGTTTCGTAAAATTTTCCATTTCGAGCACTGGTTACGTAAGTTCCCTCTTAACCCCTACTAAACACTCAATGTAGACCTTCGAATGATTTCGACAGAATTTATTTCATAAGACTCAAGGAATTATCAATCTCTACGTTAATTACACTTAATCTCTATAAATATTGCCATGAACATTTCTATAGAACTGCGTAACGAATCAATAGATGGTTTCTTCTCAGGAAACCCATGTTGTTAATCTGTGGTTCTTCGGATGAAAATGTTACGTCTCAACGGCATAACAGAGAATGCTGAGTTGTCAATTATAGTGCAATGCATTATTATACATAAGAAATTTAGCATAGACTTTTGTAAATATTACCTTGGATATTTCCCACAATGTTGTAACTGAACTTCTGTAAAACTTCTTTTAAATCTGTTGTTTTAAAGGAAACTTCGACTGATTTACGTGGACGGCTAATGTATGCCTCGTGATCTTTTCCTAACTCGTCTGCTCTAACAATTAATTCGTCAACTGAACTGCAGATGTCGCTGGCCGATCCTTTTGATCTCAGTTCAATGCAATAAGCGTTAAAACTTTCCAAAATTGTGCAGCATCGGTCAATTTCTTCCATTTCATTTTCCACTTCCTTTAGATGATTTGATTTCATCAGAGATAACTCATCCAAGAGCGATTTTGTGCCAAGATCTATCATTTCTTTGAGCTCCTGATTTCTTTATTAATTTTGTTCTCATTCTCAGCTATATCTTTCAGAAAAACAGCCGTCCTCTTCTCAGTGATCTTTCTAATTGACAGCATGTCATCTGCATAATGCGATATCTTCCACACCTTCCTCTCAATAGTTTGGCGAAATTCTTCATCGACTGTAGCGACATCTTTGCATTTGTGTGACGAATGACTTTCAACAAAACACGAGACGCAGACGATTTTCTTGCATTCACCGCAATAGTAGGCCCTAATCTAATGGTTTCTGAGTGTGTTTGTTGCAGGATTTCACAGACGAAACTCGCCCAATGCCTGATTCAGTTTCGCTTCCAATTTTTACCACTTGGTGCTTTTTATTCAGTTTATGAAATTGATGAACTTTAATGCAACTGTCACAGCAGTTAACTTGACACTCTAAGCATCTCATCGTGGCTTTTGGCATTTGTCCTCTTTTGCCCTCTTCGTGGGCATTACAGATGTCGCAAAAGATGGTGTCACTCCCCATTTTCATCACAGACTTGAACTCCAAGAGGTTTTCCATGAAGAAGTTTTTCTGTACACCATTCATTCCATCTGCTGGAATGATGAACTCTTTCCGGCACAATGGACAAGGCATCTTGTCTCCTGGTTTCATCTGCGCCGCTTCTGAAGTGCGTTGTAGGCATTGGAAACAGAATGTGTGAATGCATGGTAACATTCTTGGATCATTGAATGCACTCAGGCATATTGGACATTCTGTTATTTCTCGAAGTTGGGTTACAGCTTTCTCTCCTGCTTCCGTCATTTTCACGTAACGAGAAACCTACGAAACAAGATCAACAAATTCTGCGATAAAATCGAATGACCTTTTCTAAAACGATGAAAAATGACAGTTAATAATTTTGATTTTTAATAGGTCATGTAACTCTAAGTCATCGTGTCTATGTCGACTTTGCAAACTAAAAAAACTGGAGAAACTTTCAGTTGTTTCTATGTTTTCCTGTCAATTTTCAAAAGTTAGTAAATTAAGACAAGAGCATATGAGACATCCTTTGCCTTAATTTATCTGTTGCAGACTATCTTCTTTCATCGTATATTGTTGTCATTTGGTCAAGAATGAACCTTCTAGGCGGCGCTCTTATTTTTTATATCTGTTTATTTATTTATATTATTATTATTATTATTATTATTATTATTATTATTATTATTATTATTATTATCATCATCATCATCATCATCATCATCATCATCATCATCATCATTATTATTATTATTATTATTATTATTATTATTATTATTATTATTATTATTATTATTATTATTATCATCATCATCATCATCATCATCATCATTATTATTATTATTATATTTCTTATTATTATTATTATATGAAGATTTATAATTCGCGAGCTATTATAACTAAATACATCAACAACCTTTGTCACCCATGAGTTTACTCTTGCCATTCATTAAACTTTAAGCAATGACAGTCTTGTACAGGCCTAAATGGATCGTCGTTCATCGCTTGCTCAGTAATAAATCAGCGTCATTGGAAATTAACGAATAAACTTTCCATGGCTTTAGGCCTACTTTTACTTTCGATTTCAAGTTCCTATTTGCAAGACTGCTAAGCCTAAATAAATTTATTATTCACAGATTAGGATCTATTGGCAGCCAAACCGTTTAATCTAAGGTGTTCTCTATCGTTGCCAAAGTCTGATTTTTAATGCGTTTCTTGTGTTTCAGTGCTATCGTGAAAACAGTTCTATAGATTACGAGAGCACATGGCATTGGCACAAAGCTACATCTACAGAATGGTTCAAATTCCAACTCTAAAATCACAATAGAATCTTTGAATTGTCACACGAAAAGCGATTTCTAAAACTGAAGCAGACAGAGATAAAAGTGATCTTACTCTGTGTCGTCCTCTTAACAGTTTCTTATCTAAAATGCTTGGCTTTAGTCTATGTGAGGTATATGTATGCAAATGGCAGATACCCCTAAATGACCTAGTTTATAATCCATTAGACTGGTTTCCTGCGCTACCCAAACCGATAGACTCCTCAAAAAAGCAAATCTTGACAAGGAAAACCTATGTACCTACCGTCCCATCTCCAACCTTTCTTTCAACCCAAGTTAATTAACTGAAAAATTGTCCTTCCTCGGCTAAACGACTACCTCTTATCTAATTTACTCCTCAACCTCCACCAATCTGGCTTCACTAAATACCTCTCCACAGAAACTCTACTTGCCTCTCTGTATAATAAACTGGTCTCTGCCGTCAGCCATCAGCAAGTCTTCTGCCTCTGTCTTCTCGACATCTCCGCCGCATTCGAGACCACTGATCACAGCCTCCTTCTTCATTGTCCATCATCTTGTTTTGGCGTCTTTGGCACTATAGGCCTACTCTGGTTCCTGTTTTACTTGTCTTCCCGATCCTTCTCCGTTAAAGCCTCCAGTCAATTCTTGCAACCTCTCTCTCTCTCTCCTGTGGTATCCCGTAAGGCTCCGTCCTGGGTTCACTCCTCTTCATCTTGTATATCACATCATTTGGCCATCTCATAGAATCTTCCTCTGTTGCCCACCATCTCTTCGCAAACGATACCCAACTCTACATATCCTTCTCCCAAGCTCTTTTTCCACCTCCGTCGCATAATTGCTCAACGTGATTAACCTATAGTCTCTCAATGGATGTCAACCAACCTCCTCTACCTTAACCCTTCCAAAACAGAATTCGTTATCCTAGGCCTTTCTTACCAAATCAAGAAAATCTCTGACTCCTCCATACACCACACGACTAACTCTTCTTCTCTTGCCCTCGCCTTCCACTTCTCTGTCCTCCATCTTGGTATAACTTTTGATCTACACCTATCCTTCTCCAACCACATCTCCAACCTCTCGCATTCCTGCTTCATGCACATTCTTGACCACCGCTGCAATCGCCCATGCTCGACTTTAAAACTGCCTCCACCACGGCTACCTCCATTGTCCACTCAAAGCTCGATGACTGCGACTTCCACTTCTTCAACCTTGAATCCACCTAACTAAGGCGTCTGCAACTTATCCAAAACTCACTATTCCCAAGCATCGTAATATCACTCGCATCCTCAAATCGTCTCATTGGCTAAAAATACAAGAGCGAATCCACTGTGAAGTCCTGCCACTAACCTACAACTCCTTGCAATACTCCTAGACCAAATATCCTGGCGAACCATCCAACCAACCATCTCTACCCGATGATCCTCCTTTATCAGTTTTTCCCAAATCCCGGTCACTACTCATCTCAAGTTCTCCAACCGAGTCACATCCACCACTGCACCACGTCTCTGGAACGATCTTCCCTCTGAATTCCGCAAATTGTCGGTTCCTCCATCATCATTGCCAATCACCCACCATCGTCTACCTCAGGCTCCTCTATCTATCACTCCTCACACTCTTCACTCAAAACTGATATCTCACCTCTTCAACTATTCATACCCCGATTCACCTGATCCTGTGCCTTCCGATTCTTAACCTAAACACCCCTCTCAACAGCTACTGTATCTGCTCTGACCTCCTGGCAACCGGACTCTGAAATCCTTTGACTACCCTTTAGACAACCCCTCTGACTCGACGCAGCGCTCGTGAATAATCTGGTGCCCTGCGCTTAGCTTTCGAGTGGCGCTTTAGAAATTTGGAGTTTACGATTACGGTTGTGATTTTAAGGTCGGTGGAATATGTATGGTTGTTGAAGATTGAGTAATCACAATTACATACAGATAGGCCTGTCTGCTGATGCTGTCGTATCCACTTCAATAACTAACTTTCATTCGTCCAGTGTTGTTTAAAGCGGTTGAATCATAAAACGTCCCGTATATCAAAGAAGAAACCAAAACGAGAGTATAAAAATAATTCGATAGAGCAGCTTATTAGTAAATCAAGAGAAAATGACATGAACGCTGTGAGCGATGGTGTCAAATGCTGCGGAGATGTCGAGAAGACAGAGGCAGGAGACTTACTGATGGCTGACGTCAGAGGCCAGTTTATTGTATAGAGACGCAAGAAGGGTAGGCCTAGTGACTAAAGAGTGCTTAAAAGCCATTTGGGAAATTGCCGGTAGAGAGTTAGAGGTTGATAACTTCGATGATTACAGAAACCAGGACAGAGGCACAGTCTTTTAGAAGATAGGTGGGATAGGATTAAGTTCGCATTGCTTGTTGGAGAGGGAATTTAGGACGAGTGACTGTCAGTGACACTAATGTGCTTCAGAGGCGGGAGAAAGAATTGGGAGCGATAACTGAGAGACAGGAGGAGTAGAGTTGAGAGAAAGGGGTGAATCAGTGCGTGGGGAGGCAAGGGAAGTGTGTGTCTAGATTGTAATGTGAAGCGAAGATATGAGATTTTGTCCCAGTAAAAAATAATCAGAAGGTATCAGCTATGGAGGAGGAGGGAATAGAGCTAGGCTGTAGGGAGGAAGATTTGGGATGAAGGAGAATGTTGACAGCTTTCTAGAGATGTCTTTGATTCGAGGCGCTGGAATGGATAAGTGCTGTTAATGTGACGTCATATCGGCCACCCCAAGCAGTCCACCAGTCGTTACCAACGCTGATAAGGTTAAACAAAATGTCCACATCTATTTACAGACAGTAGCGTGAACGACCCATGTTTCAATGAACCACAAACTTTCCGAATATCTAATATTCTAATTAAGAAATGTCACAAATATTATAATTGTAACTATTGTATTAGAAACGCTGTCGCATTTTGCACTATGGGACAAACACGGTCAATTTTTCGTAGGCGTGTATCAAAGATCGTTGAGGCAATTTCCCATAAATCTTCCACTCAACGGGTTTATCATCAAGGATGTTCTGTAGAGGGACATAACGCACATCGTCTCTGCATTTCCATGTCTCACCGTCACGGTGATAATAACCTTGGGTTCCTCCTCCAATGACAAAGATTCGGTCATTATCCAGAACCAAACCAAAGTGATGAACATCAGTCTTGAACTGGTTTCTTTCATGCCACGTTTCCGTCTCAAAGTTGAATATGAAACAATTATAGTATCCCAGTAAAATAACAGATGTCTCCCAAAGTACAGTTCGCATTAAGCGATGGCGACATGGCATTGGTTTCGAAAGGAGAGTGCAAGTGTTCTGCTTAGTGTTGTACACTTGAACTTGATTGACAATGTCGTTGTCGTCGCTTTCTTCCTCGCCTACATATAACGAGCCGAATTTGTCTATTCCACCGAAGATATATAGTGAACTTCTGAATGGAACACAATTACCAGCGTTATGGACACCATGGACCAACTTTCCAACTGTGCAGCATTCATCAGTAACTGCGTTGTAGGTTTCCACGCTGTCAAGAACGCTTTCATCTAAAAGCACAAATCCTCCACAGATGTACAATATTTCACCGAAAAACGCTGCGCTGTGTCTACGTCGGCCTTGAACTAAAGACGCACATTTCATCCAACCAGAAACCATGTTGTACTTCCAGATTTCATCTCTTTTGGTTCCAATTCCTGCTACGTACATCGTGTTGCAGTAAACAGCGGCGAATGCTTCGTCGCTCATTTCAGTAGGTAGGCCTATTTGTTCTTGTGTTGAGATATCATTTGACTGATGTAGGCTTCCTAGATTTATTTTGATGACGTCATTTGTCATTACCGCTTCATCATTGGGGTACTCAGCGAAAACGTCCGTAGCATCATTTATTCCAACGACAACTGCATAGTTCTTGAACTCTATTGTAAAAATAAACATGTTGATCTGACCATTTTACATTAGCTATTCTTTAATAATATTTGTACACTTTGTCTTTGAATCAGCGCACTTCGTACAATTTGGATTTCAATAGTTATTACATTCAATGGAATCTGATCGTTTCTGGTCTCATCTAAGTATTCTTATTGCGCGATTATCGCAATGCATAGGCCTAAAGCATCGATCGACAGTCATTTCTAGAAGCAACACCGCATTCTAAAGCCACAGTCTGCTGAATATAAACAATTGCAATCGATGGGAAAGCAGGGAACGTAATGCATGCTACCGGATGAAAGCTATATGAAAAAGACTTCATCACTGACCTAAGCGTCATAACACAACATGGGGAATAAAAACTTCCTGTGCGGCTCACAAAAGACGATGAGAAATTTATATGTAATAGTTTTGTAGTTTAATCAGATTTAGTTTATCTTACCTTGTATTTTTCCCACCATGTTGTTATTGGACTTGAGCAAAACTTCCTTGAAGTCTGTTCTTTGGAAAGAAATTTCAACTGGTACGTACCGACGATCAATAAGAGCCTTGCAATCTCCTTCTATGTCATCAGCTCTAGCAATTAATTTGTCAACCGAAATGCAGATATCGGTGGCTGATGCTTTCAATCTCAGTTCAGTGCAATAAGCCTCAAAACTTCTCAGTACTGTGCAGCATCTGTCAGTTTCAACCAAATCCTTTTCTAATACCTTTAGATGATTGGATTTAATTAAAGATAACTCATCCAATAACGATATAGTGTGTTTATCTACCATAGCTTTAAGCTCATGGTTTCTTTCACGAATTGTGTTTTCCATCTCGATCATTTTCTTAAGGAAATCTCCCTTTACCGTTTCCGTATCCTTTCTCTTTAACAACATTTCACCTGTATAGTTTGAAATCTTCGAAGCATTCTGTTCAATCATTTGACGAAATTTTCCATCGACTGTGGTGATATCTTTGCAATCGTGTGCTTTGTGGCTTTCAACAAAACACGAAACGCAGACGATTATCTTGCAGTCGGCGCAATAGTAGTCTAATAGTTTCTGAATGTGTTTGGTACAGGATTTCACAGTAGGAATTCGTCTCGGTTCTTCTTTGATCTCGCTTTCAATTTTAAGAAGATGATGATTTCTGTTCATTTTCTGCTTTTGATGATCCTTTGAACAACTATCACAGTAGTTATATTTACATTCTAAGCAAATCTTTGTGGCTTTTGAAATATTACCTGTTTTTCCTTTATTCCTGATCTTACATTGACAACAATGGGTGTAGGTACTCCCGAATTGAAGCGTTGTCTTTGACTCCAAGAGATTTTCCATAAAGAAGTTCTTCTGCACACCATTCATTCCATCTGCTGGAATGATGAACTCTTTTCGACACAACGGACAAGGCATCTTGTCTCTTGGCTTCATCTGTGCCCCTTCTGCAGTGCGTTTCAGGCATTCAAAACAGAATGTGTGAATGCATGGCAACACTCTTGGATCAGTAAATGCACTCATGCAGATTGGACATTCTGTTATTTCTGTCAAGTGCTTTTCAGATTTCTGCATTGCGTCTGCCATCTTTACTTATCTGGAAAACCTAATCAGCAATACCCAAAAATCCTGAGATCAGTGACGTGTATTGTGAGATTTGTTTTGTTTGAGTATGTGATTGCATTATATTTTAGGACGATGGTTTGGAAATGGAAAAGAAACTGGAAATACTTAATTGTAACGATCGAAGTGAATGAATTAACTCTAAGAATTCCCAAAAATAGTAATACATTGCGTCCCTTGCATGTGTGCTAATTGCATGACACTTTTTTGCTTGTACCTCGACTGCAGAACTCTTGAAGAGGATTATGATTTGAACTACGGTTTCTTATGAAGCCTGCACTATACTGTCTAATACCCCACGGTGGAATACGTGTAATCTTTCCTCGAAGTCCTAATGCAAAGTCTCGATAAATTCGATATCCATCAAACATGTCATCTGAAAACTATGCAATACTTATAAGTTCTCTTAGACATACAACACATCCATATAGAAAATTAAGTTGGTGTCTCCTACCATCGCCATTTAAGTATCCCTTAACCCATTAGTGCCTAATGTTCCACAAGTGGAACATTCCACTAAAAGTGGTGGGAACAACCTGTACTTTGTTTTTTGCTGTTGTATGCTACATTATATTATTGGTCTATGTTGGTGTTTATAGTTTCATCTATGGTTTACCAAGTTGAGCGATAAATAAGTGTTTTTTCAAATTTTGTAAGTATGTAAACGTTCAATTATAAAATGTCATTTGTTTCAATCGCCGGAAAAAAGAGGCAAGCTATCCACAACTGTTAGATTTGTTGTAATTTGATGATTTCTGTTTTATGAGCACTCTCCGTTCAGCATATAATGATTTACAATCACTGGTTTTATATAAACACCGCATGTCTGACATGTTCCACTTGTGGAACATTGGGCACTAGCAATACCTTGGCTGTAAAGACAGTTACAGTATAGCCTGCCTGCTAACGTACCAGTCCATGCTGACTTGCAGCTAAATATATATTTTGAAGTGAGCAAATATAAAGTATAGAAATGGATATGTAGCACAGTTGCTGTACTATTTGCAACATTGGCGAGTCTCACAACAACTTAGTGTGGATGAGAGCATGATACCTTATTACGGACACCATGGGTGTAAGCAGCATATCCACGGTAAGCCAATCCGATTTGGCTTCAAAATGTGGAGTCTGAATGCATCAACTGATGGATACTGCTGTCAACTCGAGCCATACCAGGGTGCAGGTTCAGGGATTAAAATTTTGCAGCTTGGGCTTGGTGGATCTGTCATACTTGATCTGGTTTCAAAGCTGCCTCAGGATCTACATTACCATATCTATGCAGATAATTTCTTCTCATTGCTGAATTTAGTCGACCACCTCACTCAATCATCTATCGGCTACACTGGCACAATTCGGGAGAACCGGACCCAGAAATGTCCTGTGATGGCAACCAAAGAGTTGGCCAAGAAGAAACGCGGGGAATTTGATTTTCGCCAGGATGCAGCAAACAATTTTATCCTAGCCAAGTGGCATGACAATGCCATTGTGAGTGTCATCAGTAACTGCCACGGCATTGAACCACTCCGAAGTGCAACACGGTGGTCGGCAAAGGACAAGAAGCGTTTGACTGTTACAGTTCCGGATGCAGTGCATCAGTACAACCGCTTTATGGGGGGCACTGACTTGATGGACAGGAACATATCAAACTATCGTATTACTATTAGATTGAAGAAGTGGTGGTGGTCGGTATTCAGCTTCCTGTTGTCATCGTCAGTCGCCAATGCTTGGTGCATCCATCGGCTAATCAAAGCTGAGAAGTTGGACTTACTCAACTTCACTCTACAGATCGCAATTAGTTACCTCCTGAATTACTCAAAACGACCAGGGATAGGCCGACCATCAATGGTGTCAAAGCATGTCATGCGTAGAGTTGTGCCGGATGATTGAAGAAGTGGTGATTAGATTGAAGAAGTGGTGGTGGTCGGTATTCAGCTTCCTGTTGTCATCGTCAGTCGCCAATGCTTGGTGCATCCATCGGCTAATCAAAGCTGAGAAGTTGGACTTACTCAACTTCACTCGACAGATCGCAATTAGTTACCTCCTGAATTACTCAAAACGACCAGAGATAGGCCGACCATCAATGGTGTCAAAGCATGTCATGCGTAGAGTTGTGCCGGATGAAGTTCGCACATCAACTGGACATAACCCGGTCAGCAGCAGCCAGAACCGCTGCAGAGTTAGCCAGAAGAACACGAAGCGTGGCTGCGGTAAATGTCGCAACAATTTGCATGACACTTCCTTCATGATTTTCCATAGCAACTAAACCCATAGCTTGTTACAGTCATGACATAGCTATGAAAACAGTGTAGTTAACAGTATTATTGAACATCTATTATATACTCTGTTGTGATCATAATTTTTTTTATCAATGCGATGTTCAAGTTGCATATAACAATAATGGGTATTGCATGTGCCCAATGTTCCACAAGTGGAACATGATTTCAAGACCATACTAGGACAAAACTGCAGCAACCCATTCAAAACTGAAGCTATTTTTCGTGTTCTGGCATGGGATTTTACCTTAAATTGTGTTTGAGATCCAAAAAGAAAAGTTGGGCATTAATGGGTTAAGTTTCTTTTGCCATTAAATAGCATCGTTTGTCGGATAATATTTCATGGCTGCATCGATTTGTCTGTAATTTGTGTTCATCTTCAAACTTTCAAAGTTTAGAGCAACAACAGTAGGCCTAATTTATAAAGATTATACATTGTTCGCTTGCTCATTAATTCCAAGCCACTGGAAATTGACACGATAATTTGTGACTGCCTCATTTTTACTTTCGTTTTCAAGTTTAGTCTAAACAGATTTAAACAGATTTGACATGGGTAAATAAATTTTCCACTAACATTTAGGATCTATTGACTGCAAAGCCATTCAATTTAAACTGTTCTCCAACTTCGCTGAAGCCTGAACTGATTTGCAATGCGTCAGTTGCATTTAATTCCTGTCGTCCAAGTACTCATATAGGCTAGGCTAAGTGAGCTGAACGGTATCAGGGGCTTTCACCTCCGGACGATTCACCTCTAGGGGGATTCACCTCCGGACGTTTCACCTCCGGACGTTTCACCTCCGGACGATTCACCTCTAGGGGCTTTCACCTCTAGGGGCTTTCACCTCTAGGGGCTTTCACCTCTAGGGGCTTTCACCTCCAAATGTAAAATGAGACCTTTTGAAGAGATTTATTTACGCAAGTTATTTACGCCGAAAACATAACAGACAACATACAAACTATGAAACTAATGAAGCAGATTTCGAACACAAGAAATGAATTGAGATACGAAGATAATGAAAGCTTCTAGAACCTAGCTAAGTAGATACCTAATAACCTGATAACGGCAGATGATAAGGACAGACAAATTCGCGTGCCAGTGACTGCATGCCCTAATTAACCATAATTAACCATAGGCGCATAAGAAATGAATTTAGATAAGAAGATTATGGAACAATTTCTAAATTGTAGGCTCTTAACGAGAATTAAGTCATTATATAATACCACGGTGTGCAGTATTTAAGCATCCAACAAGAGAAACAGACATTCAAAAGTGAACTTGTCGTCTGACAGAATGTCTGATTTGTTGGAATACGGCGCTTCTAAACGAGGTAAGGTAGTTTGTATGTTGTCTGTTATGTTTTCAGCGTAAATAAATCTCTTCAAAAGGTCTCATTTTACATTTGGAGGTGAAAACTTGCGTCAATAAATCTCTTCAAAAGGTCTCATTTTACATTTGGAGGTGAAAGCCCCTAGAGGTGAAAGCCCCTAGAGGTGAAAACCCCTAGAGGTGAAAGCCCCTAGAGGTGAATCCTCCGGAGGTGTAACGTCCGGAGGTGAAACGTCCGGAGGTGAATACCCCTAGAGGTGAATCGTCCGGAGGTGAAAGCCCCCTGGGCCCTGAACCGAGCTGAACAGGCATTGATATCGGCGCAACATTATATTTATAAAATAGTTAACAAATTTCAACTCAAAAATATCTCAATAGTCTCTATGAATTTGTTAATAAATATCAAGCAAATGTTATGACTGAAACAAAACAGGTGAAGCTTTTCTTACTCTGTGTCGTCCTCTCAAAAGTTTTCTCAATGAAAATGGCGTCGTTTTAGCTTTTATGAGGTGATTGTGTGCAAATCACACCGTGACCCAGTTACCGCTGAGTGATTTGGCTTCATTTCTTGCTTAGACTTAGGGCCTACTTCCTTCGCTACGCAAACTGAACAGGATAGGCCGAAGACTCTTTATGCGTGAGCTATGTATATATGGGGCTCATAAAGTCAATGGCTTATATCTTGTTCTGAATATTCATTAGTCAAAATCTGCATATTATTGACTGTTCAAGTGTTTATGCTTTTGTAGCCAATGACTTCAGAAACCAATTTTTATTTGTTCAATGTTGCACAATCTAGTTGAATTAATAAACTCCTCACTTCGTAGCGCATTTCTTCAAAAGAGGTGCTGAACTGGTGGTTGACATATAATCTGTCTGTCGAGTAAGAAAAAGCTTACAGGAATACTCAAGTCACACATCTGTAGTCAATTCGAGGTTAACGGACTGCTTGTGGTCAGTTGCTCCTAGCCAATGATCGAAAGATACTGAACTGAATGCGGCGTTCCTTTATAACACAAAACCGTATAGCGTAAAGGGTGCCTAAAGTGTTCGTATCATTTTTTATATAGTCCCATCACTCAATAATAAAAAAACTACAACCCTACTCGTCACAGCGGTGAACCAGTTCAGTCTCGTTCTGAAGTGAGCATCAAGAGTTCGCTATGTATGACTTTAGGCAGCCTAAAACGGTTAATGGAGCGGATCGTGTCAGCTAACAACCATGCCCACTGCACAAAGGCAAACAGTCCCCTTATTGACATACCTTACAAGCAATGAGATTTTATGCTTTAGCAGTATAGCAGTAACTCAAGGCATATATAAAAAGTGTTAGAAGCTTCAACTTATTAGCCTTTGCATGTGAGAGCGAGTATCGGTAGGCTTAACACGTTCACCGCCGCCATATTTTTCCTCCCCACGCCACAGAAAAGTGGGAAAAAGTTTAAAAAGTGGTATATATATATACACATACATACATACATACATCTATATATACATACATACATACATATGCACGTACATAAATACATATATACATACACACATACATACATACATATACATACATACATGTATGCACACGTACACATGTACATACATACCTACATGCACATGTACATACATACATACACACGTACATACATACATACATACATTCATACATACATACATACATACTACATACATACATACATACATACATACATACATACGACATACACACATACATACACACATACACACACATACATACACACATACATACACACATGCACAGTTTGCACACACACATACATACATACATACATACATGTATGTATGTATGTATACACATATGTATGTATGTATACATATGTATGTGTCTATACATGTATGCATGCATGTTTGTATGCATATGCATGTATGTATGTATGTATGTATGTATGTATGTATGTATGTATGTATGTATGTATGTATGTATGTATGTATGTATGTATGTATGTATGCATGTATGTATGTATGTATGTGAGTATGTACACACATGTATGTATGTACATGCATATCTGGATGCACATGCATGTATGTATGTATGTATGTATGTATGTATGTATGTACGTACATGTGTACGTTTGCATACATGTATGTATGACATGTATATGTATGTATGTATGTATGTATGTATGTGGTAGGCACGTGTGGATGAATCTATATGTATGCATGTATGTAGGTGTGTATGTATGTACGTGCGTATGTATATATGTATGTATGTACATACATGCATGTATGTATGTACATACATGTATGTATGTATGTACATTCATGTATGTATGTATGTACATGCATATATCTATGTACATGCATATATGAATGTACATAAAAATAGTACGAGTTATCTCGTACTCGGCGCTATAGGTAAGAAAATTAAGTACGAGATATCTCGTACTGGGCGGTGAACGTGTTAAACAAAATACACAGACAGACAGAGAGATTACAGTTATGGGCAATTGGTCCACTGATAAGAGATCGGTTGGAGCAGAGATAGCTGATTGACAGGTGGAAGTGATAGAAGCCAGACACACGAAAGAACTTAAATGCAGAAGGGGTTGGAGAGAGAGGAAACCCTCAAGTAACTGTCAACCGGGTAACGTACAAAGAACCTAAAATGAATCATGTACATCTCGCAAATGGGCTGAAGTCGCGTAGTCATTGACCGAATCAATTCACGGACACGCGAAGTTGTTTGTTAAGGTCGTCGTAGATATGCTGTTGCAAATAGTGTATCAGTAGACCTAAACAAAATACAAAAAAGTCTTAGAAAGACACGACGTCTCGTTAACTATGTACGATCTACAACATCCACGTCCAGATAGAGAAAGGTTAAAATTAAGCCACAGAATTTGTGAAAAGAGAATTTGCCAGCCATGCCTCAGTCTGCAGAGAGAGTGTCCAACAAACATTTTGGTAAATCTTACCTTTGATTTGTCCCAATGCAGTTGTTTGGTTTCTGTAGAAGTTCTTTAATATCTGTTTTCTTTTTGACTCCTCTGCTCTAGCAGTCAACTCGTGGATCTAACTCCAGTTGATGCCTTGTTCATCATAATAACGGCGCTATTATAGAAATCAATAGACTGGTTAACAATAATTAATACACCGATGAATGCCTGTAACATTTCTGTGGCGTTCCTACCGAAAAGGCTCGATAATTAACGAAACACCTAAAAACTAAGCAATCAGTGGAACCCTCCGTGTAGAATCTTGGATTGGTAACCCCACATACCGAAATTAGTTGAATTAGAGATACTATACCTGATTCTACTGCTAAATTCGACTAATTTATAATCGATATCGTTGATGTAACTGAATGACCTTTACCTTTCAAGGTGAAGATGACACCGAATGACGAAAACAATATCAGAAGTGAATTCCACATACTTTAAAATAAAGGCTGCATATGCACAATAATGCCACGTTCTGTGAACTTTCCGCAGTTACTTTATGTTTATTTGATATTAAATTGTAGGCTATACTGAGTAGATCATACACAGCTTATCTGACGCGGGACACCCCAGCAGCTCTCTAAAATAAATCTGTCTTCTCTTGCCTTGGAATTCCCACACCTTTAATCCCTTCGACCGGGGTCCGGGACACGGATGTCATCCTGGACCAGGAACTTACATTCACGCGGCACAAAAATCTTCTCTCCCGCAGCTGCTGATACCAGCTCCGGCAGCTCAAAGTGATTACCCGTTCTCTGTTTCCCGGTGCAGCATCCACGCTTGTCCATGCAGCGCCATATATATGATTTATTAGATGACATCCTGTCGAACCACCATTTAATCACGAGAGAATTACATAGTTCTAAAACGGTGCAGTGGCTTCAGCTTCAAATTTGTAAGACTTTCTATGTCCAAATACATTTATCACTCACTTCCGATATCTGTTGACATCAAAGGCATTCGATTTAATATTTCACACGATAAGTTTATTGCAGAGTAAGGTCGATGCAACAGGGTTGTTACAGAAAAGCAGGTAGCTCCTACACTTAAATTTATCACATTGTTCCGAGGCCGTTGAACCTGTCGTGATCGGGTGACTTCGGGTCAGAATTGAAATAAAATCGTCAAGATCTTATCTTATTTTCATTTAATATTTTCTCAAACTTTTACAATGGCCAGGGCATTTTTTGCCTAAACTGTATGGTAGTTTAAGTAATTTTTGCGAAACATCTGTCTATAGAAAATATTAAAACTTAAAAAAAACATTTCGCAAACCCTGCAGTTAGTTAGCCCTAAAATGATTAGGTAGAAAGGCAACACTATTTGTTGTTCACTGAATCTGTTCCCTCTTTTAGAGGCGAACTTACTTTTCAATACATCTATTCCTCTTCGTCGTTTTTTTTGTAGGCGTGTACAAGAGCTGGCTGAGGCAATACATCTATATTCTTCATCATCGTCATCATTTCCGAATCTTGGATAAAGAAGGAGGGTGACGCTAATATTTTTTATGTAGGCCTAAGACAACGTGATTTATTGAAACTATCTACCTGGTTAGCATAGTCTAGCAGCTCTACAGTTTAGCTACTAAATTTAATACATCCACGCATTCGATACATTTCGTACACTTTCTTTACAATCGATTTGCAGAGTAAAGGACAAGAAAAGTCTCTATCTGCTTTTTTGTAAATATTTATCATGAATTATACTCAACAACGCGTCACCTGTGTTTACATCAAACAATGTCTCATCTGTTTGCGATCTTGGTCTCTACTTGAATGTCTCGCTATCTGTGAATCAAAGCCTTAAAACGTAAGCGTTCTTAGAAGCGAACTTCGCCCAATGGTCTTACTTTCTGAACTACGTGTATCTTCCTCGTCCCTTGTCTTAACCTTCTGCTCTTTGGATCACGCTGGTAATACCAAATGTTATATGAATAGCTTGATATCTTATCACGAAATACGTCAAAGCTACTCTTAAAACGTCTCGCAATGGCAATAAATATTGTATCCAATCACATTAATCTATATTATATGACTGTAAACCCGCATTTAGCAGACGCGCTGCTATTGTTGTGACGTCACATTGGCCACCCGAAACAGTCCTCAAACAATGCCAACGGTCAATTTCTACATATAAAACACCGGCTGTGGCGATAACGAACATTAGTTTCATGTAAAGACAAACTTTGCGATTAGATCATGATAAAATGTCATATGTTGAAAAAGGCGAGTCACATAAATGGTGTTTGGAATATCAGCAGAAATGTGGACAATGGAGAGCGCCATAGCAATCGCATAATAATAATTATACAAGAAGTACTGCTTTTTTAGATTACAGAGAAAGTCAGTTTTTCGTAGGCGTGTACAAGAGCTGGTTGAGGCAGTGTCGCATGAATATTCCACTCGATCGGTTTATCTTCGAAGATATCCAGAAGATGGACATAACGTACGTCGCCTCTGCATTTCCATATCTTATTGCCTTCTTTCTCCTTTTCCTTGACTCCTCCTCCGATGACAAAGACTCTCTCATTCTCAAGAACTAAACCAAAGTGAATGACATCGGTCTTAAACTGTTTTCTTTCTTGCCAAACCTTAGTCTGGATGTTAAATATAAAACAATCATGGCGTCCAAGTAAAATAACGGATGTCTCCCAAAGAACAGCTCGCATCAAACAATAAGGGCGTGGCATAGGTGGAGTAATAAGAGTGCATGTGTTTTCTTTTGTACTGTACAACTGAACGTGACTGACTTCTTTGTCGTCTTTATCTGATCCACCGAAGATATAGAATGAACTCCCGAATGGAACGCAATTGCCAGAATTTTCTACACCATGAACCAACTTTCCGACTTTGGTGCACTTATTGGTAACAGCGTTAAATGCTTCCACGCTGTCTAGAGCGAGTTTACTAGAATTCACAACTCCTCCACAGACGTATAATATTTCATCGATAAACGCTGCGCTGTGTCTTCGTCGGCCTTGGACTAAAGAAACGCATTTCATCCAACCGGAAGCGAGGTTGTATTTCCAGATTTCATTATAAGTGGCTCCCATTCCTGTAACGTACACCGTGTTACAGTAAATGGCGGCGACTGCTTGGACATTCACCCTAGTAGGTATTTTTTCATGTGCTTGGATTTCGTTTGGCCGATGTAGATTTAGTTTGATGACGTCCCTTGTTATAGTCCGTCCATCATCTAATCCCACAATAACTGCGTAGTTCTCAAACTGTGTAGTGGTTACTGTTTTAACTGTTAAAACACACACATATTCACATTAAAATATGAACACAGCATTTAATAAACTGCTTATTTTTATAGACTATTCTTATACATTTATTTGGAAAACATCCATTCTCAGTTCTGATTAAACTATATATAATTTATTAACATACTATTCTAATTTCAGCGCTTTTGTAAGTTATGAAAAATTCGCTAATCCAATCTGAAACATATCTTACATGACCTTTTGTAATGCAGTTCTTTACAATCATATCTAATCTTATAATAATATTCCTGAAAATTCTTATTCCTCTTAACAACTTGAATTATATCATAAACTATTCGCCATTGCACTTTAAATACCCAATTTTATCCCAAATTAGTCATCACTAACTCTAAAATAAAGCCCTCAGTTTTTTGCCCTTATATGACCTCATGCCCATAAATATAAGTTAACTCGAATTACTCCAGATTTGTATTCATGAACCAATCTTCCGTTTTCCTCATATTGATCAATGACTCACTGTGCAACAAATTGAAGGCCTTGCAGTCGGCTTTTGCATATTTAAAAAATGTGCTTTATAAGACTCGAAGAAACATCCACTTTTACATCTTCTACACTTTCTGATAAATATTTTTTAAATTTCTATACCGCCGTAATCTTAATGCACGGCGAATGAATCGATGATCGCTTAAAAGGAAACCGCATTCTAAAACTAAAATCAATTCGCGAGATACTGAGACGGACTTCAAACCAGACCTCAATAATAATATAAGCGTGATACAAGAACTTTAATATTAATTACCATAACGTTATCTACGCACGAACATTAAAAACGTTTTGCGGAGAAAGTAGAGCCCTGCGCCGACGTCATAGTGTCGGCGGCGGCGCGCCGGTCATTTTGAGTCGGCGGCGGCGCGCCGACGAACAAAAATCGGCGGCGGCGTCCACGAAATGTCGGCGTCGGCGCGGCGTGCCCTAGTCAAAAGCACGAGTCACTATGAGAGTTGAACAGCAGTTGGTCCTAGTCCTGTGAACAGTCAAGAGGGCCAAGTTTCCAAAGTTAAATGTAAATATACACGTTTTCCTATGGTAATGCAATGGTCAAGTGGCCTCACTTCTGATAATTTTTCAATAAATTTACCAGATGGTCTGCTACCCGTTTGAATTGGTGCCATACCTTTAAGGTCTCTATATATAGACCATTGTTTGTATCAGACTAAACTTAAAAATACCATTCTTGATACTATACGTACTAAGTCAAAACCTGTCTCAACTTGAATAGATTAAGGCCATAAGTATTAATTAATTACACCTTCCGTTCTGCAGGAATTAGTTAAATGGCATATCTTGATATTATTAGCACTTATAAACTCCACTAACCTTACAACATTAAGCCAAAAATGTACACCACTGTAATAAGACCACATACATCAAAGTCTACAATCAATAAGTTATGGAAGCTATTCAACATGAAGGTAACGAATGAGGAATACTGAAGTACTGTAGAACACATAAAAAGACATGCACTGCATATTGCTTTTGTTGTCAAGGCATTTAGAAAATGGCAACAGAAACTGAAGTATCAAAACAATGGCTACTTGCTTCAAGATATCGCTTTAAATGATTGTGTATCATGGCACAAAGACGAGATCATCAGATATAAGGCAAATGAATTTGGTCAGAAAGACGATGCATTCTTAGTATCAAGATGACCACAAACATTGTTATCAGCTATGTTCAGTCTTTATCTTCTTCATTGACACACGAGTTCCTACCAATAGAAGTCCCATTTCTGAGAATAGTTTGTTTAATAAAACATTTAGGCGTAGATACATAAGCTTACTTATCAGCTTATCTTAATCTAATCTTTTAAGATCTGTTAGATAGCCAATTACCCGTGTTTCAGCACCTTATACATTGTTGACCCTCAAGCTGTTTATGTAGAAATTATATTCTGTCACAGAATAAGAGTTTTCACAGTGATTGTAAGACCGGAACAGAAGAAATTCTTATATATTTTGCTAATAGTTATTTTAGTTCGTCTGTTTTTTCTTTCTTGACAACTATAGTAGGCCCTACATCCAATTTCACAATCACCAGCATGCAAGTGAACTTATGTCTGCTATGATGGCTGCAAAAGTCAACACGAATTGGTGATAGTATTGACAACACCAATTCGTGTTGCCGATCAAGTTTCGCAAAGAAACCCAGAGAAATTAAATGAAGTAAGTAAGTAGGCCTACAAGTGTCCACTTCCATTTCGCACAAAGGCAAAAATGTATCGCAATATCATGCAAAACATGAAAAATGCAACAATGACAATTAAGCATATCAAACTGGCATCGGTGGCGCGTCGACAAATTGTCGGCGGCGGCGGCGCGCCGACAAACAAAAATCAGCGGCGGCGGCGCCCACGAAATGTCGGCGGCGGCGGCGCAGGGCTCTAGGAGAAAGAAAATTTTTACCTTCGACATTTCCTACAAAATTGCTGTTGGCATTCTGTAAAAGGTCTCCTAAGTCTGTTACTCTGAAAGAAACTTCAACCGATTGATGTGGACGACCAGTGAATGCCTCGTGATCTTTTTCTAACTCGTCTGCTCTATCAATTAATTGGTCAACAGAACTGCAGATGTCGCTGGCAGATCCTTTAGATCTCAGCTCAGTGCAATAAGCCTCAAAGCTGTTTAAAATTGTGCAACATCTTTCAATATCGTCCATTTGATTTTCCATTTTCTTTAGATGATTTGATTTTATTAGACACAACTCACCCAAGAGGGACTTTGTATGTCGATCTATCATGTGATGAAGTTCCTGATTTTTTTTATGAATTCCTTTTTCTTTCTCGACTATTTCTTTCAGGAAATCTGTGTTTCTCTTCTCACTATTATTTTTCAGTAACAACATTTCCTTCAAGTAGGTCGATATCTTCCATGCCTTCTTTTCAATCGTCTGGCGAAATTCTTCATCGACTGTAGTCACATCTTTGCAGTCGTGTAACTTATGGCTTTCAACAAAACACGAGACGCAAACGACTTTCTTGCATTCGGCGCAATAGTAGTCTAGTGGTTTCTGAATATGGTTGGTGCAGTATTTCAAATTAGTCATTCGTTTTACTTCTTCCTTGGTCTCGTTTCCAATATTTGCAATGTGATGATTTTTGCTAACTTTCTGAAGTTGATGTACCTTTGAACAACTATCGCAATAGTCATCTCTACATTCCAAGCATCGCTTCGTGGCTCTTCTTTCGCTTCCTCTTTTCCCGTCATTCCTGATATTGCACGAATAGCAGTTGGGAGAACCACTCTCCATTTGCAGGTTAGCCTTGAACTCCAAGAAGTTTTCCATGAAGAAGTTTCTCTGCAGACCAGTCATACCTTCTGGTGGAATGATGAACTCTCTCTGACACAGCGGACAAGGCATCTTGTCTCCTGGTTTCTTCCGCGCCGTTTCTCCAGTGCGTTTAAGACATTGAAAACAGAAAGTGTGAATGCATGGTAACATCCTTGGATCAGTGAATGCACTCAGGCATATTGGACATTCTGTTATTTCTGCAAGTTGGGTTACCGCTTTTTGTTTTGCATCCGCCATCTTCACTTATTACCTAAATCAACAAATATTTCATCCAAATTGTGCAGCCTTAGCTATATTCAATGACGATTGGTGACATTTTAGCTTTTGAGCAACGTCAACAAATAGGAATTCTTCAGATGTCATTTAATTCAATCACAGTTTTGTTGATTCACTTTGGAACATAAAGTAGTGCATTTTTCTAATTCATGCCAAAATATTGGACATAATGGCCTGGTTTGTTCAATGGTGTGCCCTGGCACCGCTGCTGGAGAGGTTACGATCATCCCTATTTAATAGGAGGCCTGAATCTTCTAGTACGGTCAGTTCCAGAACACATTTATTTGCATTGACACCCTCACCTGATCAATTTAGTAGCTCTGATTATGACGTGAATGGTAGCCCGGTATGATTCGGGGTTCTCCACCAACTGTAGGAACACACACTCGGATGTAGAGGAGTTGTTTATCCGATGCTTAGTTTTGCAAAATGATTTTCTTCCAGCGAATCTCAAACGTTACACTTAAATAGATATTCTGGCGGCATCATTAAGCCTAGCAAATGCATACGTGCAGAAATACCAACACACTCTGTGGCTTGACTACGGCGTAAGGTTCAAGTGCCTAGTCTACGCTCGAGCATTCATGTCAAGCCTACGCATGGCACAGCTATCAGCCTTTCTGTGTCTGTCTTTGTATTGCTTTGTCTGTCTGTCTGTCAGTTCTTCGCGCTCTATCACTTCTTTGTTGTCTTTCTCTTTCTCTTTCTCTGTCTGTCTGTCTGTCTCTGTCTCTGTCTCTCTTTCTCTCTGTCTGTCTGTCTGTCTGTCTCTCTCTCTCACACACACACACACGAACAAACACACCCACACACACACACACACACACACACACACACACACACACACACACACACACACACAAACTAACTATCTATCTATCATCGATAATTTTCTCGTTGTCGTACTTTCTCTTTTTCGAATTCCTGTGTGGTCCGATCAAGGGCGCCTTGTATTATGAGCTCTGCTTTGCTGATGCGTTGTCATGGCTGCGACTGCTTTGACGTGACAGTGGCGACCAGTGCAGTTTAATTCTCAAGTGGGTATCAACGAAGCGAGTTCGCATTATTTAACTTCAGGCAGCTTTACACGGCTCATGGACAATGGGCAAGCACGGCTGATGTGGATCGTGTCAGTTGCAAACTACTTCCGCTGCTCAAAGGCACATAGCCGAATCCTTATTGAAATGCAATGCCAGCAATGAGATATTTTTACGTTTTAGCAGTAACTCAAGCTAACTCGAAGATAGTACCCGGAGTCAGTCGCTAAGGAGATAATGACTGACTTGATATTTACGACTGACTTAGCGACTCAGTCGACTAAGTCTCATGCTTATCGACTGACTAAGTCGCTTAGGTTATCGACTTACTTAGCGACTTGCTATCGACTTCTAAGGTAATCAAGTATGTCTAGTGGACATACCTCATCACCTAACACAATATAATGTATTTTACCGTACACTGTATTGACCGTGCCATCATTTCCGTGGGCATTAGATGCGACCCAAATTGTACCTACACGGGTCCAATATGAGAATATGGATCCTATCTGGACTCCGATCCATGTGGGCATGCTAACAGGGTACAGATCGATTACTGTGAAAATTAATGTTAATGTGAATTTGTGACGCATTTTATTGTTTATAAAAGGAATAAAACATACTACTAGGTTTAAGGTTGCAATGCAGCCTGCATGTATATCTAAAACAGTTATGTCGAAGAGGCACACGGGATTACAAAATAGTAACTTACATGAATGTCACGGGTTCTGTCGTTAAAATACTAATATAAGAATCGAAGTTAATTGAAGCAGTAACAGATTACAGAAAATGTGATAAGAAACTAAAGCATGCAACATCGAAGTATCTGCCTACAGTAGTAGGCTTATTGCATGATTGTCTCACCTACGGTAGCATAGTTCGCCAAAATGGGCCCAACCTCGAGAACGCAAATGGTCGCCTATTTTCCCTATTTCTACAAACATATTATCAATTTTCCTGGCTTTATCTGCAGTTATACCACTGGCTGAAGTCACTGACGATCACACTCACATGATGACTAATTCCCAAGAATGTAAGCTAGTTTTCAGTTTAAAAGAAATGTGTCGGTCAATCAAACTGCTAGCTTAAATGAGAAAGCATCACGAACTAGGGAATGCAAACCCGGGTTTTGCCTACCTGGGTACCCGGGTAACCCGGGTAACCCGGGATTTTTCGGAACCCGAAAACCCGGGTTTAATCGCGATTGAAACCCGTGTTTGAACAATGACATTAAATTTTCATTACTAGGCCTGTTTTATTATATTAAAATGTAGCCTAACAATATAAATGTAGCCTATTTCGGATGCATATCACTATCATTAATATACTACAAATGCAGCGAAACTCGAAAGATTAACAACAGCAAAGGAGGCCTGCAGGTGAAACAATTATGTTTGAGCGTAATACAAACTTTGAGCACCACATAAGCCACAGCAGCTTCCACTCTTCCACACGAAGACAGCTTCCGCTCTTGAGACTGGACGGAAGTAATGTCCCCTTTGTGACAGGTTGACCCGCACGTGCAGTCTTGTTCTCTGCATCGAACGCAAGTATGGGGACCCCACAGCCCCACAGCCAAAGTGAGGGACGGACATCTGCCAAACCTGTCTACGCCATCGTAAACCGCGGTTGAAACCCGGGTTTGGCGTGATTGAAAGCGTCACTTTTATCGTCGTTCACGCCGTGAAACTCACAAATGCAGAGTGATGGAAATATAGCGTTAGTAGGCTACTGCACTTGGTATTACGTAATACTATTTCTACTTACTTATTTATCGGCTCGTTCCAATTGTTTATTCGTGACGTTATATGAGTGAGGCTTCACATTTCACACAACCAGTGACAAGGCCGAATGTTGAGTTTGTTGACTCGTGACATTACCTGTCTGAACGGTATGCGGACGTTTGGTCAAAGGACGGTTGGTCAACGGACGGTTGATCACGGACGATTGGTCAAAGGACGATTGGTCAAGCGGACTGTTCGTCAAGGGGACTGTTGATCAAGGGTCCTTTCGTCAAGAGGACGGTTGATCAAAACATCGGTCGGTTCGTCTGTCTATGGATAATTAGTGGTCGTCCATTTCAAAGGGTTATCGTATATCTGTGCCAGTGCAGTTGTTTGTACGGATAAGAGAACTGACATATTTTAAAGCGTCTAAAATTCACGCAGCCTATATCGTATTACTCCATATTTGTTTTATTTGTGTATGGGCTACGCTTTGAGAAGTCTTCATTGCTGTGCATGTAAAGATGCCTGGTTTTGTAATGGCTTAATTGGTCACGTCTGTCTAAGGATAATTAGTGGTCGTGGATTTCTCTTATCAGTGGTTTGTACTGATAAGAGAACTGGCATATTTTAAAAGCGTCTCTAATATCGAAAATTTAAATTTTTGATCAACCGTCCTCTTGACGAAAGGACCCTTGATCAACAGTCCCCTTGACGAACAGTCCGCTTGACCAATCGTCCGTTGACCAATCGTCCGTGACCAATAGTCCGTTGACCAATCGTCCGTTGACCAAACGTCCTAGAACCGTCTGAACGCATTTCAGTGTGGATGGCGTCTAACCGTCTCAAACTAAATCCAACGAAGTCCGAGTTTCTATGGTGCACCACCCTCCGGCGTCGCCATCTACAGCGCCCTTTTCCTCGGCCTCGGCTGTGCTAGCGCGCTATATAAATCGTCTTATTATTATTATTATTATTATTATTATTATTATTATTATTATTATTATTATTATTACTATTATTATTATTATTATTATTATTATTATTATTATTATTATTATTATTATTATTATTATTATTATTATTATTATTATTATTAACCAGCATGGTAGTGGTAAACTGTTCTTATATAAATTTAGTGACTTAAAAAGCAATGCTTAAATCAGCAAATTTAAAGCGCGGTGTTTGGGAACACTTTATCGTTCGCGATTCTGTGGAACAGACGGCTCAGTGCCAGTTATGTAAATCGAAACTGAAAATTGTCGGCGGTTCAACACGATGTATGTATATTCATCTCCCGCCCAAGCATAGGATAAACCTGCTCAAACACAAGGACGTAGATGACCCTTGTCATTTGCAGAACTTTGGACTTTTTAGCTGCATACAACGACGTTGTTCTTATCGCAAAACAAAGTTCAATAATACTTATCATGTAAAGCTTGGTAAACCCGGTAAAAACCCGGGTACCCGGGTTTTTACTGGCGCCAAAACCGAAAACCCGAGTTTGTAAAAAACCGTCGGGTTTGCATTCCCTATCACGAACTGATGGACATAGGAGCTACTTGTATTTTTTATATTTGAATAGATTTTGTTAGAGAATGGGCCGCCAAGTAGAACCAACATGAACAAATGCAAGGCAGACAGAGACAAGATTATGCAAGGGCGAAAAACGCTTTGTTAGACCTTGCAAGAACAGCAAAGCATCAACGGATGGTCGTTCGAAGACATACAGGCAAGTTCAAGGATTCTACAGACTTATATAAATTATACAAGGGTAGTCCAACAGAAAAAATTGGGAAAATTAATTTGGGTCACATTCGTTCTTGTTCTATTCAAGAATATTTGAAACAATATGTGTGTCTTTAGAAGAATAATTAGGGGTGGCTCAATTTTTAATGATGAATGTTGTAACTAAGAAATTTCATAAGATTTGGTACATTCAAATTTGTTTATTACATAAGTTTTAAAATAAAATACAAACAAAAAGAAAGTCACTGTTTAGTGTTTACTGTTTAGTAAGTTTATAGCTAAATAGCAGTAAGTTTATAGTTAATAAGAACAAAATTAAAATAAGTCTATTTTGAGATATGCTTCAACAGAGACTTTAATGGCTCTGGAATGGCCTTCCGATGAGCGCTGAAAACTTGAAGGTATTGTTTTTGATTCTTGTCTTTTGTTTTATAGAACAGTTTAATGTCTAGACCATAGAAATACCTCTCTCTGCACAGCCATTTACTGCTTTCATCTGCCTGGGTTTTTCTGTCAATTGGAGATAACTTGGATCCAACTGCAAAAAGTCTGGCGGTGTCGACAGGAAGGCCTGGGCATTTTCTGCCAAACTGTTAATGACTAGGCCGAAGAGCAAAGCTATTCGGCTTGTTACATAATGATTCTAGTGGATTTCTCAAATTGAATGTTTTACTTTCAATCCTCTTTGATGGTATCTTTTCAGCACGTTTGAGATTCTTAACCATGGTGGCCCTTGTATTAACATCAACGCGGTGATCAAAAAAGGTCAGGCCAATTAAATGCTCTGGAAAATACCAGAGGTATCTCCTGAAAGCTGTTATGGCTGCATTTTTCAAAATATTGTTGCGGGTATAGACTTCCACCAAGTTCAACAGTTTCAAGTCATTGTATGGAGCTATCTCTGCCAAGTAAACTTCATGCCAAAATCTTCCATAGACAAGGTAGATATAAAAGGCTGACATCTGTTAAAGCTTTTTTCTCCCAGGTGTTGAGACTCATTTGATTCTTGAAAACAAGGATTTTGAGAGAATAGATGGCATTGGCCATCCACCTCACATGGTGCTTTATAGCCGATGTGTAAAGTAATAAACAAGTCAATGAACAACGCAGTTGTGAATAATTAGTAACTGTTTTCTATTAACTCACCTGTTTGCGATCGTCGTCTGTCCTTGAAGGTCTCGCTACCTGTGAATCAAAGCCTTCATATGAAACAGTTCTTAGCAACGACCTTCGCCCATAGCAACTACTTGACTTCTTCGACAACATAGGCCTATGTAACTGTCTTCTTTATTGCACTTGGTATTAAGCATTTAGATTAAGTCAATTTTAATATAGGTCGCACAAAACCCCTTTACCATACACTTAATAACTGCTCACGTTATCTTGTTTACCTTCTGAAAATTAAAATAGCCGATTGTGTAAAACGAATGGAATATCTGTGCGTTAATGAATCCTTCGCGTTTGTGAAAGATGACCTTTGCTACTGCTAGACCCTAAAGGTATAATGTAGATAGAGGTGTGATTCTTATGCGCTCTGCAAACTGCTTTCTTTCAATTTCAACTTAGGGAAAAAAAATTTTTAATTGTAAAATTTAGCCGTTCGGAAAAAACGAAATTTCAGAAATTCTTTTTGTTTGATCCCGCACAGGTATGAGTATTTTATGTATGTATTATAATTAGCTGAAATGTTGCTTTTGTTGTATAAAATAGCAGTTTTATTCCGTTGGCGCCAAAAATAGGCCTATTATGCACAAATCGCAATGTTCCAATAGTGGAACATGGCCACATGGCAGTCCAATTCTCAGTAATTTAACACTTCATACGCTTCTGTGGTTCAGTGCGCCTGTTACAGTATTATCCTTAACCAAGTCAAGCGCATTGTAGTACTTTCTCAATGCTTGTATTATTTGTTGCATTAAAATAATTATGTACAAATTTTTATAGTAGCCTAAGCAGAAAAGGCAATTTATTCAACACTCATTGTTATGCCTTTGTTTAGGCTACAATGAATGTTTGCAGCTTTTCTGGGAAAAAACTGTAACTGCCCCAACACTAAATGAATTACTTGACAACATTACAACCCGCAGTTTCAGTTCTGCCGATGTTTTCATAAGCCACCTGATGATGAATCTGATAGTGACTCTGACAAATCCGACACAGAAAAAGGCAGCGACTACATAGCAGATCATTTATCGAGCAAGATTTTGAATGCACCAGCCGAAGCTACAATAGATGCAGAAGATAGTGGGGGCAGTGGTGGTTGAGAGGAATACAGTGTAACTGTTCTAGAAGGCAGTAATAAAGGCATGCTGCAGCGAAGAAGAAAATATTTTCCAAGACTGTGGAAAAGTGGAAGAAAGGTGACTTGAAGTCCCAGTACATTAGTGGTTTCTGAACAATGTGATCACACCAAAAATCCCCCTACAGAACTGTTTTAAATATTCTGGCCCGTTGAATTGTATGCCAGACAGTATAATGCTACCAGTATGTTTGAAGTAACAGTGGAGGAACTGAAGCTGTTCTTCACAGTGTTGATGATATCAGGTTATAGTTCACTACCTCGAAGAGACTTGTACTGAAGTTTAGATGCAGACATCGGAATTGAAGCTGTTGCCCAGGCCATGCCAAGAAACAGATTCAGAGCTATACTCGAGAATCTTCATTTCGCTGACAACACCACTTAGCATCTGACGACAAGTTTGCCAAGATTAGACCACTCGTCGCCCATTTGAATGAAAAGTGCATGAAACTGCTTCCAGTTTATGTAGAGCATGTCGATGTAGACGAGAGTATGATTCCTTACTACAGTCATCATGGGTGCAAACAAATTATTCAAGGTAAACAGCATTGTATTGTATTGTATATGGGCATTTATAAAGCGCCTCTCGCGGTATATACCATTCAGAGGCGCTCCCAGTGCGCGAGACCCCGAGAGAAAAAGCAGGATTTAAGGTGAGAAAAGGAAGAAGCAACGCTACCAGAGAGAATGGTGGTGCGGACAGAAGGAGGAAGTCGGTTCCAAAGTGAGGGACCTATGCAGGCAAAGGACCTTGACTAAACGACGTAGAACGGAATATTTAGCGAGAATAGACGGAGTCGACGCACCGGCGTATGAACACGATAAACGCACACACATGTACAATTCATTCATGGGTGGCACAGACCAGATGGACAGAAATGTGGCGGGTTATCGTGTGAAGCTACGCAACAACAAATGGTTGTGGCAAATGTTCACACACTGGATGTATGCATCCATGTCCAACGCCTGGATACTGTACCGAAGACAGATAAGAAATGAAAGGGCTACAGCGGCTGAGCAAGCTGACAGCAATTTTGATGACAAAGAACTGCCTAAACTGGATTTCTTTGGCTTCATTCTCAAGATTGTGGCTACCTATTTGCTGTTGTTCAGTGAGCCACAGAATCGGGGCAGACCATCCTCAACTACAAATAGCAAAGCCGTTCTTGTGAGAAACATTCCAGACAATGTCAGACTCAACAGCACTACCCAGACAATGTGAAACTGGGTAGATATCGATATCGTGTCTGTAAAAACACAACATCTGGCTGTGGTGTCTGTCGCGTTTACTTGCAGCCAGTGAACTGCTACAAAATACTACCACAAACAGGTCTCAGAGTGACTGCTTACCTGCAAATTTTGCAGTATATCCTAATAAAGTATAGGCATGGACAAGAACAAGCAGTCACTGTGGCATTTCTCAAGTGAAGTATCAAACATATGGATGTTCCAAAATTGGAACAATGCCATGTTCCAATAATGGAACAAAATTTCTATGCGCTATATAAATAAATTTAATGAAATTATCACAAATGTGAGTTAATTCCTTTTATTACTTAATATGACGTTGCTAAATATCAAAAGTTTTTAGCAAAATAAAATTTGGCCACGAATGGGTTAAAGGAGGATAGGCTAAATTGTTTTAAATCTACCTTTGAATATATAACGAAAGGAGTTGTCTAGACGAGCCATTGTCTATACATAGTGAGGATAACGACTGTGAACCTAGGGAAAAGCGGAGGCCTGTAAGTAGAACTGATCTAGCTGCTCAATCGTTTGAAAAAGTATTAGGTAAACCTGTTGAAAAAGCAGAGGTCTTTATAGGCGGAAAACAAGATTTAGTCGACGAGAGGTCCCAGGAAGAGAGTGTTCTTGCTGTTTTCATCCTCTGAGAATAGGAATTCCCAAAAGGCATCCATGAACTCGTCCCAGCTCAACTTCCCGTCGCCATTGGCGTCTTTTGCCATAAACGCTTCCTTCGCGTCAAGGATTCCGACAAGACCAAGCATATTACGATGTTCGTCTTCCTGAAGGTAACCGTCACAGTTGACATCCATCATGTCGAAAATAACCTTTGTCATATCCGAATAGCGTTTCATCAGCTCTGGGTCGTAGCGATGCTTTCCGATTGAGTCGATAAACATCTCGAGGGTCAGTTGTTCCTTGTTGTCGCTTTCGGCATATTTCGTGAACTGCTCCCACAGCTAAGTCAGTACAAAGTAATGTTTACTAGGTGAAACGATGTCTGCACTTTGGTAGCGGTAGTGTGTTGTAGTGGTAGTAATAGAAGTAGTAGTTGTTGTGGTACTAATAGTAGTAATAATAATAGTAGGGCCTAGTAGTAGTCGTGGTAGTGGTAGTGGTGGTAGTAGTAGTAGAGTTTGTGGTGGTAGTACTTGTTGTTGCTATATTAGTAGTTGTTGTTGTAAAGTCTGTAAATCCTCTCCGTTTGTTAAATAAGTATGTCCTTTATTAACTACCAACTGCTAATCGCACTTTGGTGTACATAGTTCATAAAATTAATATAAGCTTATAACATCCGAATGACAAAGGTATTACTGGCTAAGGAATCGGCATCAGGTATAATTCTGGGGCGCAGTGAGTATGCGACAGTTTTCTCGGTTAGTAACAACTGATATTCATGTAGAACATGAGCTGGGCTCGTTATGAAGGCTGGAAAAGATTAGAGTCAGTTTTCTCGCAGAGTTGTTTGCTACGTAAGCCAAGCAATTTTTATTCTGAATAGCTTACGTTTTCAAAATGAGTTTTGAGTTGATCTACTTTCTGCTTGTCTGCTTTCACTGGCTCTGCTAATCGCAACGCTAACCCATTCCAATCACTCTTCGGTATGACTCCATCGTGGTCGGGGTCGATTTTGGAGAAATACGTTCTCAACTTTCTTTTCCAAAATTCAGACATTCTGCGGAGAAATTCAACAGAGCATCTTTTTAAAACTTTAGACAGCAACCTCGACTTAGACCTTTTCAATGTTTCTTAAAGGTGGTTTGCATGGAATGAACTCAGTTTGGAACTGGATATACTTATGACTAGAAACCCCACAGAAATATTTTGTCAGCGATTGAATCTCTCCCGTCGGGTCTGCACGAGGTGAGCATCTGGGTACATAAATTAAATTGGCGCTGCATAAACGCTTTACATGAATGAATGAATGAATGAATGAATGGTTGCTTGGTTGATTGATTGTGTGGCTTCTTGGTTGATTGGCTGCTTGGTTGATTGTTGCCTAAGTTGATTGGTTGCTTGTTTTCTTAGTTGCTTAGTCTTTTGGTTGGTTGGCCGACTAATTGACTGATTGATAGTATTGTTGCTTTTATTATTAATTGTTATTATAATAATTGTAACAATTGTTATTAATAAGGTTGTAATTAAGCATTTCTTTAGCGCCACTGTGCACTGACCAAACAACAATCGATGGCGCTGACCCATAGTGAGTGAAGGACTTGCTCGACGGATATACACAGTATCCGTCTCTGGGAGGCTAGAACTTGCAGTGTTCACGCTACAAAGGAAAGGCAGGGTCTCACACAAAACATTTTATTGGACCCTTGCGGGGTCGATGGCATACAGTGGTTACATTAAATTTTATCATACTGCGTATTGCTCCAAGACAGACTAGCTGTTGTCAACGAGTCGTAGCATAGCAATACAATTTCCAAATCGTCATTTTAACTGTACATATATAAGTTTGTTTTTTTAAACTAAGTTTATGGCTGAAGCATCGTCGTGAATTGGAAGCGTTAGGCCTATGTGCCTCAGCGCTCGTGAATAAGCTGTTGCCCTGCGCTTATAGCTTTCAAGTGACGCTTTAGAAATTGAAGTTTACGATTACGATGCCTTAATTCTTTGGTCATTTAAGTTAACCTACGTTTTACGAAACAAGCGTCTACAGAAAAACTAGTATTTGTCTATAGAAAAACAAAACTCTATTAGTTATTAAAAAGCATTGTCGTCGATCCTATAGATTGGCTAGGTAAAATACATTGTTATTGAACCCCGCATGAACCCTGACTAACAGCGTTCTCATTTAGGTCACAATACCTAAACATGGAATCGCAAGTTCATCAGTCTAACACTGCATCCTGTTTTTTAACTCCAATTACAAGGCCAACTAAAGTCATTTTCTGAGCAGATCTGAACATTTAATGACAATTGTTATACAAAGTCTCACCTTCTTGTGATCTTTATCTTGGTGTCAAAGGGAAGCGACCTGTGAAACAAAGCTTTAAATGGATAGCGTTCTTTGAAACGGTCTTTCTTCTGGCCACTTGTCTTGGCTTCCTTCCTGGATTACGAATATCTGCTTGCGCAAATATTGTGCGTAAACTAGTTGGTCACACACACAAACTGCTTATTTCTGCGGGCTGTCGAAGACGTACACTGGTCTGGGACCTTCAGGTAAAAGTGTGGCTTCCTACTGGTACTGTACCTCTGGCTGTTTTTATCGCAGTTTACCTGTCTCTTGCCCTTACATTCTTCATGCATTGCTGACCAACCATTACAAAACTTGAATGCACGTCTGACTACTAAAGAGTCTGCTACCCTAGACCTTTAAACAAAAGCAGAGCAGACGTCTCAATTTTATGTACGTGTTTTACAGCTTTCACTTAGTTCACGCCCTGTCAAATGCTTTGTGTGCAGAAAGCTAGAATCGGAGCAGGGCTGCATAATGCACATGCACAATTACAGACATCTATTAGGTCTGTTAGACCGCGTGTTATGTGTCGATTAGACCAGTAGGCCTACCTCTGGTTTCTAACGTGTGAATTTTTCCAATAACGCATACATATGCAAACACAAATTCACATTTGTTCGTTGAGTACATGTATGTGAGTATTCTACCAGATCGAGCAATGGCAGTTATTCGAGGTCGCACAAATAAACTTTGCATTTCTTCAGACCAAACAGCCTATATGTCGAGTCACCTTTTTACTCTTAATGGTTCTGGAATACTCGTTCGTCTGTGCAGCGTTGACAGAATGAGGACTAAACCACCATCTTTAAAATGAACAGATGCTGAAAACTTGTTCTGTTGCCATCAGAACATCTAGATTATCTGTAACAGGTCTTTACTTTTTGTGAAGTTTTGAAGTGTATATATCTCTGTGAAGCAATAAACTATTCAGTTCAGCACGCAACAATTTCGAGCTGGATTATGACTGTTAATAGCCTACGAATCACTCGAAGCGACATCATCGATTGAAGCTCCATCCATCATATTAACGGTCCTGTGTTGGTAAACTTACATTTCCCACTAGATAAATAAGCAAGCAATCTCCAATTGTTTGAAGTTACCCAACAACAGGACATAATTATCATCTAATGTAAAGCTGCAACCTAAGGCAATTGTGGCCAGCAATAAACTAACTTTGCTGTTAAAATTTACAAATTAATATCCTCTGCCAATTCCGCAACTTCACTTTTATTTAGACGAAACATCCGGCTCTTGTACCTTTCACTTAGTTACAAGCAGTGGCGTCGCCACGATTTGGAAAGTAGTACGGGAAATTAGAGACTCTGAGGGGACTGAAGCCTTTAACAGACAAAAGGATTCTGACATAGTGCTTAGTTTCAAAGCCAGGTTTAAAGAAGTCGTTGAACACTAAAAAGTTCCAAATCTAGCCTCGATTTGGCCTCGTATAAAAGTTTGGAATATGTGGCGTCCGAGAAACGACTTAACAATTGAAGGTGTCTCACAAGGTGCGACCGTACGTATGGTACGTAGGCCTACGTTATTTTTTTCTATAACGTACGTACGGTACGCGTACGTTATTATGCTGTACGTCACCGTACGTTCACATATGTTCATGACGAAAATAAAATACATAACAATATGATAACATTATGCATAAGAAAAGTCAATAATAGTTGGTGATTGACCGTCGTGAACAATGTTAACCATTACATCAATCATCTGCATGTATAGGTCCCTCTAGTGTGAAGCATATTAAGATTTTACGGCACACTTTATAGGATGGTCAGCGCCAGTGGTCATTTTATTGCTAAATGCTAATACTACATTTCGGTACCGTTCGTAAATAACTAGGCCTGCGTACGGGGAGAAAAATACTGTAGAGCTAAACTGATCATTTTTGACGTACGCGTACGGAACGCGCACCTTATAACACTATAGCCATGTTGAGATTCTTTGTGAATGATCAGAAAAATTTGTGGCATTTTTAACGTACGCGTACGGTACGCGTACGTTATTTTTTTTCGATAGCGTAGGCCTACGTACAGCACGCGTATACGTTGCTCCGGGAGGTAACGTACGGTCGCACTATGGTGTCTTAAGGTAACGTATATTTGCAATATCGAGTGCTTAACGACATCTTGTCGCTAGCTGCAGCTTCTTCACTACCTTTACTCGGGTTGTGCCAGTCCTAAGCCTGGATAAAGAAAGATTGCGACGTTAATAATCTTTTTTACGACAGAGCGTCGTTGAACAGAAATACCAACTTATAAGCTCTACCGGTTCTTAAGGGACATAATACATAATGTGATGTCAAACAACCCTACCGACCCAAGATGTCGTTAAACACTCAACATTACAAATAATATATTGCTATGCTAAGCCACCATGATACAGATTGCTTGTTCCGACGTTACATAATTATTCTTACAGTCGGACTGCCGATATAATTAGGTCAGCGTGCAATCCGAAACATATTGGGGGCAGAGTCCATTCCGACTTCTCAGATCGTGTGGCGAGAGGCGTACAGCTGTTCTGTTCCAACCTAATGGCAGCCAACGATAATATAGTGCAAAGATCAAGGGCGAACATAAGTTCTAACTATACATTTAAGGGTAGAGTTGGACAAGACGCCCCATCCCACTCTGTCTCCCTTGTGCTAGGTAATGAATTGCTTGTCTGTTCTGGGGTCTATTGGGTCTAGTTGTACACTATTGAGATACTCGTCAGTCTTTTTGATGGTTTGCTTAGGCTTGATTTTGTCCAATCAAAACTTTTAAGCAAACTACATTACAGTAACCACCAGCGGCAAGTAGACAACTGTAGACAGCTTAAAGAGTACATTATGTAGTGCATTTAAATTTAGAAGAGATAAAACGCCCCAGGGGAGAGAGACAGAGAAGGACAGACAGAGGAGAGAGAGAGACAGACAGACAGACAGAGACAGAGAAAGAGAGAGAGAGAGAAAGAGAGAGAGAGAGAGAGAGAGAGAGAGAGAGAGAGAGAGAGAGAGAGAGAGAGAGAGAGAGAGAGAGAGAGAGAGAGAGAGAGAGAGAGAGAGAGAGAGAGAGAGAGAGAGAGAGAGAGAGAGAGAGAGAGAGAGAGTGGACTGGCCATAGCTGTATTGATGTCACTGCTGAGTTTGCTAAGGGGGGCAGCATATTAGGCAGAAATTTCAGAACATTCAGTGTCAAAGGCTTCAGGTTCAAAGTCCTGGTCTCGAGGTTTAAGGTCTTGACAACAAGACTGCCATGATTTATTACGTGCGCTGTTGACTGCTTTCTGTCGCCCTTTACATTTGCATTGCATTCACTGCTCATCAACCGTAACAACATTGGTTCAGCTGTGGTATTGAATTACGCGCCGGACTATTAAAAGGTCCCTTTCAGCAACGCTTACCAGATGTGTTTTGGGTTCATCTGTGTGTTGTTGTGCACAGGTTTTGTTCACGCCCTGTCGAATGATTTGTATGCCGACAAATAGAAGTGGGGCAAGGCTACTTTTAAGCCGATAACAAAATTGTAGCCAGCCGGCAGGCCTATTAGGTCTATTAGGCCAATATGTTAGGCCTCATATGGAGATCAATATGTTAAGCTACCTATTTGTATATTATATCTTAGACCCTTATGGTTTGTGAAGTTTGGACGTCTGCAGTTATTTATAGAACTATGAACATAAAGTCACAGTTTTCGTTGTGAAAGTTTTCGTTTTTAACTTTTTCTCGTCCTTACGTTCACCCTGCATGTGGCCTACTGCTCAACAACCGTAACAAATATCAGTCAAAGCTGGTATTGATTAGTCTGACTGTAAAAGAGTCTGCTCCTATATGTCCTTCAAACAACGCATGTTAGACGAGTCTTAGCTTCATCCACATGTTTGCAACAGGTTTTACAGGTTCTGTTCACACGCTGTGAAAATGTTTTTGTAAGTAAGTAAGTAGGTATATTCTTTATTAAGAAGCGCTAGCAAACGCACAGCGCTGTACAAGAAAGATATTACAGCATATAGGCCTACCTTCGTATCACATATATCAATCAAACAATGTAACCAATTAAGCGAAAGGCTATTACAAATGAATACACAAAAGATATAAGAGATACAAAAAAGGCTATGCATACGATAAGATTCGGATCAGTGCTACATACATTTTTATGCAAATTATACAACTGTATGCAGTATTATCTAGTATACGTTCTTTAACCTGTGGGATGTTGACATTACTTATGCAAATGCAAACAAAAACCAACAGTTATTCATTGGGTGTGTGCTTACTTTTGGAAGTCGAGGAATGTCAGTTAATTGCAGTAGTTACATAAGAAAGTCTTTATTTCTTCAGGTAAAACAGCTTAATCGAGTAAACCATCATATTAATCGACGATCAATCAATCAACAGAAATTGCACAGATTGAATTGAAATGATGTGACATGAGCTCAATTACACATAATTCCATTTATGTAATTAATTCGCACACCACAGATTGATAAGCAACATACGAGCTCTGTTAAAGCGAGCTCTTCTGTTGGCGCGTTTCCATAGCAGCGATTGTTATGACCTCAAAACGGCGATTTGGAACAGTATAGTCAACCAGTGGATACCATCGCAAGCAAAGTCATAAAATCTCTACGTATATTAAATGGCAGAACAATCAGGAATGAATATTGCTCGTGTGAATAAATGCCATTTACTAATTGTAAGGTCGTATAAAAGAGTAGATCCAATCAGATGGATCCCACTAGGCCTATCTGTCTGTCTTTCTGTCTGTCTGTCTGTCTTTCTGTCTGTCTGTCTTTCTGTCTGTCTTTCTGTCTGTCTGTCTGTCTGTCTGTCCATCTGTTTGTCTGTCTGTCTGTCAATATAACTAAACAAGTAACCATCAGTACTTGGCAACCATCGAATGCAGACAGGCCCGCCGAGCGGGCGAAGGGGGCAAATGCCCAATAACCCGGCGATTTCTTAGGGGCCTGGGATAGGCCCGCAAAAAACTTATGAAAAATACTAGCTGTAACCCGTGAAAAATCACGGTATATAAAAAAACAATTATTATTGCAGTGATAACAATAACGTCATATTATAGGCCTATAGCCGTCGTCAAGACAACCGTCGCCAAGGCGGCAGTATAGTGACGTCACAATAGTGTTTGTTACGGGACGGACAGACAGACAGACAGACAGACGTACAACGGTTATTATGTAAGTTAATTATAATCAGTTATGCAAAGTTTACGATTTATGCCTTTATAAATATATTATCTGACGCTTAACTACAATCAGTTTAAACTGTTAGCATCTAATAAAATCATAGTTGTATGTATAAATATAATATCGTACGGTCGTACCCGCACTTTTGTTGTTTCAATTTGTTTTTTTTATATTTTTTCCGTGCTACCGTACGATATTATATTTATGTAAGGCCTAAAGACAGTTCAAAGCCCGTGACTGTTCTGTCTGGGGGCCCGTGACTGCGCTGCCTAGGGGCCGGGAATTTCTGTCGGCGGCCCTGAATACAGAGATTGGAACTAATTCAGTTTCGTGCTTCTCCAAAGCATTAAATGAGGAAAGGGTCAATTGTTCTGGATCTACCTTTACATGTATAACGAAAGAAGTTGTCTAGACGAGCCATTGTTTATACATAGTAAGGTTAACGATTGTGAGCTTAGGGAAAAGCGGAGGCCTGTAAGTAGAACTGATCTAGCTGATCACTCGTTTGAAAAAGTATTAGATAAACCTGTTGAAAAAGCAGAGGTCTTTAGGCGGAAAACAAGATTTAGTCGACGAGAGGTCCCATGAAGAGAGTATTCCTGTTGTTTTCATCCTCTGAGAAAAGGAATTCCCAGAAGGCATCCGTGAGCTCATCGCAGCTCAGCTTCCCGTCCTGATTGGTATCCTTTGCCATGAACGACTCCTTTGCGTCAGGGACTTCGACAAGACCAAACAAGTTACGATGTTCGTCCTCCTGCAGGTAACCGTCACAGTTGACATCCATCAGCTCGAAAATAACCTTTATCAGATCCGAGTAGTGTTTCACCAGCAGCTGCTCTGGGTCGTGGCGCTGCTTTCCGATTGAGTCGATAAACATCTCGAGGGTCAGTTGTTCCTTGTTGTCGCTTTCCGCATACCTCGTGAACTGCTCCCACACCTAAGCCAGTACAAAGTATAGTTTACTAGGATGAGACAGACGTCTGCGCTTTGGTAGCGGTGGTGGTAGTGGTAGTAGTAGTAGTAGTTGTAGTGGTAGTAATAGTAGTAATATAGCAATACTAGTAGTAGTAGTAGTAGTTGTAGTAGTGGCAGTGGTAGTAGTAGTAGTAGAGTTAGTGGTAGTAGTTGTTGCTATATTAGTAGTAGTTGTTGTAGTAGTCAATCCTGTTCATTTGTTAAGTTAGTATGTCATTTATTAAAAACCAACTACTAATCGCACTTTGGTGTACTGTACCGGTACATAGTTCATCAAATTAATTTGAGCATTTAACATCCGAATGACAAAGGTATTACTATCTAAGGAGTCGGCATTAGGTGTAATTCTGAGGCGCAGTGAGTATGCTACAGTTTTCTCGGGTAGTATAGCAACTGATGTAGAACATGAGCTGGGTTGGTTATGATGGCTAAGAAAAGGTTAGTCAGCTCTCTGGCAGTGTTATTTGCTACATAAGCCAAGCAATTTATATTCTGAATATCTCACGTTTTCAAAATGAGTTTTGAGTTGTTCTACTGTCTGCTTGTCTACTTTGCCTGGCTCTGCATATCGCAACGCGACCCCAATCCAATCACTCTTCGGTATGACCCCATCGTGGTCGGAGTCGAATTTCGAAAAATACGTTCTCATCTTTCTTTTCCAAAATTCAGACATTCTGCGGAGAAATCAACAGAGCATCTTTAATTTAAAACTTCAGACAGCAACCTCGACTTAGACCTTTTCAATGTTTCTTAAAGGTGGTTTGCATGGAATGAACTCAGTTTGGAACTGGATGCACTTATGACTAGAAACCCCACAGAAATATTTAGTCAGCGATTGAATCTCTCTCCTCAGATATGCACGAGGTGAGCATCTGGGTATATAAATTAAATTTTACATTCAATTTTTTTAAACTAAGTTTTTGACCGAAAGATAATCGTGAATTTCAAGTATCATGTGCCTCGGCGCTTGTGAATAAGCTAAAATTTGTCCTACGCCTATAATAGCTTTGAAGTGACGCATTAGACATTTGGACTTTACGATTACGATGCCTTAATTCTTTGGTCATTTAAGTTAGCCTACATTTTGCGAAACAAGCGTCTACAGAAAAACTAGTATGTGTCTGTAGAAAAACAAAAATTCTATTAGTTATTAAAAAGCATTGTCGTCGATCCCATAGATTGGCTAGGTAAAATACATTGTTATTGAACCCCGCATGAACCCTGACTAACAGCGTTCTTATTTAGGTCACAATACCTAAACATGGAACCGCAAGTTCATCAGTCTAACACTGCATCCTATTTTTGAAATACAATTACAAGGCCAACTAAAGTCATTTTGTGAGCAGATCTGAACGTTAAATGACAATTGTTATACAAAGTCTCACCTGCTTGTGATCTTTATCTTGGTTTCAAAGTGCAGCGACCTGTGAAACAAAGCTTCAAATGGAAAGCGTTCTTTGAACCGGCTCCTCCTGACCACTTGGCTGCCTTCCTGGATTAAGAATATCTGCTTGCGTAAATTTTACTACGTAAACTAGCTGGCCACACACAGAAAGACACAATGCTGAAACGCTAAAATAGCTAGCGTCTGCGAAAATAAACACTTGTTTCAGGGAGCTATCGAAAACGTACTGCTCTGGGACCTTCAGGTGAAAGTGTGGCTTCCTACTGGTACTGTACCCCTGGCTGTTTTAATCACAGTTCACCTTTCTCTCGCCCTTACTTTTATCTTTTATGAATTGCTGAACAGTGTATAACCATAACCAAATGTGAATGCACGTCTGACTTTAAAAGTGTCTGCTGCCCTAGACTTTCAAACAACGCAAAGCAGATGTCCCAGTTTTATCTACGTGTTTAACAGGTTTTACTTAGTTCACGCCTTGTCGAATGTTCTGTATGCAGAAAGCTAGAGTCGGAGCAGGGCAGAATATTGCACATATATAATGATAGACATCTATTAGATCTGTTAGACCGCATGCTATGTGTCGATTATACCCATAGGCCTACCTCTGTGGTTTCTAACGTGTGGACTTTTCCAATTACGTATACATATGCAAACACAAATTCACATTTTTTCGTTGGGTATGTGAGCATTCTGACAGGTTGAGCAATGGCAGTTAACAGCAGTCGCAAAATAAACTTAGCATTTCTTCATACCAAACAGCCTATGTGGTCGAATTATCCACTTTATTCTTAATGGCTCAGGTGTCTCGAATACTCGTTCGTCCGTGCAGCGTTCACAGAATGAGGACGACACCAATTTCTTTAAAATGAACAGATGCTGAAAACTTGTTGTTCTGTTGACATCAGAACATCTAGATTATCTGTAACAGTTCTGTACTTTTTGTGAAATGTTGAAGTGTATATGTCTCTGTGAAGCAATAAACGATTCAGTTCAGAAGGCAACGATTTCGACCTGGATTATGACTTAGAATACGAATCACTCCAAGCGACAACATCGAAGCTTTGACATTGAAGCTCCATCCATCATATTAACGGCCCTGTGTTGGTAAACTTACATTAGACCATAGATAAATAAACAAGCAATCTCCAACTGTTTGAAATTGCCCAATAACAGAACATACCTCATGTGAAAAGCTGCAACCTAAGGCAATTGTGGCCAGCAATAAACTAACTTTGCTGTTAAAAGTTACAAATTAATATCCTCTGCCAATTCCGCAACATCACTTTTATTTCGACGAAACATCAGGCTCTTGTACCTTTTACTTAGTTACTTACTAACAGTGGCGTCCCCATGATTTGAAAAGTAGTACGGGAAATTAGAGACTCTGAGGGGACTGAAGCCTTTAACAGACAAGCGGATTCTGACCTTGTGCTTAGTTTCAAAGCCAGGTTTAAAGAAGTCGCTGAACACTAAAAAGTTCAAAACCTAGTCTCGATCGTATAAAATTTTGGAATATGTGGCGTCCGAGAAACGACTTAACCAACTGTCACCAATTATTGATGATTATATGATTGTATGTATTATTATTAATGTAAGTAGGGTGACCCTGATAGCGGAACCTCCTGTTCCTTATGGGTTTACCCATTGGCGCCATTGTATGTGACTGTTTGGAAATGCATTTTCTTACATGGTGGTCAATAAAACAATCTGAGTAAAAAAACAATTAAAGGTGTCTTAAGGCAACGTTATATATTTGTAATATCGAGTGCTTAACGAAATCTTGTCGCTAGCTACAACTTCTTCACTACCTATACCCGGTTTGTGTCAGTCCTAAGCCTGGATAAAGAAAGATGGTGACGTTAATCATCTGTTTTACGACATAGCGTCGTTAAACAGAAAGTGCCAACCTACCGGTTCTTAAGGGACATAGTACATAATGTGAAGTCAAACTGCCCTAGCGACACAAGATGTCGTTAAACACTCAACACTACAAATAATATATTGCTATGGTAAGCCACCATGACACAGATCGCTTGTTCCGACGTTACATATTCTTACAGTAGCACTGCCGTTATAATTAGGGCCTATGCCAAACGAATGGTGAGAGCTGTTCAGAATAATTCTTTTCTGTCGATGTCAATGGCCTTTGTTGTCATAAGATGTCGTTAAACTCGCGAACCATCACCACCACCATTACGCGTACTCTGATAGCGCCAGTCCCACGCCTGGAGAAAGCAGGAGGGCGACGTCAGCATCTTGGCAGCCTTAAGATGTCATCTCTTTTACGACACAGGCAAGAAAATGATTGCTATAAACAATCTTTGGATGAAACTTGAAAGTGTGAAGCAGCCGAATTAGGTAGAAAGACAGATGCACATAGAATCGACAAGCGACTACAGGCGGAAAGCAAACACACGATTCCGGTTTCTGCTTCTACTGGTAGTATCAATGAACGAACGAATGAATGAATGAATGAATGAATGAATGAATGAATGAATGATATGAGATTCACGTGTCAGACGTCAATACTTGAATAAGAGATACGAGTACTTTATATATACAATTTATATGAATAATTACTCAGCATGATGCCGAGGCCAGAGATTCTTGCTCCTTCTAGTTAGTCTCCCAACTGTCTGATATTACCAACAATAATGTCTGATTGTAATGGCGCTTCAGACTAAATATATAATGTGTCACATAGGCCTATGGACCCACTGTATTGTAGTTAACATCCAATAAGCAACGAGTACACAGAATATACGTGTTCAGGCGACTCTGCTCCCTCCAGTCCGCGTGTAATCCGAAACACCTTGGAGGCAGAGTCCATTCCGACTTCTCAGATCGTTTCCAAGTGTGGCGAGGGGCGTACAGCTGTTCTGGTCCAACCTATTGGCAGCCAACGATAATGTAGTGCGACATCAGGGGCGAACATACGTTCTAACTATACATTTAAAGTTAAGGTAGAGTTGGGCAGACCCCCTCCCATCTCACTCTGTCTCCCTTGTGCTAGGTAATGAATTGCTTGTCTGTTCTGGGGTCTATTAGGTCTAGTTGCACACTATTGAGATAGGCCGTCAGTCTTTTTGATGGTTTGCTTAGGCTTGATTTTGTCGTGTTTCCTTGTAATGCTTTGGTGCCAATTCTGTCATTAGGTAAAGTACACGGACACACGGTGTATTCTTATTGTTGATGTTGGTAGACCATTATGTGATTTGACTTTTCGGGTGTCTAAAACGATAACCTTGTGGTATATCTCAATGTTATTTAGAGTCGGTCCATACATAAGCAATTGTTTTTTATTTTGCTAAAATGTACGGACAGGTAATCAAAACTTTTAAGCAAACTATATTACAATAACCCTCAGCGGCAAGAAGACAACTAACTGTACATCTTTAAAGAGTATATTATGTAGTGCATTTATGCTCTGAAGTTTAAAGAGATAATAGGGCTAAACGCCGCTTTCATACTTAATTATTTTTAAGTCATCATTTTGCAATTTTATCTCAACTCCTCCAAGACTCAGCTGATCTGGTTTGGCACTCGTCTGTAACTCCTTAAACTTGATTTCACACTCCTTGCTGAACGCCTTCCCGCTTTTACCTTTTCGTCAAGTGTCCGTGACCTTCGCGTTGTCCTTGATAGGACTTTCTAGTTCAGTGAACATATTTCCAATCTTTCCCGGCCCTGCAGCTTTTATCTGATACGGCTCCAAGCTTTCAGAAGCTCGGTCATATCTCCAAAGTTCGCTACCATTGTTCAAGCTTCATTTGCTCGCAACTACTGCAACTCTCTACCTTTTGACCTTCGGAAACTCTGCCGCGAATCCGCGATCCTCTTCAATCGGTGCTCAATGCAGCTACCCGTCTGATTGCCCGACTTGTGTAGATTAGGTAAAAAAGAAGTCAATTTTTCGTGGGCATGTACAAGAGCTGGTTGAGGCAATGTTGCATGAATCTTCCACTCAATTGGTTTATCTTCGAAGATATTCCGAAGAGGGACATAACGTACATCGTCTCTAAACTTCCATCTCTTTTTGCCATCTTTATCCTTTTCGTCACTTCCTCCTCCGATGACAAAGACTCGTTCATTTTCAAGAACTAAACCAAAGTGAAGAACGTCGGTCTTGAACTGTTTTCTTTCTTGCCAAGTATCCGTCTCAAAGTTAAATATCAAACAAGAATGGCGTCCAAGTAAAATAACAGACGTATCCCAAAGTATAGCTCCCATCAAGCGACTAGGGCGGGGCATTTGTGTCGAAAGGAGAGTGCAGATGTTTCCTTTCGTGTTGTACACTTGAACATGACTGACGTTTTTGCCGTCTTTATCTGATCCACCGAAGATGTGAAGTGAACTCGCGTATGGGACACAATTACCAGAGCTTTCTACACCACAAAACAACTTTCCAACTGCGGTGCATTTATTGTTGACTGCATTAAAGGCTTCTACGCTATCTAGAACGAGTTTACTAGAATTCACAAATCCTCCACAAATGTACAAAACTTCATCGATAAACGCTGCGCTATGTCTACGTCGGCCTTGAACTAAAGAAGCGCATTTAATCCAACCTGAAGCGAGGTTGTATTTCCAGATTTCATCATTGTTGACTCCTATTCCTGTAACGTACATCGTATTACAGTAAACTGCGGCGACTGCTTCCTTTGCCATTTTAGTCGGTATTTGTACTTGTGTTGAAATTTCATTTGGCCGATGTAGATTTAGTTTGATGACGTCCTTCGTTATAGTCGGTCCAACATCTAATCCCACAACAACAGCGTAGTTCTCAAATTCTGTAGTGGTTTCGGTTTTAACTGTTAAAACACAATTGAAAGTTGAACACAGTATTTAATAAACTGCTCATTTCTATAGGCCATTCTTATACATTAGTTTGTAAAAATATCCATTGTCAGTTCTAATTAAATCACATAATTAAAATCTAATGGAATATGATTCTAATTTCAGGGCTTTTCTAAAGTACTAGAAATGCGCTGTATTAGGCTAGACTTCAAAATGCTAGACTTCAAAACTGCATCCACAATCGCTACTTCTATAGTCCACACAAAACTAGATTACTGCAATGCACTCTTTTTAAACATAGACATCACCCAAAATAAACCGCCTCCAAGCCATTCAAAATGCACTCGACCGTGTTGTGACTAAAACCCCCAAGCATCAAAACATAACTCCTGTTCTCAAATCTCTGCACTGGCTTAAAATACCCGAACGAATAGAACATAAAGTCATAGGCCTATCACTCACATACAACAAACTCCAAACCTCCTAGCCCTCCTATCTCCGACAGCTATTCACGATCCAACCACTTCTCTCAACCCGCTCCTCTTCTGCCCTAACACTGCTTCGTCCTTCCGTCAGCTCATCACTAAAATTTGGAAATCGCTCCATAGCCATTGCTGCCCCACCCCTCTGGAACAAACTTCCACCAGTACTACGAGACTGAAACCTTTCCCCATATCACTTTCTCCCTTACTGTTCGTGACCTAGGTGTTACGCTGGATCGAGAGCTTAGTCTCTCGCAGCACGTTAACTTGGTCACTCGGAACTGTTATTATCAGCTCCGGCAGTTGCGTGTTGTACTGAGGTCCCTCTCCCATGACGCTGCAGTGATCTTAGTTCATGCATTTGTCACTGGTAGAGTTGACCACTGTTGCTCGGTCCTTGTTGGTCACTCCAAGGGCCTAATGGGGCGACTTGACCGGGTCCTTCGTTCTGCTGCTAGACTTATTGGTCGCATTCCAAAATATGCCCCAGTCTCTGCCTATATGCGTGACGTCTTACATTGGCTTCCTGCCTCTGAGCGCATCTCCTACAGGATAGCAGCACTAGTTTGGCGGTGTCTCTCCGGTAGCGCCCCATCCTACCTGTCTGAACTCTGCTGCCCGATTTCTGACTTAGCTTCCCGCAGAGCTTTGCGATCTGCGACTAATGGGGAGCTATTGGTCCCTCGGACCCGCTCCGCAGTCAGGCAACGCCGAGCCTTCTCGGTTGTTGGCCCGTCTACCTGGAATGGTCTTCCGATATCCTTACGCTGCTTTCCCCGGAATAATTCACCTGTTTTCTTACGACAACTCAAGACCTATCTGTTTAGCCGTGGCTGGGCTGGGAGCGCCTCTGAGTAGGTCTCTTGAAGAAGCGCTATATAAATGTCCAGAATGAATGAATGAATGAATGAGAAATTTCAGATCCATCCTACGAACTCACCAAAACCTCACCTCTTGCTATCTCTCCACAGGGCTCTGACTCAAAACACTGCTCTTCACAAATCCAATCCGATTACTCCTCTGCTCCTTCCCTAAACACCACCCAAATTAGCCGCATTACTGTCTCTCTGATTGACTCCTTTGGATCTTGACCTGGAACCGATCTCACCCCTCGCCTATCGATTATGATTTGACTAAGCGCCTGTGAATAATCTGGTTCCGCGACTTCGCTTTTGTGGGCGCTGTAGAAATGTCGAGATTACGATTACGATAGGCATCTTAGTATAGGCATACAGGCTGAATGAGAGCAATTGACAGATACATATATATATATATATATATATATATATATATATATATATATATATATATATATATATATATATATATATATATATATATATATATATATATATATATATATATATATATATATATATATATATATATATATATATATATATATATATATATATATATATATATATATATATATATATATATATATATATATATATAACGATGGCGTCATTGGTCATACGAACCTGCCAATGGGCAGAGAACATAAAGAAGAAGAAGATATATATATATATATATATATATATATATATATATATATATATATATATATACGTAATACAAACATAATTACATACAATGTATCAACACAATCACACATATAAATAAACATACACAATCTAATCCAATCTGAACATATATTATCAGACTTTTGCAATGCAGTTCTTTGAAACCTAATCTATTCCGAAATTTTGTAGTTCTCTTAACAACGTGAATTATATCAAGCACTGCTCGTATGGCACTCTTTGGACCAGATTTTATCCCAAATTAGTCATTATTGGCACTAAAATAACGCCTACATTTTCCCGTATTAAATATGGCGTCGCGCCCATAAATGTAGGTTAATTCTTCTTCTAGCTAAAATTTAATGTTAATGACTCGCTGTGCAACAAATTGGAGGCCTCGCAGTCGGCCTTAGCATAATTTTCGACAGAATGTCCTTACTACTTGAACAAACATCCATTTGTTAAACAATTACATATTTCTGATAACTATGTGGTAATTATACAATTTGTATAGCGCCGCTGTTGTACTAATGCACGGCGCATGCATCGAATGTCGCTGATAAGGAAAACCGCATTCTAAACCTAAAATTAATTCGACAGTACCAGCAGAAATTTTACCTTCGACGCTCCCCAGAAAATTCTTCCTGGTATTCTGTAAGACGTCTCCTAAGTCTGTTGCTTCGAAGAAAACTTCGACTGATTGATGTGGACGACCAATGAATGCTTCGTGATCTTTTTCTAACTCGTCTGCTCTACTAATTAATTCGTCAACTGAACTGCAGATGTCGCTGGCCGAACTTTTCGATTTTAGTTCATTGCAATAAGCCTCAAAACTTCTCAATATTGTGCAACTTATTTCAATGTCCTCCATTTTATTTTCCATTTCCTTTATGTGATTTGATTTTATCACAGATAACTCACCCAAGAGCGATTTTGTATGTCGATCTATAATGTCTTCAAGTCTGTCTTTAAGCTCCTGATTTCTTTTATGAATTTTCTTCTCTTCCTCGGCTATTACTTTCAGGAAATCTGCTTTTCTCCTCTCATTATTATTTCTTATCAACAGCATTTCATTCATATGGACCGATATCTTCCAAGCTTTCTTTTCAATCGCTCGACGAAAATCTTCGTCGACTGTAGTCACATCTTTGCAATCGTGTAACTTGTGGCTTTCAACGAAACAAGAAACGCAGACGATTTTCTTGCATTCGGCGCAATAGTAGTCTAATGGCTTATGAATGTGTTTGGTGCAGTATTTCACATTAGACATTCGTTTTATTTCTTCCTCGCTCTCGTTTCCAATTTTTGCAATGTGATGATCTTTGCTAACTTTCTGAATTTGATGGACCTTTGAACAACTATCGCAATAGTCATCACTACATTCCCAGCATCTCTTCGTGGCTCTTGCTTCGCTTCCTCTTTTCCCGTCATTCCTGATATTGAACGAATAGCAGTTGGGAGATCCACTCTCCATTTGCAGGTTAGTCTGGTACTCCAAGAAGTTTTCCATGAAGAAGTTTCTCTGCAGACCAATGATTCCTTCTCGTGGAATGATGAACTCTCTTTGACAGAGCGGACAAGGCATTTTGTCTCCTGGTTTCTTTCGCGCCGTTTCTCCAATGCGTTTAAGGCATTGAAAACAGAATGTGTGAATACATGGCAACATTCTTGGATCTGTGAATGCACTCATGCAGATTGGACATTCTGTTATTTCTCTAAGTTGGGTTGCAGCTTTCTGTCTTGCATCCGCCATAGGGCCTATTCACTTCTTGGAGCGCGTATTACCTATAATTATCAACAAATATTTCGTCAAAATCGTGTAGCCTTCACTATGTTCAATGGAGAACTGGTTATACTTTAACTTCGTGAATAAATCTAAATGCTTCAGATGTCGTTTTTGTTAAATCACAGCTTTGCTGATTCAATTTGGAATATCGAGCAAAAACACTGGTCTAATTAATGCCCAAATAATGAACATACTACCCTGGTTGGTAGTTAGTAGAATTCATACCACTCGACATTCTTTGCTTGCGTTCCCACTGCTCACGCATGCGTTCCAATAAAACTCTTCTTTGGAGTTCCCACTGCTCACCCAAACCACTTTAACCACTGGCTGTCACCAGTACACCCAAGCATCACCATATCACTCGTTTTCTGTAATCACTCCATTGAGTAAACTCACAGAACGCATTCGCATCAAAGCCCTATCGCTGACCACAACAGCCTGCAATAATTCCAGAATAATTCCAGCCAAAATACCTTCGCGATCTCTTCATCGTTCAACCACATCGCTCTAGTAGATCATCTTCTACATGCCATAATGCACCTCGACTCTGGAATGATCTCCCTTGTAAATTTCGCAAATTTTCGATTACTCCACCAGCATTGCCGCTCACCCTGCATCGCCTTCTTTAGGCGCCTCTATATATTTATTACTCCCCATTGTTTTCACCTATTGCTAAAGTCTTACTTCTCCCAGAAATGCTACTGCGATTGATCGTCCGCCTTCCAATCTTCATCGATGTAAACAAAACTCGTCTCAACAGCTACTCTGTCTCCTCTCTCTGGCAACCGGGCTTCGATCTCCATTTGACAACTCTCTGTGTCGTTTAAGCTAATACAATACTGAAGACAACGATGTAAATGTCATTGCGTGTATAATTATCCACCGCGTTGCCCTAAATCCTGGCGCAACTGCGTGGACACGTGGGAGTGGCCTGCCTAAGTGTGAGTCAACCTATATCTAGGCCAATCATAACGGCACACTCTGGACTCGACGCAGCGCTTGCAGATAAGCTTTCGCTTTTAAGTACAGCATTGTAAATTTGGATTTTACGATTATGATTGTAATTAGGCTACACATTTTTAAAACCACAAGTTCACCAGTGTTTCCAGGTTTTGAACTTTCACGACAAGCGCCGTGCAAAGTAAAGGCCGATTAAAATCATTTCTGTACAATTATGAAAGTTACAATTATTATACATAGTGTCTAACCTGTCTATGTTCGAAGGCCTAACTTTTTGTGATTAAAGCCTCACACCATAGGCGTGTTTTGAAAAGACCTTTCTGCAGGATTATTAACCGACTTCTTAAAATCTGTATATACCTGGTCACCAAACTTAGGGTACTTAAACTAGCTGGCCACAAAATACCTGTAAAACTAAACGTTTGCTGATGCAAAGCTATCGAAAGCGCACTGCTCTGAAACCTTCAGGTGCAAATGCGGCTACCTACACGTAACGTTCAATGTTCAGTACTTGGCTTTAGCTTCCCCTCGCCCTTACAAGTGATCTGCGTGTACTGCTCGACAACCCTAACAAATGTTGTATCAGCTATCGTATTGAATGCATGCCTGACAATTAAGAGGCTTGCCTCTAGGCCTTTCAAACCACTAATATCAGACGCGTCTCGCTATATCTATGTGTGTCATACAGCGTTTACACGTTTCTCTAACGCTCTGTATGCAGACGATTAGATTCGGAGCAGCCTACATACATTTTTATGCAAATTATACAGTTGTAGTCAACCTATATTGTCATCGTAATCGTAATTATAGGCGTAATTTGTGGGGGGTACGAGGGTACCAGTACTCCCCCCACTTTTTGGACTGGGGGGTACCGCACCCCCACTTTTTAAACAATGCCAAACAGTATTTTATTATTGTGCCTTCCTAGAGATGGTCTCCATGCGAAAAACTAAAGTGGAAAAGAAATTGCTACCCCCCACTTTTTAGACCAAAGTTACGCCCCAGATCGTAATCTGGAGATTTCTACAGCGCCAAAAAAGGGAAGTTGCTGGAACCAGCTTCTTTACAGGTGCTTAGTCAAATCAAAATCGATAGGTAGGGGGTCGAATCGGTTCCAGGTCAAGTTCCAGAGGAGTCAGTCAGGTAGACAGTAAGACGGCTAAGGTGGATGGTGTTTAGGCTTTAAACGGCGAGGGAGGTAGGGAGAGGAGGAGTAAAAGCGGGATAGGATTTGTGAAAGAGCAGTGTTTTCAGTTTTGAGTGAAAGACCTGTGGAGATATAGCAAGTGGTGAGGTTTTGTTGAGCATATTGTGCATGGTCCCCAACATTACAACCACTTGCGTAAACTTTTCCAAAATATTGGGGGGAGGAGGATTTAGTTATTTATTCTACACTTGTTGCATTGGATGTACAGTCCATCTCAATTATTGGGGGGCACGTGCCCCGGCGGCCCCCCCCCCCGAGTCTACGCCTATGGTTACAACCACTCATGAAAATGCAAACACAACCTCACAGTTGTTTGCAGGTTATGCTACTAATTTGGGAAGTCGAGTAATGGCAGTAATGGCAAAGGGTGCCAGGTGTCCGATAATGAACCGAACAGTCCGGTAATGAACTGGACAGTCAGGTAATGAACCGGTTTTATTATTTTTTTTTATTTTTTTTTATCGGCGATAATATCAAATCAAGTCACCAAGATGGATTTTAAAAAAATTGAAAATGTATTTTCAGTGTGCGGAATAAGCTCTGTTGTGAAGCTGAGGCTGAATAATGTAGTCAATCGTTAGATGGCATATAGTAGCGGAACATAATGAATATGTTTTTGCGTCTAAGTAAATTGGCCAGTATAAGCCTGGATCTTGACCTGGAACCGATTTCATCCACCCCAGCTTATCGGTTATGATAAGCTGGGGTGGGCGCCTGTGAATAAGGGGCCGTCCATAAATGAAGTCACGCTATTTTGGCCGATTTTTTACCCCCCCCTCCCCCCTCGTCACACGTCGTCACAAAAGTAACACCCCCTCTTGTCACACATCGTCACAAATTTCTGACCCCCCTCCCTCCCCTAGGTGCGTGACGTCATTTATGGACGGCCCCTAAACTGGTTGCCGCAACTTCGCCCTTTGGGCGCTGTAAAAATTTCGAGATTACGATTAGGATTCTCTTGCAAGGTATTGTATAAATTAGTCGTCGTTCATCGTTTGCACAGGGTTCTGGGTCATTGGAAATTTTCCACAGCTCTACGTACTGTTTACTTTCGATTTCAATTGCTTATTTCGCTATATTTGCGATGGCAAAAAATTATCATTCACATTTTAGGATTCATTAACAGCAAGGGTGTTTTATTTAATGTATCCTTCAGCTATAGAGAAAGCATAATTTGATTTGCAATATGCCTCTGGCATTAAATTTCTATCGGCAAAATAGATCAATAGTTACGACGAAAGCATAATTATGACATGGACGCAACACCGCATTTACAAAACAGTTCGAATTTCCAACTCCAGAAAGCAGAGTAGAATCTCTGAATTAATAAACAATTACTGAATAGTTAGGACTGGAGCAAAAACAGATAAAAGTTACCCAATATTGTGTCATCAACAGTTTATTATAAAATTTAGTCGGTTATTAGTGCGCCCAGCAACCGCTGAGATATCTGGACAGACTGGTTACCTGCCCTACGCAAACTGATGGACTTAGGTAGAAGCTCTGTTATGCGCTAGATAAATTTTATGAGGTTAATGAGGTCGATGACATGTATCATGTTGTAATTATATTTTTTAATATTCTTTATTACTTCAAACCGACATACGCAGTAAGATTACATTGAAACATGAAAGTACAATCAATATCATAATTAACACACGGTTTGGCAGCCATGCAAGGCGCCGCCCTAGAGGGGGGTTACGGGAGTCGATTCGCGTACCTTATGCTCTCCTGGCCATGAGTGTTACCACTACTCTATCCCCCTCTGTAGAATGTTTTGTCTGGTTTATCATGCTGTCGCAATGAATGATTCCAAAACTAATTATTTATTCAACCTTACATTATCCAGTAGGCCTATAGCCTACGTTAATGCTATAAATAATAATGGACACGACACTTAAAGAACTGCTCCACTGGTTGTAATGATTTATTGTAACTAGGGGGCCCTATTAGCGAAACGGTTCGTTCCTCTGGGTACTCCCATTGTCACTGCATGTAACATGTACTTGTGATTTTCATGTCTATATGTTTATGGTGAACAATACAAGCATTTTAATTGATTTTGATTGATCAGGAAACGCCTCACTTTAAAGCGCACTTCGAAGGAGGTAGAGACCTAGGCTACTGAAATGGTGGCAAGCATGGAAATCAGTTGCAGTGGCTTATGAGTTGCGCTTTAGAAATTCGAAGTTTACGATTACGATTAAGAAATTATGTAAGAAAAATGAGGGCGGGTGGACAATGCTCATCCTCATAAAAAACGATATATATATATATATATATATATATATATATATTTATTATATAATTTAGCAAAAAATGTGTAAGACCGTTCATAGTCACTTATATTTCTTCTCAGAACATCAGCTGGTCCTGAGGTGTGGGTCTTCGCAGGCCCGCCGAGAGGGGGGCGGGGGGCAAATACCCAGGGGCCCGGCGACTTTTTAGGGCCCGGGCAGGGCCCGCAATCAACTTATGAAAAATATTAAGGTCATCGAATTTTGATGGATGAAATTCCCCTAATAAAGGTCATGAAATTTTTTCAGACGAATTCCTAAAAAAAGGTCATCAAGTTTTTGTAAGAGGAATTCATGAAAATAAGGTCGTGAAATCTTTTGTCAGATGAAATTCTGCTGCTCTGCCTAGGGGCCCGTGAATGCTCTGCCTAGGGGCCCGGAATTTCTGTCGGCGGCCCTGGGTCTTCGTTCTACTAGTGTTATGTTCAAAACTCGCTTGAATTTTCTGACTCAGGAATCAGGAAAGAGAGCCACTGAGTGGTACAGCAACTAAGGTTTCAACAAACTTCCTTGTAAGTGTAGGCCCTATGCATTTCATTTCAAGGCCCTGAAAATCAACTCATTCTCATTTGACTAATGAGCCAAAATTTAAATTTCCAATGCCTATTGTAAAAATCGTTGTAAAGTAATGCAACATTTAAGTCTTATAGTGTTGCTATGTTCCTTAACCTGGATTTGGTTAAAAGAAAACATTTTTTACCTCACATTCCAGCAATGATGGAGTCATATGATTTAATAAAAATAATGGGAATCTGTCAAAGGCATCATCTGTGGCTTTGCCAGATTTAACTTAGGCTACAAGGCGTTGTTTTTGAACGATTTTATTGGCCTTAATAGGTGACTAGTTCACTCGACATCTAATTTTCTCCACAATATTTTATGGTGTTACTTTGGGGGTTAAGTTAGAGCCCCAACACAGCTTTCTGTGGCTCAATTAATCTTATTTGATCAACTAATTAAAACTACTGCTTTGTTTTTTTTTCTTTCAGACCAGTTCAGTGTTTGTTAAGTCAGTTGTTTTGCTAGAAGTCTTATGAAAAACTAGAGTTTTCCAATAACTATTCTTCATTGTTCGATTTTTTCGAAACAGCTAAGGATTAAATGCACCCGACCCACTATAATTTACCATGTATGCCCCCATTCAAATTTGCAACTCAAACTCTGCAAACATGTTACCAATACCGCCGTTTTATCATTACCGCGGTGTTACCACGACAGTAAACCCATGACCGCGGTGAAACCGCCATTGCTGTCCCCATTACCGCGTTATTTACCGCGAGAAAAATTACCGCGTCACTCTTTAATTTGATGTTCAATGTGTCGCATGTATTGCTGTGACAATTCATTTCTAACCATGATTTTTAACAATAAAATTATTAAAAAGCAAAAAAGAAACAGATTACTCTTACAGCCATCTTGTTTCTTTCATCGGTGCTTCTCCAACCCGGGTTTATTCAAAGCTCAACGGATGCAAGACAGGCTACACCCTGTTACGTCAATATCTGCGAGAAGCATATAGGTCGTCTCTTCCAACCTGATACTAACATCTTCAGACATCGATAATATACGATCAAGTCAAAGTCAGCCATAAGTTTTTGTTAAATACTTGAAGCTCTGCACACTCATTTCCAAGTTTAAACGTAGGTGACTATTATATTATTTTGGGCTTTCCCTATTGTATCCCGAATGTTTTACATTCCGATTGGTGCCTACTGTACTTTTGTATTGAATTCGGATCAATAAAGTTGAATTGAATTGAATTGAATTGAATAATCTAGACTGTGAATCTCATTTTTGTACAAGCTTGTACAAAAGATGCCTTTGGCAACGTTGCATGAATCTTCCACTCAATCGGTTTCTTCTTGATGATATTCTGAAGAGGAACAGAACGGATGTCGTCTCTGCATTTCCGGGTTGTTTTTCCATCTGTTTCCGTTTCATATGTTCCTCCTCCTATGACAAAGACTCGATCACTGTCAAGAACCAAACCAAAGTGAACAACGTCAGTCTTGAACTTGTCTCTTTCTTGCCACTTCTCTGTTTCAAAATTAAATATAAAACAAGTATAAGGTCCAACTAAAATGACAGATGTTTCCCAAAGTGCAGCTCGCATCAGCATATAAGGATGAGGCATTGGTTTCGAGAGGAGGGTGCATCTGTTTTGCTTCGTGTTGTACATTTGAACGTGACTGACTTCTTTATCGTCTTCATCTGATCCACCGAAGATATAAAGCGAACTCTTGTACGGGACACAATTGCCGGAGCTTCGAACTCTATGGAACAACTTTCCAACTGTTGAGCATTTATCGGTGACTGCGTCATAAGCTTCAACGCTGTCCAGAACGCTTTTAGTAGAATCTGTAAATCCCCCACAGATGTACAATACTTCATCGATAAACGCTGCGCTATGTCTACGTCGGCCTTGAACTAAAGATGCGCATTTCATCCAACCAGAAATCATATTGTATTTCCAGATTTCGTCTTTATTACTTCCTATTCCTGTAATGTACATGGTGTTGCAGTAAACGGCGGTGAATGCTTCGAACGCCATTTTAGTCGGTATTTGTTCTTGTATTGAGATTTCATTTGGCCGATGTAAATTTATTTGGATGACGTCCTTAGTTATGGCCGTACCATCATATAATCCCACGACAACTGCATGGTTCTCAGACCATGAAGTGGTTTCTGTTTTAACTGTAAAAGCAAATGTATTGACCATTGAAAGTTGAGCTGAGGATTTGTAATCATTGTCATAGTCTGACCACCATCTAATCCAATGACAATTGCATTGGTCCAGTCCTGAATGGTCATTTTTTAACCAGGCAAAGAAATACATTAATTGATTACTGACATTTGATTGCGATTTAATAGTTGGTCTATTCCTTAAAGAATTAAATAATCTCCAGATTTCGTCCTGGCACCAAACTGGCAAAATGCACCGATGCTATTGCAGATGTTATTTCTTGTAGCACGGTAAATTGGTTGGTCTCCCTGATGTAATTTTTATGTTTCACTTTCGCTTAGACATTTAGAGATCTATGTTTACATTACATTATAGTACATCACGTCATATACAGGGTTGGCCAGTAGAAATACAACTAATTTGAATTGATATAACTTGAACAATTGTTATCCGAACATCGTGCCCAATATACTAAATTGAAAGTAATCATCCACTCTACTACTGTGTCAAATCTTGCACTGATGTACGGCACCGTTGTTATAAAAATTTCGGTGCGGAGCGTACCTCTCAATTTTGAAAGTGAATATTGAACATCATGGCGCCGCTCACGGAAGAGGATAGAATTTTAATCCGAATTTTAAGAGCAGAAAAAGGATACAATGCACATCAGATGATGATAGAATTCCCTTCTAGAAAATGGAATAAATATGCTCTACATCGATTGATTAAACAAATTGATGCTACGGGAACGTCTAACAGCCGCAACTGTGGTCGCAAACGTTCTGCGCGCACGTTGAACATTTGAAAGAAGTGATTCTTTGCTGCTGGGCTGAGATAACCCAAGCACTGGTGGACTCAGCCATCGATCAGTGGTCGTCTCGTGTTGATGCAGTCATTAAAGCACATATTGAGTATTTGTTTGACTGATGGTAAATTTACTCAAGATATTAATTGTTAGTAGGGGAGACCGGGTTTGGTTGCAACAAATTTCATATTTGTTGTTACATCTTTTTTATTCTTCGAGCAACCTAAAACCAGTTTAGCCCTTATATATCCTTTACATCTCGGCACCAAAACAAGCTATGGTGACAGTCTCTGTGACAAAGCATGTGCCCACAATCGCTAATTGAACAGAAGGCTTCAAAGTGTTGCAACCAACCCCGGTCCGGGGCCTGGGGAAGGTTCCAACAGTATTGAAAGTAGTCTAATTTATTAAACTAAGGCTGTATACTGAAGGCTGCCTACATGAAAGAATGTAATAAACTTAATAAATTCAAAATTCTAAGTAATCAAAGTCGTCAATCAAAATATTAAACTGTTACTTTTAATGGCCTCACTCCATATACCCGAAACCCTGCTTGTATATTTGACGACGTTATGGCGGTTGAGAGGGCTTGAGATACAATTCATGGTACATCATAAATTGTCATGTTAATCCCATGATGATTTTTCATCAGAAATTACTCCAGAAATATCGAAATGCTTCTTGGAGAGCCTTAAACTTTATGTAAAGCAGGTAAAGGTTGTAAGGCGGGACATACTTGTTTGAATGAATGATTTTCACATTAACTGCCTATCGAAATTGTGCTGACTGAACACCCGTGAATAAGCGACTTCGGTTTGGCTCTCTTTAAATCTCGACACTACCAGTACAGTAAAGATTCTATAATTTCAATGCCCTAAAACCGTTTGAGGTCCGATAGGCCTACAGGTTGTTAAACATAATATTTTTGCAATCAAAAAATTTGAAACTTCAGGTTAACTCTAAAAGTTCTGTCTCTTACTGAGCAAAGAGAAAAAATGTCATTATGTTTTGACAGATGTCGCTTACCTTTCATATGTCCCACAATGTTGTTGAATTTCTGTAAAGGTTCTTTTAAATCTGTTGTGTCAAAAGAAACTACGATTGATCGACGGGGACCACCAAGGAATGCCTCGTGCGTTCTTTGTAAATCGTCTGCTCTAGCAATTAATTTCTCAAACGAATCGCAGATTTCGCTGGCCGATGCTTTCGTTTGTAGTTCAGTGCAGTATACCTCAAAATTTCTCAGTATTGTGCAACATCTATCAATTTCTTCCATTTCAATTTCAATTTCCTTTAGATGATTTGATTTTATTATTGACAACCCATCCAAGAGCGATTTCGTGTTTCGATCAATCAAATCTTTGAGCTCCAGATTTCTTTTACAAGTTTCGCTTTCGTTTTCCATTATTTCGTCAAGAAATTCTATTTTTCTCTTCTCCGTTTTCTTTCTAATTGACAACATTTCATCCGCAAAATTCGATATCTTCCATGCATTCTTTACAATCGTTTGGCGGAATTCTTTATCGACTGTGGTGACATCTTTGCAATCGTGTGACTTATGATTTTCAACAAAGCAAGAAACGCAGACGATTTTCTTGCAGTCCGCGCAATAATAGTCTAGTGGTTTATGAATGTGTTTGCCGCAGTATTTCACATATGAAACTCGGTCATTTTCTGACTTAGTGTCGCTTCCAATATTTACCGTTTGATAATCGTTACCCAGTTTCTGTAATTGGCGAACTTTCACGCAGCTACCACTATAGTTATTGTGACATTCTAAGCTTCTCATCGTGGCTGTTGGTATTTGTCCTGTTTTACCCTCATTTCTTACATTATACATATCGGAGATGGTGGCAGCTCTTCCCGTTTGAAGCTTAGTATTTAGTCGCAAGAGGTTTCCCATAAAAAAGTTTTTCTGCACACCGTTCACTCCATCAGCCGGAATAATGAACTCTTTCCGACACAACGGACAAGGCATTTTGTCTCCTGGCTTCATCTGTGCCTCTTCTGCAGTGCGTGTAAGGCATTCGAAACAGAATGTGTGAATGCATGGCAACATTCTTGGATCCGTGAATGCACTCATGCAGATTGGACATTCTGTTATTTCTGTAAGTTGATTTGTAGCTATCTCTCCTGCATCCGCCATCTTCCCTTGTTCTGGAAATCTATAAAATATATTCCACAAATACTGCGATAGCAAATAAACTGTAGGCCTATATTTTTCATATTCTTCTAACAATTTTCTGCCAATTGAAACTATTGAGAACGCTTTAGAAATTCGATCAATGGAAATACAGATTGAAGATAATTATCAGAGATTTTGAATGAATCTAGGCAGACGTGGATAGGTGGGGATTGAATTCAGGAAATGAAGAAGTATAGAAGCACTGCTGAGGTTTGCCGGTCAGTTTGCAATGGTTAATACCTTAAATTACCTTATTTTTTTACCGCTGAGGACCACTTTTGTTTGGTGGCAGATGGGTGCCTTTTATTTCTTAGCACGGTCTTTTAAAGAACCATCAGTGGGTGCTTTGTTCATCATGATAACAGCGCTGTAGAAGTGACTGGACTGACTAACATCTCAGCCAAGAGAACCATCTGGCTCCTTCTTCTCCTTTAGCATTTCTCTTGCATTTAATAATAGCAATAACAGGATTTTATAGATCAATCGCCGTTCATTGCTAGAGCAATTATTCTGCTTCACTGGAAATTAGTGAAAGTTTTTCTCAGATTCACATTCATTTTCGATTTCAAGTTCCTGTTTGGAAGACTCGTTATGTTGAAGTTAATCGGTCACTAACATTGTTAGATCTAATAATACAAAGGCATTCAATTTAATCTCCAAATATCGGGAAGGTGAAATGGATAAGTACGCAATACGCCTCTTTCCTATCGTCAAAATCGTAAAATATGTAGGCTTCTTAATGGTTCCGGATAAGAGCGCTTTATAAATGTCCGAATACAATACCATACAATATAGGCTACGAGAACCCATGGAATTTTGGCAACGTTGTATTTAGAAAACAGTTCAAAATCACAGTAGCGTCTGTAAATTAAACAAAAATATTAAACGAGTTGTGACTAAAGCGAAACAGAAAAATGTGTCTTACTCTATGAGAATACGGTCGTGTTTTTAACAGCTTCTTGCTTTAAATGACGTCGGTTAAGTGATGAGGAAGTAAGCAACGCGACCTGATTACCGACGAATGACCCGGTTTCTATGCTTGCTAACGAATATTGAAGGCTTAGGCAGAAATCTCGTGATAAGCTGGTTATGTGGCAGAGAGATAATAAGGTCATAATATATCATTTGCCTCTAAAATTGGCTAGTAACAAGCTGCACGTTATTATACTCTTGGTGCTGTAAAACTAAAGTTAGACTTCAAAACCATATAATTATTGCTGTTTATTCAGTGTTCCAGTTAACGCCACTGTGCAATGACCAAACAATAATCGATGGCGCTGACCCATAGTGAGTGGAGGACTTGCTTGAAGGACCTACATAGTGTCCGTCTCGGGGAGACTAGAACCTGCAGTGTTTGCGCTACAAAGGAAAGGCAGGGTCTCACACAAAACATTTTATTGGACCCTTGCGGGGTCGATGGCATACAGTGGTTACATTAAATTTTATCGTATTGCGTATTGCGCCAAGACAGACAAGCTGTTGTCAACGAGTCGTAGCATAGGAATAAAATTTGCAAGTCGTCATTTTAACTGTACATTTAAGTTTTAAAAAACTAAGTTTATGGCTGAAGCATCATCGTGAATTGGAAGCGTTAGGCCTATGTGCCTCAGTGCTCGTGAATAAGCTGTTGCCCTACGCCTATAGCTTTCAAGTGACGCTTTAGAAATTTGGAGTTTACGATTACGATGCCTTAATTCTTTGGCCATTTAAGTTAGCCTACATTTTACGAAACAAGCGTCTACAGAAAAACTAGCATGTGTCTATAGAAAAACAAAACTCTATTAGTTATTAAAATGCATTGTCGTCGATCCCATAGATTGGCTCGGTAAAATACATTGCTATTGAACAACGCACGAACCCTGACTAACAGCGTTCTTATTTAGGTCACAATACCTAAACATGGAACCGCACGTTCATCAGTCTAACATTGCATCCTGTTTTTGAAATGCAATTACAAGGCCAACTAAAGTCATTTTGTGAGCAGATCTGAACGTTTAATGACAATTGTTATACAAAGTCTCACCTGCTTGTGATCTTTGTCTTGGTTTCAAAGTGCAGCGACCTGTGAAACAAAGCTTTAAATGGATGACGTTCTTTGAAACGGTCTTTCTCCTGATCACTTGGCTGCCTTCCTGGATTACGAATATCTGCCTGCGTAAATATTGTGCGTAAACTAGTTGGTCACACACACAAACTGCTTATTTCTGCGGGTTGTCGAAGACGTAGGCCTACACTGGTCTGGGACCTTCAGGTGAAAATGTGGCTTCCCACTGGTATTGTATCCCTGGCTGTTTTTATCGCAGTTTGCCTGTCTCTTGCCCTTACATTCTTCATGCATTGCTGAACAACCATAACAAAATTTGAATTCACCTCTGACTACTAAAGAGTCTGCTACCCTAGACCTTCAACAACACAGAACAGACGTCTCAGTTTTATCTACGCGTTTGACAGGTTTCACTTAGTTCACGCTCTGTCGAATGCTTTGTGTGCAGAAAGCTAGAGTCGGAGCAACGCTGCATAATGCACATGCACATTTATAGACATCTATTAGGTCTGTTAGATCGCATGCTATGTGTCGTTAGACCTATAGGCCTACCTCTGTGGTTTCTAACGTGTGGACTTTTCCAATACGTATACATATGCAAACACATTTGTTCGTAGGGTATGTGAGTATTCTGACAGGTTGAGGTTAAACTCCTTATATGGGTGTGTGTTTAGTTAAGCCTATATTCGTAGCCTGTGCTTCTCAGGCGCTACGTATGCCTCAATACGTTTAATTCAGGTTGGGGTTCCGCCATAATATGAAAAGATGACAAGGGTTCCCTGGTTAAAAAAAGTTTGGGAAACGCTGCTCTACAATATCACTTCTACTGAAAGACCGTCAGATTAAAGGACTAGCAACGAGTCGCAAAGTCTGCGATGATAAAATCGTATTCTGTACGTAATCTATTGTGCATGATTGTATTGTATCTAGAAATGTATAAAAGTACCCCTCGTGGAATTACTATTCAAAGGCGCTCTCAGCACAGAAGCCCCGGGGAAACAGAAATGCCTTAAGGTAACGCGAGACCGATGAGGAAAAGCCAGTCATTATTTTGGCCCTGAGCGGGGGAAGATCGTTCCAGATCGTGGGACCCACTACAGCAAACGCCCGGTGCTGGGCCAAGGCAGTTTTAGCACTTGGAACAAAAAGATCAAGCCGATTTACAGAGCGCAATGAGCGAGAAGAAGATGCAGATAGCGGTTTTCGCAGATGGTTCAAGAGATATTTCAGAGCAGTGCCCTGCTGAGATTTGGAGACAAGCATGAGGATCTTATAATGGATTCGCGCGGCAATAGGAAGCCAGTGCACGACATCAAGCATGTAAGTAGATATATGGGCAAAGCGGGGGAGTCGAGCGAAGAGTCTGAGGTCTGGGGCGTCATTCTATGACTGTTCTTTTGAAAAACTCGTTTGAATTTTCTGACTCAGGAAAGAAAGCCAATGTGAGGTACTAAGGTCTCAACAGACTTCACTGTTACTGTATGCATTTCATTTCAAGGCCCTGAAATTCAACTCATTCACATTTGACTTATGAGACAAAATGTAAATGTCCGATGCCTATAATTGTAAAATTCGTTGTAAAGTAATGCAACATTTATAGAGTTGCTATGTTGCTTAACCTGGTTTTGGTTCAAAGAAAACACTCTTTTACCTCACATTCCAGAAATGATGGAGTAATATGTTTTAGTAAATGGGAATCTGTCTAAGGCTTCACTGTGACCTTGGCACATTGGACTTGCATCAAATTCTTTTTTAAACGAATTTATTGGCCTTCTTTGGCTACTAGATCTAGTCATTCGTCATCTTGCTTTCTCCAGAATATTTTATGGTGTTATTTTGGTGAGCATTTTCTTTGTGATTCCGAAATCGTCTTCATCTTCAATAGTAAATCTAGTTTCATAAAAGACGCATACGAACATTTTCACAGTTTTTGCGTTTGACATTATGTTTATACAGCATTGCGCATGTACGTTGTAGGGCCTACTGCTGTGACGTTTGCTTTGTTCCTTCTGCCCTCGGGCGTAATAAAGTCCTCATGTTACGTTACACGCAGCGATGATCTTAATACCTGACTTTACTTAACAAGTAACATAAACAATCAACAAATGCAGTCAACTTGAGAACAAAATCATAATTTCTTTAAAGCGACATTAACAGTCTACGCGTTTGAATAAACTAAACGTTGTCTTTAATTACATACAGTTTTGTTTTGTTCATTCATTCGTTCATGCGCTCGTTCTTGCAAAGTCAGTTTCAAGACACGAAGTCTGATCAAATAGGCTCACTTCGTAATGAAGGCCGTATATTTTTGTATTTGGGGCCTCAAATTGTATTGTATTTAAACATTTATAAAGCGCCTCTAGTAGGGTGAACCGTTCAGAGGCGCTCCCAGTGCGCAAGGCCACAAGAAAAGAAGTAAGTCTTGAGGAAAGCAAAATGATAAGGCTCAGCAGACATTTCAGCACCACTATTACTTTATTGTTTTAGCGATTGCAACCGACCTGGACAAGAACATTAATTAGTGCTGAATATGTATACAGTGAATGTTTACATCCATCTTCTCATAAAAATCGACTATAACAAGTTCTAGACTAGGTTTAGCGCTGGATAATGCCAGGTTGTTAGAGTTCTGTTTTTCAATATTTATGCATCTACTACATCTGTAACAGTATTTATGTGCAACCACTCACATTATGAGCTTAGATTCGAGACGACGGAATGTTCAGGAACTTCAGGGGCATGTAGGCCTACTGCATGATTTGCTCCCCCTATTAAACGAACAGGCCATTATCTGCGGCCCCGGAGCTCGCGACATGGAAATCCCAATCGCTGATAGTTTAATAGGAAAATGTTTATCATCAGGATGTTATATGGAGCGGTTTATTACGTGGCCAAATGGGCAATATATAGTAGGCCTATAAATGGGGCACCTCTGGGACAAATAATAGAAGTTAGTTAGCCATTATTAGTTGCATATAATCTGTATAAACAAGTTTAATTTATTGTAAACCAAAATGCGGTTTGCAGTTGGTTCTGGTAAACACTATTCTATTATATTCCATTCTCTTCTATTAACCGCACCAAAGACAGCGTTTATCAAATGTCAGTTCTTTGCAAATAGGAGATAACCAGAGAAACAGTATAATGATAGGTAAACATTTTAGGATACGATGCAGTAATACAACATAGTCGGTGCATTTAGCAAATTTATGGCCGATAAAGTTACATTCATATAACCAACTATAAGGTCTGAAAGTATTGACGCGTCATATTTGATGTATAGAGTGACGCGGGGAGACAATCCCGTCCACATTCCCGACCCGCAACAAGTAAGTCTTCCCCATCCCCGCAGGTTTGGCCTCATCCCCACTCATCACCGTAGGACTACATCACATTCCCCACAAAAAGTTTTCACCAATTAAAATTTTAAAAGACAATTATTACCTTACAAAGCTATCTGTATTGCTGATTGAAATAATAAAACACACACAAAATACAGATTATCTTGTCGAAAGTTTGCATTAACCAAGTCCTGACTTTTTCTTCAGAAAATAAAAGTTCAGATTTCATAACAACTGTTATAGCTCTATACAGCTGCTACTTAGTCAGAAGTTCTGACTACGTAGCAGCTATCAACATTTATGGTGTCTCGGTCCAATGAGCACATAATGCTTAGTGTAAACTGTAAAAACATGGAGGGATTGAATTGTCCGAGCGCAGGGACGGTTGAACCTCCCCCCCCCAATTCATTTTTCAGCTCTTCCAGTTAATTCCCAAAAATGATCTTTGGGGTTAAGTTAGAGCTTTCTGTGGTTTAATTAATCTTATTTGATCAATTAATTAGAACTACTGCTTTGTTTTTTCTGTTTTCTTTCAGACCAGTTCAGAGTTTATTAAGTCAATTTTTTTGCTAGAAATCTAATGAGAAAACTAAAGAATTTTCCAATAACTATTCTTCATTGTTCGATTTTTTAGAAACAGCTAAGGATCAAATGCACCCGACCCACTATAATTTAGCATGTATACCGGTTTTAGGTATGCAATAATTACTGTTGGGACATTCGGGCATGTTAGAATTTTTCACCCCCCCCCCCCCCCAATTCAAATTTGCAACTCAAACTCTGCAAACATGTTACCATAGCCGCGGTTTTATCGCAGGCTCATTCTCCATTACCGCGGTATTACCTCGACAGTAAACCCATGACCGCGGAGAAACCGCCATTGCTGTCCCCATTACCGCGTTATTTACCGCGAGTAAAACTACCGCGTCACTCTTTAATTTGATTTTAGATGTGTCGCATGTATCGTTGCTACAATTCATTTCTAACCATTATTTTTAACAATAAAAGTTATCAAAATGCAACAAAGAAACAGAGATTACTCTTACAGCCATCTCGTTTCTTTCACTGGCGCTTCTCCAACCAGGGTTAGTTTAAAGCACAGCGGGCAGAAGACAGGCTCCACACTGTCATGTCAATATTTGCGAGCGGCACACAGGTTGTCTCTTCCAACCTCATAGTAAAATCTTTAGACATCGATAATAGGCCTATACGATCAAGTCAAAGAGAGCCATAAGTTGTTGTTAAATACTTGAAACTACTGTGCACACTCATTTTCAAGTTTAACGTGGGTCACTATTATTATCTAGACTGTGAATCCTATTTTTGCACAAGCTTGTACAAAAGATGGTTTCGGCAAAGTCGCGTGAATCTTCCACTCAATCGGTTTCTTCTTGATGATACTCTGAAGAGGAACAGAAAGAACGTCGTCTCTGCATTTCCGGGTCGTTTTCCCATCTGTGTCCGTTTCATAGGTTCCTCCTCCGATGACAAAAACTCGATCATTGTCAAGAACCATACCAAAATGAACAACGTCAGTCTTGAACTTTTCTCTTTCTTGCCACTTCTCCGTTTCAAAATTATATATAAAACAAGTATAGGGCCCAACTAAAATGACCGATGTTTCCCAAAGTACAGCTCGCATCAGCATATAAGGATGCGGCATTGGTCTCCTAAGGATAGTGCATGTGTTTTCTTTCGTGTTGTACACTTGAACATGACTGACTTCCTTGTCGTCTTCATCTGATCCACCGAAGATATAAAGTGAACTCTTGTACGGAACACAATTGCCAGAGCTTCGTACTCTATGGAACAACTTTCCGACTGCTGTGCATTTATTGCTGACTGCGTCATAAGCTTCAACGGTGTCTAAAACGGTTTTATTAAAATCAACAAATCATCCACATATGTACAATACTTCACCTATAAAAGCTGCGCTGTGTCTACGTCGGCCTTGAACTAAAGAAGCGCATTTCATCCAACCAGAAGTCATGTTGTATTTCCAGATTTCGTCTTTATTATTTCCTGATCCTGTAACGTACATCGTGTTACAGTAAACGGCGGTGAATGCTTCGAACGCCATTTTAGTCGGTATTTGTTCTTGTGTTGAGATTTCATTTGGCCGATGTAAATTTATTTGGATGACGTCCTTAGTTATTGCCGTACCATCATATAATCCCACGACAACTGCATGGTTCTCAGACCATGAAGTGGTTTCTGTTTTAGCTGTAAAAGCAAATAATGTTGAAAATTGAGAGTTGAGCTGAGGACGTTTGATCATTGTCATAGTCGGACCACCATCATTGCAATGGTCCAGGTCTGTTTACTTTCCGAGATTACGATTAGGGCCTACAGTTACGATTCTATAACGGCAATACACTAAAAATATTTGAGGTCCGAAAGTGAAATACACCTTGTTAAACATATGCAATCGAAAAATATGAAAGTACAGGTTAAATCTATATGTTCTGTCTGTTCCTGAGCAAAGAGAATTATTGCATTATGCCTTGACAGATGTTGCTTACCTTTCATATGTCCAACAATGTTGTTGTTGAATTTCTGTAAAGTTTCTTTTAAATCTGTTGTATCTAAAGCAACTAGGACTGATCGACGAGGACCACCAAGGAATGCCTCGTGAGTTCTTTGTAGATCATCTGCTCTAGCAATCAATTTCTCAAACGAATCGCAGATGTCGCTGGCCGTTGCTTCCGTTTGTAGTTCAGTGCAATGTGCCTCAAAATTTCTCAGTATTGTGCAACATGTATCAATTTCCTCCATTTCCATTTCTATTTCCTTTAGACGATTCGATTTTATTACTGATAACTCATCCAAGAGCGATTTCGTGTTTCGATCAATCAAATCTTTAAGCTCCTGATTTCTTTTAAGAATTTCGTTTTCGGTTTCCATTATTTCCTTGAGAAATTCTGCTTTTCTCTTCTCCGTTTTCTTTCTAATTGACAGCATTTCATCTGTAAAGTTCGTTATCTTCCATGCTTTCTTTACAATCGCTTGGCGAAATTCTGCATCGACTGTATTCACATCTTTACAATCGTGTAACTTATGACGTTCAACAAAACACGAGACGCAGACGATTTTCTTGCAGTCGGCGCAATAATAGTCTAATGGTTTCTGAGTGTGTTTGCCGCAGTATTTCACAGATGAAACTGGCTCATTTTCTGCTATAGTGTTGCTTCCACTATTTACCATTTCATAGTCCTCACCCAGTTTCTTAAATTGGCGAACTTTCACGCAGCTACCGCTATAGTTATCGTGACATTCTAAGTTTCTCATCGTGGCTGTTGGTATTTGTCCTGTTTTACCATCATTTCTTACATTATACATATCGCAGATGGCGGCAGCTCTTCCCGTTTGCAGCGTAGTATTTAGTCGCAAGAGGTTTCCCATAAAGAAGTTTTTCTGCAGACCAATGATTCCTTCTGGTGGAATGATGAACTCTTTACGACACAACGGACAAGGCATCTTGTCTTCTGGCTTCATCTGTGCCCCTTCTGCAGTGCGTGTCAGGCATTGGAGACAGAATGTGTGAATGCATGGCAACATTCGTGGATCAGTGAATTCACTCATGCAGATTGGACATTCTGTTATTTCTGTAAGTTGATTTGCAGCTATCTCTCCTGCATCCGCCATCTTCACTTGCTCGGGAAATATATTACGCCTAAATATAATCCAAACATTCTGCGATGGCAAATACATTTTATATAGTTCGTGTTATTCTAACAATTTTCTGCCAATTGAAACAATCGACGATGCTCTAGAAATTCGATCAAATCAGTGCTTTGTTTATTTACCTTAAGCAGACGTGGATAGGTGTCGTGGATATGGAAATCAAGAAATGAAGCATAGAAACATTGCTAGAGGTTTGCGCGTCAGTTTGCAGTGGCTAGTAACTTAAATTAGGTCTACTTTAATTTTTTATACGGCGGAGGACCATTTTGTTTGGTAGCAGAAGGGTGTCTTTTGATTTTTTACTACAGTTTTTTGAGGACCCGTCAGTGGCTGCTGTGTTCATCATGATAACGACGCTATAGAAGTGACTGGACTGACTAACATCTCAGCCAAGATAATCTGGCTCCTTTGTCTCCCTTAGGTCTTCTCTTGCATTTAATAATAGCAATAACAGGATTTAATAATAATTAAGCACCGTTCATTGCTTGACAATTATTCTGCGTCAATGGAAATTAGTGAAATAGTTGTTCGCAGATTCAACATTCATTTTCGGTTTCAAGTTCCTGTTTGTAAGACTCGTTATGTTGAAGTTAATCGGCCACTAACGTTGTTATATCTAATAATATCAAAGGCATTCATTTTGAAGTAATCTCCAAATATCGGGAGGATGAAATGGATAAGCAATGCGTCTTTGTCTATCTTTCCTATCTAGTCTTATGGGCTTCTGAGTGGCTTTCCCGATAGAAGCGCTTTATAAATGTCCGAATAGTTATACAATACCATACAATATAGGCTACGAGAACGTATGGAATTTGGGCAACATTGCATTTAGGAAATATTTGCATTTAGAAAACAAACTCCAAAATCACAATAGCGTCTGTAAATTAAATAAAAACATATTAAACGATAGTTTGGACTAAAGCGAAACAGATAAAAGTTGTCTTACTCTATGTCGTGTTCTCAACAGCTTCTTGCTTTGAATGGCGCCGGTTTAGTGATGAGGAAGTATGTGTAATTCACAACGCGACCCAGTTACCGACGAATGACCCTGTTTCCATTCTTGCTAACGGATATTGGAGGCTTAGGCAGAGATCTCATGACAAGCTAGTTACATGGCAGAGAGATAATAAGGTCATATATCATTTGCCTCTAAAATTGGTTAGTCCCAAGCTGTACATTATTATACTCATGATGCTGTCAAAACTAATGACTTCAAAACCATATTGCTGTTTATTCAATGTTCCAGTTGGATCATAAAACAGTTCACGATATTTTGCCTTAAAGGATATGAAGAACTGGTGTTTCAAATAAAAATCAGTAGCTATGGCAACTGTTTAGTAAGTCGAGCAAGAAATAGTTTTAGGAACATGGCTATTCGGAATATCCAGATGTATGTGTCGAAGCTTAAGGTTCCCGTGTGCGGAACGTAAAGTCTGACTTTACTGGATAAATAGATAAGTTCGGTCGACGACAGATTAGGAATATCAGCTAAGAAGGCATCAGAAATAATGTGTTGGTTTGAAATGACAATGATTTATGTTTCATATAATGAAGGACTCATCTGTGGCTTTCTTTGCTTCATTCGCTCGTTAGTTCGTTCAGCAACAGGATGTTAAAATGCAAATAACTTTGGCATATGCACTAATGACATTCATAATTACGGATTACTTATTTTATTTGAGGCGGAAAATTAAGTGAGGCTTATAAACCATTCCAGCATGACTAATATTGTTGCAGTTAGGACTGACCTTGACAAGAAGATTATTGTGAAAAATGGCTGTCGACATAAATGTTACGATAAAGTCGTCAATACAAGGACGGTTCTCGTAGCAAGGATTATTCATACTTCTTGTGTTTTAATTTCGGATTAAATTTAATAAATCAGCAAAAATTTGTATAGCGCCAGACTCAGATGCGCTCCCGACCCAGGCCAAGCGGAGGAAAGTAATCTTAAGCAACGAGTGGAAATGAGAAGATGTAGTGTAAGGAGGGTGGCGCATTGCCTGAGGGAGCTCGTTCTATTTTATCCGACCAATCAAAGGAGAAGAACGGCGCTGCATTGTAGCGGATCTAAGGCAACCATGAAGCCCATGGGCAGAGGAGCTCAAAACGAGTTGGCCAATGCAGAAGGGCACAGGGCAGCAAAGTTTACATGGGTAAGAGACGCCGAGCCCGAGAGGCACCTCCACCGCACCGACGCGTCCCTCAAAGAGATACGCTGCAGGAAGGATGCCATAGCAGTATTGAAATACAGACATAGCTGACATTAAATGCACAGAAATAGTATAATAACTGGCAAGAATTCAAAATGCGTGAATAGAACATATGCTAACAGTGGCGTACCGAAGGGGGGCAGAGGGGGCGAGTCGCCCCGGGCGGCACTTTTGCAGGGGCGGCAAAATAGGGCTAAAGAAAAATATAAAAAGTGAATACTGGATAAAAAATGAAAAATTAGGGGAGAAAGAAAGAAAGAAAAGGAAGGAAAGAAAGCATCCGTCACTTTGGTCAAGTCGGCTTGGCTTCCGTTGATCGTTAGGGGCGGCATCACTCTTAGAGGTAGGGTTGGTGATGGGTAAGTGGGACACTTAAGGGAATGACGTGCAGTCGTGGAGTCGATATATTAAAACAGACCAAACTAAATGCATATACAGACAGTTTAGACTGTGTCTGATTCCAGGAGCTACTAAAGTGGGACAAAATAGATATTAAAGTGGTCCATAACTTGATGTTGCTTAGGAAGGCACGACAATCTACAATTTCTTCGGAAAACGGTAAAGTGGTCCGCTAAATATACTAAAGTGGTCCAACACTGATAGGCTCTATGAGCATCAAAACTTAAAGGCCTATAGGCCTAGTTAACATACAAAAAGATAGTCAATGATAACTGAAGGCTAGAAGGTAAGTTGTTGCGCACAGAGAGCACAAAAAATCATCATCATCTAAAATTCCATTTATCTCCCCACATGGCTCGTGGCACCACAGAAAACAGCGGCTGCATTGTATCCAAGACTGTGCGAGTTTCTTGTCGGCTTTACTGTTCTCGACAACACTACACTCGTAGCAAGTGGAGGGCTCATTTGTAGGCCTATAGTCGGTCGCAGCTTTCTTTTTTGCTTTCTTGTTTTTCGGCTTAGCTGTCACTTCATTTTCTTTCTTCTGTCTCTCTACTTTTCTTCCATTAGAAGTAGGGCCATTCAAGTTCTCTCCCCCTTGTTTCTCTTAGGCTTATGTCGACTGACCTTCTCTTTCAGAAACTCGCCATGTTCCTTGCTGGTCAGTATGTGAGTAGGCGATTTAATCACTAGTCTACCGCTTGTTGGTCTTTTCCGAACTGGAACTGGCAACAGCGTTTCAAAGACATTTGACATGCCTACACTTTCTGCAATCACTGTCGACACTTCAGCTTCTACACTTTCTGCAGCTGGAATAGGCTGTCCCACTTTAGCAGCAGATCGCTGTCCCACTTTGACAACACAGCTGTCGCTAAAGTGGGACACCTATACACCAGCAGGCTTTGTAAATGCATGTTGACATTTGGTGATAAAAACCGTTGCTGGTAATTCATTTCGTCAGTATATTTCAACATAAATTGCATTCAATATAATTATTTATCGTTAGTGTCGACAAGGGCCTTAGCAAGTTAATGTTATCAAAATTATGAATACCGCAAATTCACTAACTTTCGAAAATTGAATGTTACACGCACAACCATAGGCCATTAAACACTTCCAATAAAACGTTTGTACGCACATATTAATGACGTCGGGTATATTGTTATAGACTATGTATTTTTAGATTTTGGATGTATTGGACATAATACGCATGTAAGCCTCACTAGCTTAGCTGTCCCACTATAGTGGTCTGTCCCACTTACCCATCACCCACCCCCACGTTAAACACTAACAAGAATTGCAGAAAAGGAGGCGGAATCGCATTTATCTACTAAACAGTCTACTTTAAAGCGTGTTTTGGCTATGCTGCCCTTCATAATCATAATACATAGGCCTACGCTATATATGTAGGCTATAGGTATCTAAACGAATTAATGACTTAGAATAAAATTTAATCACAAACTATCAGTATCACTACTACAGCCTTTCACCATTTAGTTTGGTCCTCTTTTTAAAATTAATCTTAAAATTAGTCTGTTTTTGAAATTACTACTTATCCTTTCAACAGAGTTTAGCAGTAGGCTTATTCTGATAGTATTCAGCTATTTTCGAATTTCGGTTACTCGCTATTTACATTTTCCTTTTGCGTGTTTGAAATACTGCTGCAGACTGCAGTTGTTTTACAATGTTTACTAACTATTAACATATTATAGGCTACTATTATCCGGTAAATAAATACAATGTTTAATTGTTTAATTTGATTGTTATTAAAACCTAAACTTCTACTGCGCACAAAAAGCTCGGAAGATAACGTTAATAGCATAGGCCTAGCCTACTGATAATTATTATAACACAGGCCTAATAATTATGTAGGCCCTATACATGTATGTACAGTTTTGTACACTGTAGGCCTACTGTATACGCACGAGTCAGCGACAGTCGCAAGTCGAGCAATAAGATGTTTCAGGAATTGTGTTAAATGTGCAATGATGAAAGACTGTTAACCGCTGTTTGTGCGTGAAATGAATTGTAATTAATAAATATTTGTGATTTTTATGCGCTCAGGTGCCGCTCGCCACGTGCAGTAATAAATCAAAACATGCCCTGAAATTTCTATTATCTAATAAAATAGATTTCATGCAATAAAATGTTTAATTATCTAATTAAATAGATTTCATGCAATAAAATGTTTAATTATCTAATTAAATAGATTTCATGCAATAAAATGTTTAATTATCTAATAAATAGATTTCAGTATATAGCTAAAATGGATAAATAAAAAATACAGTGAAAGTGACAACTCCAGAAAAGGTTGTAAAGAAAAAGGTTATAAACTGTATGAAATAAAATTGTATATGTAAATCTTACAGAAAATAGCATATCGAAAATTAAGTGACCAAGCGCGGCATTTTGGGACCTCGCCCCGGGCGGCACTTCCGCTCCGTACGCCACTGTATGCTAATACCAAGAGGCAACCATAAAAGTGCTGTTACAATCTTAAATTTATTAGCCTCAGCATTTGAGGGTGGATGGCTCATGATCTCAGAGAGAGAGAGAGAGAGAGAGAGAGAGAGAGAGAGAGAGAGAGAGAGAAAGAGAGAGAGAGAGAGAGAGAGAGAGAGAGAGACAGACAGACAGACAGACAGACAGACAGACAGACAGACAGACAGACAGACAGACAGACAGACAGACAGACAGACAGACAAAGAGACAGATACACGGAGACAGAGAGACAGCAAGACAGAGACAGATACATAAAGAGACAGCCAGACACACAGAGACAAAGATAGAGGACTGGCCATGGCTATTGTATTCATGTTAAAGCTGTGATCGCTAGAGGCTCAAATATAGCAGAAATCTCAAAGCATCTTTCAACCCTGGCTAAGATTTGAACCCCCATCAACTTTGTTGCAAATCCTGAACTATAACCACTAAACGATCGCACACTGACTTGGTGGCTAATTCCAGTGACTTTTCAGGTTTCTCGTGTAAATGGAAAATGTGTGAATCAATATGAGATGCTAGGCTATATTATGTAGGCCTATGCCTGTGTTAATCTTTGCCTGAACAGGGACTCAGAAAGCATAGAATATTATATAGTGTCCAATATCTTCAACAAGTCTAGAATCCTTCAACTCTGAATCAGGATTCCGAGATCAACGATTCTTGACTTGTTGAGTAATAACACTCAAAGAACTTACTCAAGGTGCACAGCTATAGACATATCGAGAGTAATCGATCGTGAATAGTCATATAATGTCAGCCAACTGTCGATTGATATAGATAAAGCATATTCCTTATCATCATTTTCATGATCACCATCGTCTTCTCCGGAATGTTGCCGTTTCAACAGCTCTGAAAGAATTTGTGCTCGTGGATAAGTTGATGCCCTGCGTATGGTTTTCAAAGTTTGGAGTTTACGATTGCGAATACCATACCTGATATTTAAATGTGTCATGTGTATCCTGCTGTTGTACAGTTCATCTACATTTCCTAAACACAACATGTCTCTTGTGAAACGTTACTGTGATCCATATACAGCGCCGCTGTAATTCGATTCTGGAACGATTCCCTCCCTCCAGCAAATTCTCCGTTCTTTCACTAATCTCGCCCACCATCACCTGCCTTAAGTTCCTCTATCAACTCTCAGACTTTCCACATCAAATTAAAATCTTAGGGCCTATCTCTTCAAGAATTCCTATCCCGATCCATCCATTTTGGTTCTTCACCTGGTATATAATCTGGACAACCCCCTCTGACAAAAAGCAGCACTCGTGAATTATATGTGGCCCAACGCTTGGCTTTCAGGTAGTGCCTGGGAAATTCGGACCTCACGACTATGAACGTATTATGACCTCACTAACAAAATAGGAAGTCGTGCAGATAATGTTTGGATTTCTTTACTAGAATTTGCCACGTAAATATGTGCCTCGTTCACCAAATCTATATATATAAAGAGAAGACTCTGTCTGTAACGCGCCTTTGACCGCGATGCATTTCTACAGCTTTCGAGCTTTTCACTCCAAACCTTAACTACTGTCTCGGGGTGGGCATTACACACCCAGTGTGTGGCTTCGCGCCCCCCGTTTTCACCGCTACCATGGTGTCCCGGGCAAAAACCTACCTGGGCAATGCATTTTTAGCTGGTCAAAAAACTTACACTGGACCTATTTTCACTCGCCAGATGGCGCCGCCGGGCTAAGCAGCTACAGTACGGATTCGCTAGAGGGATTGAAACTTTCACTGAACTAAACCCGTTAAGCAGTGTTTTGTTGCTTATTCGCTAGAGGGATTGAAACACCCAAAACGCCGGGTTAAGCAGTTTCGCGTCCACGTTTTCACCGCTACCATGGTGTCCCGGCCCAAAACCTCCGAAACCCGGGCAACGCCGGATAAACCAGCTAGTGACTAATAAGAGTAAGAATGCGACAGATTTTTCTACAAAATGCGGAACAACAAGAAAAGTCTTAAGAAACTATGTAGAAATTGTAAGTAAATAAGTAAGTAACTATATCCTTTATTCAAAACCAACTGCTAACCGCATTTTGATGTACATAGTTCATAAAATTAATTTAAGCATAAAACATTCGAATGACAAAGGTCTTACGAGCTAAAGACTCTGCATTAGGTATTACTCTATTGTGTGCCCTGGGGCGCAGTGAGTATAGAACAGCCTTCTCTGGAGGCAATAACTGATGCAGAACATGTGTTGGGTTAGTTATGATGGCTGAGAAAAGGTTACAATCAGCTTTCAGGCAGAGTTGCTCGAAAGTAAGATAGGATTCCGGTAAATATCGAGACCGGACCAATCTTCGCATTGTTGCCTGAAGACGTGTAGGCCTACGTCCCATTCCTCCCACGTAGCTCCTCCACGCCGGTGCCGCATACAACCGTGACATAATAAGACTCAATGCTTAGGGCCTACTCTCTTAGTTTAGTGGCATAAATTCTTTAAACTAGCGTCTAGATCCAAAACATCCAAATCGCACATTACGGACTCTGCAAATGAAGTGGTCTGTCATATGGGTTAATCGGGAAATTATCAACCTGTAAACAACTGAATGTTTATAAAGAAATTGGAACTTTACAAATGGAAGTACCACAAAGACGATGGCTAAAAAATAACCGCATAACTTCAACTCGGCTGTTGAACTCTATATTTAGTTGACTTCTTCGCTATCGTAGATGAGCTTAGAAAACTTATCGTGTAATTTTTAATAGGCCTAGGTATCAAAGACTCTGTACAGAATATTTTCTGGCTTTGCTTTGGCTCATGAACGCAATATATTACATTTTGAACATTAGTTTCAATATCGATGTGAAACGCAATTCATCGGCTCCTCGGTCTAGTTCCCTCAATGCAACCTCTGGTCTTAATATTATGGCGTCTAATCACATCCCGAATGTAGTCTGTTGACAGGCATGTGTTCTTAACTTACCTGAATCTACTTTACAGATAAAATGTGTTATCAGCAAAACAAAGACAATATCGACTTCTGTATAAATCTCAATTTCTGTAAAATGACATAAGAAAATACGTCGCTTAAGAAGTTGTTTAAATTAATTTGCTGCATGTTTTGGACATTAGATTAACTGTATGTCTTGTACAACGATGAACTCTTTTGCTGATACTTTTTGTTTTATTTGTTCATGCATTCGCTTATTCTTTCGTTCTACAACAGAATTATGAAATCCAGATATTCTTATGAAATACACAGGTGAACTGTAAAACTACATGTATCTTTAATAATCATTATTTTCTGCCTCTTTATGGAACGTTGCAATTTTAACCGCGAGGTGCCAGCAGTTGCTAATATTCTTGACCGTGTCCAAGTTGTGTGTATTTCGAATTCAGCAGGCGCAGACCAGCCTCCACCGGTCGCATCCATTTCTGGGAAAGGGCGACTAGCTTGCCACTTCCAACTTAATATTCCTTTTTGCAGCTAAGGTAAAGTCAGAGGCTATCAAAAGTTGTAGCTAAACGTTAAAAGGTATTGCGCAAACATTGAAAGTTTAATCGCAGGTTTTACAAAGTGTCATCATCAATGCTAGATTGGGAATTGCATTTTTACACAAGCATGTACAAGGGATGGTGTTGACAACTTTCCATGAATCTTCCAATCAGTCGGTTTATCCTCGATGATATTCCGAACAGAGATATAACGTACGTCGTCTCTGCATTCCCACGTCGTTTCGTCATCTTCATTACTTTCCTGCTCTCCTCCACCGAGGACAAAGATTCGTTCATTCTCGATAACCAAACCAAAGTAATCAACGCCGGTCTTGAACTGTTCTCTTTCTTGCCACGTTTCTGATTCAAAGTTATATATAAAACAAGTATCTTCTGCCAGTAAAATGACAGATGTCTCCCAAAGTGCAGCTCGCATTATGTAATACGGCCTTGGCAATGGTTTCGAGAGGAGAGTGCACGTGTTCTGCTGAGTGTTGTACACTTGAACATGACTGACCTCATTGTCGTCGTTATCTAATCCACCGAAGATATAGAGTGAACCGTCGAATGGAACACAATTGCCAGAGCTCTCTATACCATGGACCAATTTTCCAACTGTGATGCATTTATCAGCGACTGCGTTGTAGGCTTCAACGCAGTCTAGAACTCTTTCATTTGATTTCACAGAGCCTCCACATATGTACAATACTTCATTGATAAACGTTGCGCTGTATCTACATCGGCCTTGAACTAATGATGCACATTTCAGCCAACCAGAAACAAAATTGTATTTCCAGATTTCATCTACATTCCTTCCTATACCTGTAACGTATAGTGTGTCACAGTAAACGGTGGCTGTGGCATTTTCCTGCATTCTAGCCGGTAGTCTTCTGAGCTTTGAAATTTCATTTCGACGATGTAGATTTACTTGGACGGAGTCTCTTTTTATGGCTGTACCATCACTCATTCCGACGACAACGGCGTAGTTCTCAAACCGTGCAGTAGTTTCTGTGTAAATAGTAAGACATTTAATATATTCATAATTGATGCTGAACTCACATTTTGACTTATCAAATCAACCAAAAAGGATATTTATAGATGCTCTCAAATGTTTGTAAAAAAAATGCGTCTGGTGGCCCGAGGATTTGAATCATAGCAAAACATGACATAGCATTGTTTAACATAACATAACAACGTAACAAGGGTTTAAAGTGGTTCAATATTAATCAAGTGCAATGTATTATCATCTAATTCTAAGTCAATTTAAACTGCAACTTTGGTAGCGCTTACTTTATTGTTCGCCTCTATTCAGCCCGTATTCTAAAACCACGCAGTCCATCGCAAAACGTAACGCTCTCAGTCACGCTACGGATAAAGAATACGTAAAGCAAATGAATCTTCAACCCCAGCTTAAACGACATTATAACACATATGCAGAACGGAAAAAGAACTTTTGTTCTGCAAAAACTGAATTCAATGAAATAATAAATTTTTATCTATATAGAACGTTACCTTAAATATGTTTGTAAGTATCTACCTTTAATTTGACCCACCAAATTGCTGTTAGATTTCTGCAAAACTTCTCTTAAATCTGCTGCCTGGAAAGAAACCTCGATTGAATGAAGTGAACGACCAATGACTGCCTCGTGATCTTTTTCTAACTCGTCTGCTCTAGTCATTATTTCATCAACCGAGCTGCAGATGTCGCTGGCTGATCCTTTCGATCTCAGTTCAGTGCAATAAGCTTCAAAACTTCTCAATATAGTGCAACATCTATCAATTTCTTCCATTTCATTTTCTGCTTCCTTCAGTTGATTCGATTTAATAACAGATAACTCTTCCAAAAGCAATTTTGTGTGTTCATCTATCATATTTTTAAGCTCCTTGCTTCTTTTATGCACTACATTCTCCTCATTTTCAATTTCCCTGATAAAATCTGCTTTTCTGTTCTCTATACTTTTTCTCATTGACATCATTTCAACTGCATAGTTCGACATCATCCATGCTTTATTTTCTACAGTTTTGCGAAATTCTTCATCAGCTGTAGCGACATCTTTGCAGTCATGCAACTTATGACTTTCAACAAAACACGAGACACAGACGATTTTCTTGCATTCTGCGCAATAGTAGTCTAATGGTTTATGAATATGTCTGGTGCAGGATTTCACAGTAAAAGACCGTTTCATTCCTGATTTAATATCACTTCCAATGTTTACCACTTGGTGATTTCTGCTCATTCTGTGAAACTTATGAACTTTCAAGCAGCTATCGCAGTAGTTATCTTGGCACTCTAAGCATCTCATCGTGGCTTTTGGTATTTCTCCTGTTTTGTTCTCATCGCTGGCATTACAGATATCGCAAATGATTGCAACACCCCCTATTTGCAGCGTAGTCTTGAACTCTAAGAGGTTTTCCATGAAGAAGTTTTTCTGCACACCTGTCATTCCATCTACTGGAATGATGAACTCTTTACGACACAACGGACAAGACATCTTGTCTCCTGGATTCTTCTGCGTCGCTTCTGCTGAGCCTTTTAAACATTGAAAGCAGAATGTGTGAATGCATGGCAATATTCTTGGATCAATGAATGCACTCATGCAGATTGGACATTCTGTTATTTCTCTAAGTTGTGTTGCAGCAATCGCTTCGGCATCCGCCATTTTTCAGTTCTCTACAAAAACAATTATTCAAGATCAAATGCTATGAAAAGTTAAGAGTCTTCTGTGTATTTAGTATTACTAAACGCAAGAGGCCATAGCAAATCACTTCTGTTTTCGGCGATGATCATCAACATAATTATAATCGTCAACATAATTATATGATTTAAAAAAATGCTAAAAAATATGAAACACTTTAGGTATGGATGAAATCAAAGCGGTGTAAATGGAGAATATTGACAGCTTTTCTGAGGTTCGCAAGTCACTTTCTAATGGTTTGTTACTTAAGATAGGAACTAGTGAGCAAGCCCTTGCTTTCGTTCCGTGAACACCTGAAGACTTTCTTCTTTTATATAATAATAATATTCGTGTTTATTGACAAGCCCACTGACAAACCGCAGTAAGTTACATTGAACATTGAAAAATGACGGTACAATTATCCAGATCTTAATTAGCACACGTCTTGGCAGCCTGTAAGGGCCCGCTCACTTTACTGCTGCCCCATAGGGAGTGGAAGATTGAGTCAACTTAGGGGCTCACGGGTATCGAATCTCGACTTTTCAAGATCTAATGCTCTTCAGGCCAGAGTGTTATCATTCATCTATCCCCTTTCCCTTTTGATTGCTGACTGATGTCGATTAGTCATTGATATTGCTGACAAGTTCCTTCCGGCCACGCTATGGGAATGTATGATTCCATTGCGATAATGGTTTACAAAGATTTAGAAATGGAGAACAATCTAGAAATCCTTAAGTTAACAGTAATAAAGGATGCAAATGACATTAGTCTCAGCCTTTACAGATAGATGCAATAAAGTTATGGTTTGCATAGTATTGCATGACACTTCTGTTGCTAGGTGGTCTTACCGGATTTCCACTTGATTTCTTCAACGGATCATGGTGTTTGACTACGGTTTCTAATGAAACGACCATCGATTGATGCGTTGTTCATTAAAATGACGACACTAAAGAAGTCAATAGACCAGCAATGAATACAACGTGGAATTTTTCTTTCTGTCTCTATTACTAAGTCCCGGTATCTACAAAACAAGATATACATGAAAACTAAGGGTACTTGTTTTTTAATTCACCGCAAAGACGGTCGGCGTAATTGCAGTAACGGGGTCGATTGGTATCGGGCAAAATATAATTAAACTAGAAGCGGGATGAACGATTAAAATATAAATTAAACTAGAAGCGGGATCAACGATGAAAATATAACTAAAACTAGGAGCGGGATCAACGATTAAAATACAACTAAAACTATGCCTGCCCGGTGTATGCAAGTTCTTTGCGGTGAATTAAAAAACAAGTACCAAACTAAGCTACCCTTAGAAGACCTGATTGGAAGAAAGACCTTCTAGGTTAATATTTTCATGTAGAGAATTGGGTTGAAGTCATCGCTGCTTAAATCCTGCTACCTTTAATTATTTGCTGTCGATGCTAATAGATAGCAGGTTTTGTTTTACATATTTCTTGACTGCATCAATTTGCCTAAAACGTTATTTAGGGGCCCTCTTCGAAATTTCAAAGTAGGCCTGCCAGTGATTGCATCAAATTTCAACACCACATCCATTAGATAGCTTTGTCACGCTTTGGATCTTGACCTGGAACTGATTTCACCCACTCTTGCTTATCGATTATGACTTGACTGAGCGCCTGTGAAGAAACTGGTTCCCGCAACTTCGCTTTTTTAGGCGCTATACAAATTTCGAAATTACGATAAGGATTCTCTTACACGGTATAATAATTGTCGTTCACCTTTTGCACAGGGTTCTGGGTCATTGGAAATTTTCCACAGCTCAACTTTTACTTTCGTTTTCAATTGCTTATTTCGCCAGACTTGCGACGGCGAAAAAATTATCATTCACATTTTAGGATTCAAAAACAGCAAGGGTATTTTATTTAATATATCCTTCAACTATCGCTAAACCCTAAAATGACTATTAGTGTGCTTCTGGCGTTTAATTTCTATCGATCGTCAAAATAGATCAATTGGCTACGACGAAAGCATGGCATTGGCGCAACACTGTATTTATAAAATAGTTTGAAATTCCAACTCCAAAAAGCACAAAAGAGGCTGTGAATTAATAAATAATTACCGAATAGATAGGATTGGAGCAAAAACAGAGAAAAGTTACCTTACCCAGGATCGTGTTATCAAGAGTTTCTCATAAAAACGTTTTCGGTTATTAGCGCGACCCAGCACCCGCTGAGACCTGGACAGACTGGTTTCCTGCCCCACGCAAACTGATGCGCTTAGGCAGATGCCTCTTCATCATGCGTTAGATAAATTTCAAAAGGGCAGAGCCGTTTTAAGGAGTTTGGGGGCCCTAGGCACAACCCGCAGAAACCCTAAATAACTTAAACGTAAATAATAACTTAAACGTAATCCGATTTCCGTCTCAATATCTCAGTCTCAGATACAGTGTATTGCATTAGTGCATTGTACGTGCATACGTGTCATTTTGTTAAATTTATTAATATAGTATAGGGCCTACTGTTGCTAAACTCATAATAACACAGGTAACACATCAATCTTTGTACTACAAGTGTAAAATAAAAGTTTAGTTTAACATACTTTACAGACTAAATTACAGTTTCCATTGTTTATTTGTTATACAAACTGAAAGTGTAATTATAATGAGTACATGTTTGCTATACATGGATTGTGACTTTGTAACGACAGTTTCTTACAAATATCGCTTTCGTGTTTTGCTCTGAGCAAAGTCTTTTATAATATCATCGAAATTCAAAGACTCCAACACATCTGATTCTATGCGCATGACAGACAGGCAGTTCAATCGTTCTTGCATCATACGGCTGCGAAGCTCGTTCTTGATTAATTTAAGTTTTGAGAAAGAACGTTCACCCGTACACTTTGTCACCATCATTGACAGAAAGATTGATGACACATCGTTGTTGTTGAAAACAAGCGACTGACAAAGCAATACACAGACTTCTGCGATGGAGAAAAGAGCAGCCAGTCGCGACAAACTGATTCACCATTTCGCAGTTCACGACGGAAACAGGAATCAGTTAAGCAACGTCTATGCAACTTATCTCCCGTTCGATACACGCGTTGAGTCGTACTAAAGTCAGACTCTTTATGCTGGCAACTAGCAGGACCTTAACGAATCCAATAAGATCGCAATTCCTCCGTGATTGGACTCCATAAGGCTGCATCAGTCGGATAGTCCGCTGACTCCGTAGGGCTTACATCTTGCGAGATAGGCTTCGAATTTTGGTGTTGTGACAACATCTGTACTTTCGACTGGTAGACCATCATCTTGCAGCGACAATAACTGTTCATCTTTATCGCAAACAATGACACCAGTAGCCTAGACGAGTAAGACAACGTAAGAGTAGGCCTATCTTAATTACGTCTCAACAATGTCGGACTGCGATGATAATTGTGTTTTCTGACTTTGAAAAAAAGAAGATACTTTTGGATGTTTGTTCGACATTTCAATTTCAGTTGCTTCCTTTTTTCTCTTCGCGGCACCACTCATATAATTTCTACGCATTTTTGATGGGTTGTCTGATATAGTGATATTTCGTTAAATTGATCGTAGGCATAGTGATAATTGGCCAAAAGTTGCAAATCGGTTTACCGTGAACGACCTTATACGTTGCAGGAGGTGGAAATGAAGTGATTTTGTTAAGTTAAATAAGTTTGCCAAATTCACTACCGACTCAGTACCGAGCGTCGACACGCCAACATCATTCTATTTATCCTATTAACTGTGCGAAATTTGATACGCTTTTTGCCCTTTTTATAATTTAAAGTTTAAAACAATTTATAAAATGACTAGATTATAGGACAGAGAGATTTAATATTAAAAATTAATATTAACTTACCAAGACATAAAAATTCCTTGAATAGCGTTGTGAAAAAGCAGACAAATGAAAACAAACATAATAGCAAGTTGTGCGCCATCGTCGCCATGCGTTAAAATTATTGATTTATTTCTATAGCGCTATAATTTTATTGCCAATAATTATATTTAACTAAAAATGCAGACCGCAGACTTTGTTTAAAAAAATAATAAAAATGTGTTATTGTTCTTACGTTACTTTGCAGAATTGTTACTTGTTAGAACAGAACTTATAATATTGTTATTTTGTTTCTGGGCCGCCGCGGGGCCCCCCGCTGCGCGGGGCCCTAGGCCCGGGCCTCGCGTGCCTATGCCTTAAAACGGCACTGCAAAAGGGTAATGATATCAATTACTTGTTTCGTGTTGTGTAGAATGTTTGTCTGGTTGATCAATCTGTCGCAATGAACGACTTCAAAAACTAATGATTTATTCAACCTTACATTATCCAGTTGAATCATGAAACTCCTCACTGTAGCGATGTAGCCTTTAGCGCACTTCAAAGGAGGTAGAGGCCTACTGAAATGGTGTCAAGCATAGAAATCAGTTGCAGTGGCAACTGACTCGTGAATAAGTAGGTGCCTGCGCTTCGTTTAAGAGTTGCGCTTTAGAAATTTGAGGTTTACGATTACGATTAGGAAATCATGTAAGAAAAATGAGGACGGGTGGCCACTGCTCTACCTCACCGCCTGATGTGAAAGAGAGAGACACAGAGAAACACACACAGAGAGAGACAGACAGAGACAGAGACAGACAGAGACAGACAGAGACAGAGACAGAGTGAGTGAGTGAGTGAGTGAGTGAGTGAGTGAGTGAGTGAGTGAGTGAATGAGTGAGTGAGTGAGTGAGTGAATGAGTGAGTGAGTGAGTGAGTGAGTGAGTGAGTGAGTGAGTGAGTGAGTGAGTGAGTGAGTGAGTGAGTGAGTGAGTGAGTGAGTGACTGACTGACTGACTGACTGACTGAGTGACTGAGTGACTGAGTGACTGAGTGACTGAGTGAGTGACTGAGAGAGATGCACACGCACGCACTACACACATGTCTTTTTGACAATAGTCAATTCCTCATAGCAGCAGTTTTTCATCCAAAATTCAAACTCAGGTGAATTGAAAACCCGGAAGTGACAGTCAGATGCTCCAGAAAGCAATAGACAACGTGCATGATGAAAGTGACACTAGTACTGTAACGGTCTTCTTTAGGCCTGTTTCAATCAGCCTAGAAGACATGCTTTGATCGTATGCCCAGTCACTTGTTATTCAATCCTTGCACTCCATTACTAGGTATTAAGGTCAATCTATTAATATAGACGAATCAGGTGAAGAATGTCTTGAATTATATGAATATGTAATCAAGAGGAGTGAGACAAGGATGCCCGCTGTCTCCAATACTCTTCAATATCTACATAGAAGAGATTGTACGGGAGGCGTTGGAAGATGTGAATGAGGGAATAAAGGTGGGAGGAACGTTGGTGAAAGCACTGAGATTTGCAGATGATCAGGCAATGTTAGCGAAGAGCCAAAAGGGGCTACAGAGAATGATGGACCACCTGAACGTGATCTCAAGAGAATATGAAATGAAAATAAATACCAAGAAGACAAAGGTTATGAAGATAAGCAAAGGAGAAGTAACAGCAGTTAGAATAATCATAAATGGAGAAGATATAGAACAAGTTGAGATATTCTGTTACCTGGGAAGTATGGTAACACAAGATGCAAAATGCCACGCGGAGATAAAAAGAAGAATAGCCATGGGAAAAGACGCATTCTATAAAAGAAAGGAACTCTTGAGAGGAAAATTAAACAGGAATCTGAAAAAGCGAATGGTGAAGACACTGGTATGGAGTGTGGTCCTGTACGGATCTGAAACATGGACTATAAGGGGGGAGAACATAAAAAGGCTAGAAGCCTTCGAAATGTGGATATGGTGGGGCGTGGTGGTTCAGTGGTAAGTTCGGCGCCTTGTGACCGTAGGGTTGCAGGTTCGAATCCCACTCTAGCCGCTGCGTACGGACCTTGGGCAAGTCCTTCACTCGCAATTGCTCGTGGCGCTTCGGCGTGAAAATTCCGGCACAGTATCAAATGCTGTAGTCGGGAGCGCCTCTGAGTAATAGTAGACTTCGAGAGGCGCTATAGAAATATCCGGAATAAATAAATAAATAAATAAATAAAATGGCGGAGAATGGAGAGAATCAGTTGGACAGAGCATATAACAAACGAGGAGGTACTGCAAATGGTGGGAGGGGAAAGATCTATGATGAGGACAATTAGTGAGCGTCAAAGAAGATGGATTGGCCATATAATGAGAGGAAATTCCCTGCTACGAGATATCATCGAGGGTAGAATGGAAGGGAAAAAGAGAAGAGGAAGACCAAGAATGATGTTTCTAGACTGGATGACGAAGAAGGACGGCTACAGAAAGATCAAGGAAGAGGCTCAACACCGAGAAGAATGGCGTCATTGGACATATGAACCTGCCTAAGGGCAGAGAACCGAAAAAGAAGTAGTAATCAAGTCAAGATATGCATATATCAGTTCAAACAGCAGTGTCAATAGATAAGTATTTGATCTAATGTCCTTAATCTGCGTACTTAGACCAGCACGTGATTAAAATGATTTGCTATATATAATTATGACCTAACATAAACTCCCACTTTGTGGTAGATTTCTCAACTCCGTAGAATGTCCTCTTGTCCTTCGTTCACCAGTCACCGTGGATCTTTGAAGAAGTCCATCTTGTGCTCGGATAGGCTAGCGTGTAGTCGACTCAAAATCTGTGTCTTCTTGCGTAAATTTGCCGTTCTGCCCAACACGAACAAAGAATATTCTCACGACGATTCGGAATATGATTTTTGGAATTAGTCCCTGTACCTCCAACAACGAACAATCCCGAACTCAGTGCGCAAAGTACTAGTTCTCCCACTGGCTTGGGGATAGCCAGAACGCCGATACATCTTGTTTCGATGCTAAGTCTCTTCACTGGAACGAATAGTTCACCTCTATTCTTATCAATCGCCTTTACTGATCTCTCCGACGTTTTCGCCTATGGTACATCAGATCAGGAGACTCAACGACAGAACTCCATGTTCTTCAACTTCCGGCATTAAACTGCTCCATCTTCGCTCCAAAAGTCTCCAGTGCGTTGGACGAAGATCATTCTGCGATAGAATTCACCTTCATCATCATCAGTTTCTGACGCCAGCCATTTGGCGGCGATGGGTAGGGCCTACGAATAAATGATCTCCATTGTCCTCGGTCATTTGTCAAGTCTATTGCCCCCTTAATGTTAGTCCAAGTGATGTTATGTCCTCAGTTATATTATTAGAATTAGAATTCACCTTAGTCGACGATAACACCTACGTCCTGTACTCGGATCAGTACCGTCTACCAGACCCGTGACCCCTTCAGCTTCATAAAAGACAAGTTCCCTTAGGAAGTTGTTGGGTCCTCGAAATCCAGCTGCCTCTACATAAGCGACAAAGACAGCTCTCGCGTCTGGAAGGCAACTCTGATTGAGGTTGAGAAGGAAGGGTGGTTTAACCGTGAAAGATATGAACACCTGGTCAGTCGATGGATGTGTGGCATACGCGATCCACACACCTTGTGTATATCAAACGACGGAACCACGCTTTTACTGCTATCGGGAAATCCTCCACTATTCGAAGCTGATCCAGAGCCTTGAACTGCCGCTCAACTTATAAGACCCTCGAAACGCTCTCGAGTCGTCGTTCTGGACTTACATCATCAGCCACGGCTGGATTGGCACGAAAGCGCAAGGTCTAGTCATCATCATCATCATCATCGTCATCGTCTGTCTCTGGTAGACGAGCACTGATCATGGAGCTGGCCAGTGACGGACGTGTACTCCGAACCAACGAATCACTTCACGAGTGGAAACAGCTGAACCACCTGGCAATGAACGCCGAGAATCGAAGTCTTCGTAGCCGACTTCTACAACAATCGAATCTTCACTGGGACCAGAGCAGTGTTTCCATTAGGAGCACAAAAATGAGGACGTAAACTTTGGCTCACTTACGTCCGGACCTATAATTTTGCTGTAAATCAGCCAAAAATGTCAAATTTTTGACGTTTTGGACTTTTTTCTCGGACGTAAAACGGCCGTTTGGGCGTTAACGAAACCCTGGACCAGAAGGATGTACTAACCGAAGATAAGGACGGAATCTCGAAGCCCCGTCACCCTCCCTCGACGGCCACAACAAAGAACTGAACGTAGCCCACATCGATGGTGGAAGGGTCGATGTCTGTGCTGTAGAAGAAGCTTAAGCCTCGTAGACCCTCACTGAACAACGATAGGAGTGGTGCTATATTATTCAGAAATGGCTTCTGAGGCTAACGCTCGCCCTTTTCGAACAATTCTTACTAATGAAAGACATATATTACGCCATCTATTCCCCTTAGACTACCCAGTGGCCATGTCCTCCGACCTCGTCCTCATGACTTTTCACTCCCTGACAAGGATGACTCTAACTTTATACCTAGAGTTTTATATAAAAATATACATTGATTACTTAGCCTACATCAACTACCTTTATACAACTCATCTAATCCTTTATAACTCGTTCAGCAACCATTTTATTGTATTGAAGTTGCGTTCTGACAGCTTGTGTTAATAATAAACGAAATTGATTGATTGATTGATTGATTGATTGATTATGATTGGTTAGCCATCCGTTATGACAATAGTAGTGTTCCTCACGTCAGATATGTCACCGTGCGATGGAGTGAAAATGATAGTCACCAATGACGATAAGGCGTCAGCTGTATTTGTGCCCCCACCAGCTTGTGTCCCTATAACAGACAGTCTTCTCGATAGCTTTCGTAGCTATAAGAAAATCATCGCTCGCTGGCGTAAGTATTTAGAGACATCTCAGCATCCAATGCTTGGATGTTTTGCCATTAGAGTCATACCGTAAAATTGAAAACAACGCTGCGTTAGAGTAATAGAGGCTGCAGAAGAACATAGTAGGCCTATACGTTTTAGCTATGGCAATGCATTGTATTTTCAATCTTGTGAGAGTTATTGAATGAAACGCAGGTTCACGCAACACATTTGGCATATTATAACACCTGACTTTTGCTCCAAAGCAGATTTATAATAAAACCATCGTAACTTCAACACAAGTTACTGCTTAGATTGACTTACTTTCTTGTAAAGTTCCATGTTATGGAAACTGCTTCAGCAAATGTTCCGACTATTACTTGCGTCTCATCTGGTCCAATTTTGAAGCTTCCATTTTACTTCATTTACGAAATTAAGCAAAAATTTCCAGTTCTCACATAATATTTATTCTTTAATTAAGCGCCTGCAAACGCACTGCGCTGTACAAGTACATGTTATGCGATAAATCTTAACTACTAACAGAACAGACAGCCTGCAATACACGGCGCAAATTGCAGCCTACAAAGCATGTCCGCCTATGGGACTCGATCTCTGTACCTCTCGCACTCTACGCCAGATGTTATCCAATGCGCTATCGGGCATTATAAGGGTTAGAAACCTGATCATCGCAAATGATTCCGGACCCATCGATCACGAAAGCCAAGTCCATTCGAACGTTACAAGCTGAAAATGATCGTATTTTCCACTTGGTTTATATCACGTTACTGCAAGACCGTCAGATCAAGTTTCAGGAAAAGGATTAGCGACGAGTTAAAAAGTTTGCGATGATAAAATCGTATTATGCAGATAATCTATTGTGCATGATTGTATTGTATTGTATCTAGAAATGTATAAAGTACCTTTGGCAGAATAACGAATTACTATTCAGCACAGAAGCACAGAGGAAACAGAAATGCCTTGAAGTAACTGCCCTGGTTTGCCCTGGTTAAAAATTGTCTGATTAAGATTAAGTCGATTTACAGAGTGCAATGAGCAAGAAGAATATGCAGAGAGAAATAATCGGGGCAGTACTCTGCTGAGATTTGGAGACAAGCGAGAGGATCTTATAATGGCAAAAGGGAGCCAGTGCAGGACATCAAGCATGTATGTACTTATAACGCACTAATGACAGCGTTTATCAAATATCAGTTCTTTGCAAATGGGAGGATAACCCTCACTAAAAGCACTATACAGATAAGATATAACGATTGGTTAACATTTAAGATACAATGAACTAATGCCACATAGTCCGAGCATTTAGCCTATTTATTCATGTTTATGACAGAAAAAGTTACATTCGCATGACCAAGTTTAAGGTCTGAAAGTATTGACGCGTCATACTTGATGTAGAGAGTGACGCGGGCAGACAATCTAGTCCCCATTCCCCATCCTGCAACAAGCAAGTCTTCCCCATCCCCGCCCCATGCCCGCATGTTTTGTGTTTTTTTTTTCAGAAAAAGTTCAGATTTCAGAGCAACTATTATAGCTCTATACAGAAGTTCTGACTACATGGCAGCTATCAACAGTTATGTTGTCTCGGTCCAATGAGCATATAATGTTTGGTGTCAACTGTAAAAACATGCAGGGATTGAACTTTCAACCCCAAAATTCATATTTAACCTATCCAGTTAATTTCCAAACATGACCTTGGGGGTTAAGTTATACCCCCAAGAGAACTTTCAGTGGTTCAATGTAGCCTATTTCCGTATAATTATTAATGACAGCTAGTGCTTTGCTTTTTCTGTTTTCATTCAGACTACAGTGTTTGTTAAGTCATCATTTTTTGGCTAAAAACCTTCTGAAAACATTCAACAGTTTTTCATTAAGTATTCTTCGTTGTTTGATTTTTACACACAGCTAAGGATCAAGTGTAGCTACACCCACTACAATTTAGCATGTATACCGGTTTTAGGTACGCAAGATATTAGGGCCTACGGTTGGGATATCCGGACATCTAAGAATATTTCAACCCCAAGTTCAAATTTGACAATTCAAACCCTGAAACATGTGTCCATTACCGCGGTTTTATCGCCAGCTCATTCTCCATTACCTCGGTATTACCCCGACAGTAAACCCAGTACCGCGCGCCATTGCTGTCCCCATTACCGCGTTTTACCGCGAGAAAAAATACCGCGTCACTCATTAACTTAATGTTCAAATGTGTTGCGTGTATTTCTGTTACAGTTCATTTATAACCATGATTTTTAACAATAAAAATTATCAGAAAGCAACAAAGAAACAGAGATTACAGTCATCTCGTTTATTTTACCGTAGCTGCTAATCGGGCAATAGACAGGCTCCTCCCTGTCACGTCAATGTGGCGAGAGGCATCCAGCTCGTCTCTTCCAACCTGATACTTAAGTCGTTAGACATCGATTATAATCTAAGGCGAATACAAGGCAGCCATAAGTTGTAGTTTAACACTTGAAGCTACTGTTCATACTCATCATAAGTTTAGACGTAGGTCACTATTATCGGTTAGACTCTGAATCAAGAACGTAGCCTTACTTAAATACAAGAGGAGGCAACTGGGGTTTTGGGAGGGGTACTTGGGGTGCGGGGTATGATCCACGGTGAATTTTTGATTCCAAAAAGTAAGCCTCAGGCTGGCTACGCCTATGTTCTGAATCCTATTTTTGCACAGGCATGTACAAAGGATGGTTTTAGCAATGTCGCGTGAATCTTCCACTCAATCGGTTTATTCTTGATGATATTCTGAAGAGATACATAACGTACGTCGTCTCTGCATTTCCAAGTTGTCTTGCCATCTTTATCCTTTTCGTATGTGCCTCCACCGATGACAAAGAGTTGTTCATTTTCAAGAACCAAACCAAAGTGATAAACTTCAGTCTTGAACTGTTCTCTTTCTTGCCACTTATTCGTTTCAATATTAAATATAAAACAGGTATAGGGCCCAACTAAAATGACAGATGTTTCCCAAAGTACAGTTCGCATCAGCAAATAAGGATGCGGCATTGCTTTCGACAGAAGAGTGCAAGAGTTTTCTTTTGTGTTGTACACTTGAACGCGACTGACTTCTTTATCGTCTTCGCCTGATCCACCAAATATATAAAGGGAACTCTTGTACGGAACACAATTACCAGAGCTTCGAACTCTATGGAACAATTTTCCAACTATTGAGCATTTATCCGTGACTGCATTGTAAGCTTCAACGCTGTCTAAAACGTTTTTATTAGAATCAACAAATCCTCCACAGATGTATAATACTTCACCTATAAAAGCTGCGCTGTGTCTACGTCGGCCTTGAACTAAAGATGCGCATTGCATCCAACCAGAAGCCACATTGTATTTCCAGATTTCATCTGTATTAATTCCTGTTCCTGTAGCGAATATGGTGTTACAGTAAACAGCGGCGAATGCCTCGTACGCCATTGTAGTCGGAATTTGTCCTTGTGATGAGATTTCGTTTGGCCGATGTAGATTTATTTTGATGACGTCCTTCGTTATAGTCGGACCATCATTTAATCCCACGATAATTACACAGTTCTCAAACTGTGTAGTGGTTTCTGTTTAAACAGTGAAAAGAAACATAGTGATAATGAATGAATGCATATATTAATATGTCCTTAAATAGTGCGTGAATTCTACCTGTGACGTAGCACCGAAATTTAACCTACAGGCCTAACCTGTGCTTCAGGATAAGATATGATCCTGCGTTGGCGAATAACCTGGTTTATAATCACTGCTTTTGAACGGCTCTACGGAATTGCGGAGGTTACATTACATCACATCTTAAATGTATACAGGGCTTCTATTCAGCCTCGGCTAAAGGCAGCAGGTGAAGAAACGCGTCGTGCATAATGTGCTGTTTTGATTGAAGTGTTTAAACCACAGTATAGCAGAGGTGCATTCAAACGAAGCATTAGCTCATCACCAACATGGCTCTTAATTATGATCATGTAATAAACTTATAACTATGGTGGATTACGAAACACCCCGGGCAAATTAAAGGTGAAAACCATGATGTCTAACGAGAATTTGATTGCGGAGGTCCTCGCTGAAAAGTTTTCATAAAGGTGATAGGCTATATAAAGCTGTTCTAGAGGGTGCTATGGAAATGCTATCAGTAGGTACATTACATGACCGTGGTTCGCATGGCTTCATCTTTTGTCTATTATCTTGGTTTTGATCAATTGGTCAATTATGTGGATTATGCTCTGTAATTTTATTTCTTTTATACTAAATTCACTAATGATACAACCCATTTGGTATTTTCTTTTTTAAATAAATTGTCTTTTGCCATCGTTTTTGTCTTTTAAATGATGTTTGGATGGTTGTTATCGAAGCCGTGTGCACCAATGGAATCGTCGACCTTGAGGTACAGGTTGCTGACACGCTGAACAATAATATTGCAATTGAAAATCCAAGAGCCATCAGCGGCAGAAGGTTTACGAGGGGGAGAGCGCGAAAATTATCATACATGTATACGTACATGCATGCTTACATACATGCATAAATACATATGTGCGCACGTACGTACATGCATACATAAACGCATATCTACATTATAGGCTCCGAGTTGATCAACAAGAGTAAGTGCCCAGAGACCTGTTTTGATTTTCTATATTTTTTCTTTGTTGGATTTGGTTAGGACAGAGTCACAGAGTTATTGAAATTATCCTTTAGACAGTAGAATCTGCAATCTTGCAACGTACAAAAAGAACTCCAGGAGACTAGGATAATTATAATTTAATATATCCAACAACGGAGTCAAATTTCGCACAAAAACATCAGACTAACTATTTTGGCTGAATTATTTCATAAGCCAAGTTTACGACTGTAGATAGATAGGCATAGAGAGCACTGAGAAGAAAGAACAAGTTCAAAAAGATATTGCTTGAAACTAATTTAAACTATTATTGAAATGGCTTCTTTCCAAAATTCCAATGCAATATTACAATGTTAAAAAATATCACGGTTCTCTCCAGTATAAATTCTCAATTCTAATCTCTTATAAAGCGCTCTTTGCGGACTGATTTCTGGTGATGCCCAGGCATGTAGGTGGGCCTCGCAATGCTCGCATGACCTATTTCTGGTGGTGCTGGGCACTCACGGGCCTCGCAGAGTCGGCGCCCATGCATACATTCATACACACATGGCTTCCTACTTTACGTCATATAAAACATGCGACTGTGGCCCATAACCTTACAAATTACTAGATACGATACGATACGATACGATGCTCTGATACTGTACAGTTTCAACTATGAGGTAAGTAAGCAAGATAATCTCAAACACCTAGTTCCAACTACCAATAACCAAACAATTTACAATGAACTAATAAACTAATAAATAAAATTGTCCGGTTTTATTTCATCATTTTCTTTATATTTCGTCATTAAAAGATCAATTAGTGACCAAAGTCCACTTCGTGATGGGGGGAGGTGCACGTCCTGTATAAAGATCAAATGGGGGCCATGGCCGAATTAGTCCCCCTTGGATCCGCCCCTGAGAGCCATTTATCTTCTATCTAAAATTCAAGCTGCTCTCATTTGCCAGGGTCAAGTTGGGGGGGGGGTGTTTCTGAGTTAATGCCTTGAAGGGGTTTTGTTCAACTGCTTAGACTGAGTGAATGATCGAAGAAAAGGTGATAAACGCAGTTGTGTGCAGATTCCACAAACAGGTGCTACATAAACATCACGATGCACTGCGTCACATTACCTTAAGAACATAATAATCATTGTCAAGCTCAATGACGGGCATTACATAAATATTTTCACAGGTGCTTGCTTCCTGAATTTTTAAGAAATAATGTCTCGTAATCTTTTTCCTCCTCTGATTCGGAGGGCTTTGACAATGAAGAAACTTACTTGGATATGAAGGAGATGGTCTTTCAAAGCTTTTATTGACAATCAATGTTTGTTCCACTTCTGAGTGGCCAGGCTTCTGGAAAGAAATATATGTTGCAGGTGACATTATACATGCGTCAGCCAGTGTCGTGTAGCTGCGGCTTTCATAAAAATACACGCTGGAAATAAGCACAGCGTATGGATGGCGGGCATATGTCATGGTTATGGTAGTGCTCCTGAAAGGGGTATGTAAGCGATGATGGGTTAAAACTCAAGTTCCAGCATTCAGCATGTAAGTCCTAATTTAATGGGGCTAATTCCTAATTTAATGGGCATCTGATGGGGCTTTTAAATGCATAACTACTTAATAGTTCTACCCTGGTGGAACAGAAATGTTGCCACTGATAAAGAAAGCAAATTAATTCAGTAATCCGTACCTAAAATAAACTTTAAACTTGGCGAATGGTTGATCAACAAACTAGTAAACAGCTGACGACTTACAACTACGGCAGGGCTGTTATCTGGTCGCAGTAGTTCGACAAAATAGTTTGGAAACACGCCAATCCTGCCTCGTAGCTCTCCCATCCACCACCTGGTATGCTCAAACTTTTTCTTTAGGATGGTAACTATGTCTCCAACATTTAATGTCAATTCATCCTCATCTCGAGCCACATACGAGAAGATCACACGAGCCCATTCCACTGCAACTTTACATCGAAAAACATTACAGCAGAAATTTCTAACACGTCAGCTATTAAGAATCAAATTCAAAATTCAAACTAAGTTGCACATAGAAATATCACATTACTTTATTTACCGGGTACGCGGATAGTTTAATCCACAGTAAACGAGAGATGTTAATCATGTCGCTTCATCTATATGTCTATAAACCTAATTGTCCTACTTGCCAACTAGCATTTAGGACCCAAGTTCACGTACAATGCTGAAAGTAAACAGTAAGCCACTTAAACTTAGCACCAAAATTTGACCAAGAACCTGTGCTTCTGGATTTGATTTGATCCCGCGTTGGTGAATAAGCTGGCTTTTTAAACGCTACTTTTGAGCGGCTCTAAGATATTGCAGAGAGTCACATTGCATAACATCCTAAATAATTATTAGAGTGACCACACGTCCCGGAATGTCCGGGACAGTCCCGGAATTTGAAAAAATGTCCCGCGTTCCGGACACATTTTTTCCGAGACAATGAAATGTCCCGGAATGAATTTTCTATAATTACATGCGTAGAATTTGCTATTTTAATATTCCAATATTTAGAAAGTTAAAAGAATTAAAAAACATCAACAAATATGCAGCGTCGCTCAAAATTTACAAATCCGCGTCACAATGTAATTGTAAGAGTAGGCCCCCTATGGCTAACTATCTGCCGGTATATTCTGCAATAGAGGCTGATATGTTTATGTCTCTCTGAGATCTAATCGTTATCGTAGCCCACTCGTAATCTCCAACGTTCTAAAGCGTCACTCAAAGGCCAAGCGCAGTGCACCAGCCTGTTCACGAGCGCTACGCCAAATCAGAGGGGTTTCTAGAGAGTATAGTCCACAGGAGGTTCGAACCATGTTTCCAGAAGGCCAGATCAAGAGAGGAAGCAAAGCAGCTGTTAAGGCGCATGACGTTTAGGGCGAAAAGAGTTGGAAGGCGGAGGATCAGATGAGTGAGCTAGGGTAGGAGTAGGCTCCCTACTTGAAAAGTTGAGGTTTCAGTTTTGAGTAGAAAGCCCGGGGCAGTAATTGTTTCCTTATGCGCTCGAGTTCGTTTTCGAAAGTCTAAGTCTTGGTCTTGAGATCAAAAGTCTTGGTCTTGAGGTTCAAAATCTTGGTCTTGCTCTTGCAAGACAAACACCAAGACTCGGCTGTCAATATGAACAGCCATTTAACAAAACTCAAAATGTATAAAGCCTGTTTGCGTCATACGACAAATATCTACGGCCAGGAAAACCCATCGGCAGCAGCAACAGTTATGCTGCATCTGGAAGCCCTGCCGAGACTTGTTTCTGAAGCCAAACGGTCAGATAAAACACGGGAATATTTCAAAAATACTCACGATTTGTGCCACGATTTGTGCATTTACATCCAGTGCTTGAATGTCAGTGCTGGGTAAAATACTCTATAAATGTATTTCAAATAATAAATACAAATACACTTTTCAAAAGTATTTGAAATACAAATACAAAATACATTTTTTTAAATGTAATTGAAATACAAAATACAAATACACTAGTGTATTTTGTAATTGAAATACAAAATAAATGCATCATAGCCTAGATACGTAGTAAAAATGTCAAAATAATAATGAGTCATTATACTGCAAAACCTAATGTCACTTTTGCAAAGTTTTCAAAGGATAAAGTCTTTGTTCTGCTTTAACAGCAACAGTTTCTCAAATGTTATATCAGACAGTCCATTGCGCCGTGGTGTAAATATCTGTCCACCAGAACTAAATAGACGTTCAACGGGAGCAGACGATGGAATGACGGTGTTATACCTAATAAAAATGTCCTTTACTACTGCAGAGTATGTCAGCGATTCGAGGTTTCGTGATGGATCTTCAAGATACTGCATGACTTGCAGATTTGCCTGGCTACCAGATGAAGCAGCTGGATGGATGTCGTAGTTGTAAAAGTTGTCATGATCGGCATTGTTCTCAGTGGCCACAGTGATTTCAGAAGATTGTGTTCGGTTCGCGAAAACCTCCGAAGTGTCAAGGAGAAGCTTTCGGACTCTGTCTTTATGGCAGTCTGGCACCCAACGCAGTTTGAAGAATGGATGGGATACAGCAGCCAAGATGTAGTGATCAACACTGGTAACCATACGAAGTTCATCATCAAACCGCTTCCGCAAACCTTTCAGGAGAGCCCGAGCTAATGGTTGTGCATGTTTGATAGTCGCCGGTACTTCAAGTAAGGACTTTTCAATGAGAAGAAGGGATGGTAACAAGAAAGCTTGGAAACATATAGATGCCGATGACTTGTGGGTCTCAAAGTCAGACTTCAACGCTGGATGTACGCGCTGTAAATTACAAATGCACATAAACTGTAATAGCACTGAGCAAATGACCTATGTTGTAAATTAATGGTGCATTTGTATAGCCCCACTTCAAAAGAAAATCAGACTCTTCAACATTGTGCAACTGTGTGTTCAACTGCAGGCTGTGAACCTGCTGTAACTGTGTTTTATTATTTGGCTGGGTTAGGCCTAAATGCTGGGTCAAAGGCAAGGCAAGCCAGTGCGGGTAGAGACGAAAATGGGCCATGGGCTAGTTAAATTCAGTTTGCACATGGGTAGAAGCAAAAGAGCGGGAAATGTATCATTTTTGGCATAAATGTTAATTTTATCTGTTAAATTCGAACTATGACAATGACTGTAAACTCTGCAAATGACGGATGCTAATTAGCGTGCTCCACGCGTAAGAGAATACTCCATGTGAATTTAAAATCAGCCAATCACATTGTGCCATTCCGACCATGCGTTAATATCGGTCCCCAGTTCCATAGTTTTGGCCACCTCACTACAAAATACAAAAGCGTATTAGCTCAGTTTTTTTATTGTTTCTATTATTAACTATTAAATCCAAGCTTTACATCACCGTGTAACATCAAGAAAAATAGGAAATGCATACCTTCAGGTGCGTCAAGAAATTTGTTGTCGCGGAAAACAATCCAGAATATGTTTTGCTTGACGAGCATTTAACACATTTAGCTACAACTTTATCGCCTTCACTGCCAACTATTTCAAAAAAAGTACCGTCTAAAATTGATGGAATGTTTCGCTTATTATTCCTAATGTTTACAACATCGACCCTGTCATCCATCTTTGCAGCCATCTTTTCACTGAAATACTGTAAGTTAGAAGCATAGATATAACCATTTCTATCTATGGTAAGAAGACCACTGAACTATTATTACCGAGAAAACTTTATGTGGCGCGATATTATTTATGAGAGTAAGTAGGTAATAAATAGTATTTTGAAAAAAGTATTTCTTATTCCAAATACAAAATACTCGGAAAAGTATTTCAAATAAAAATACAAAATACATCATTTTAAATGTATTTGAAATACAAATACATAAATACTTAAATGTATTTCAATTACTATTTCAAATACTTTGTATTTGAAATACTCCCCAGCACTGTTGAATGTGTGCCATCGACTTCAGCATCTGTAAAACGTATTTGTTTCACAAGGCGGAATTTTTATCAGGCCCTACAAGGCACGTCTTAGTCAGAAAATTCTGAGCAAATTGTTTTCTTATAAAATGAAGAGTCATTTGGAATAACATTTCGCATGAAGGACTTTTGTAAATACGAATTCGGAATTCTCTGCAGTCTGCATTTAAAGTTAATTTGCATGAATAAAATAAGGCACGTTTTCATAAAAATAGCGGGTATTCCGACTTCGCCATTTTTTTTAGTAAGGAATAGAAGTCTTGGCCTGTGATTTTTAGGTCTTGGTCTTGAGGTTCAAGGTCTTGGTCTTGAGGTTCAAAGTCTTGGTCTTGGTCTTGAGGCATATTGTAGGGAGTTGTAGCTTAGTGATAGGGCTTTGAAGTGGATTCGCTCTGGGATTTTAGTCAATGGAGTGATTTGAGGATTGGAGCGATATGACGATGTTTGCACAGTGTTGTACATCATCGCCTAAAACATGGCTCTGTATAGTAACTTTATCAAGTCCTTACAATCTAGGCTTGAATCTTGATTAGGGCCTAATTTTAAACAATTCTGATTTTGAGTTTGAGCAATAAATTGACCAATTTGTTTGTTTTAGGCTTTTAGCTCTTTCTAATTAAAACAACTACACATAAAATGTTTAATTTTGGTCTAAATCTTACAAATATAATATGTATAACGCTCATCGCAGTGAGCCCAGCTCCTAACTGAATTTGACTTAGATTGGAATTACTGTGGTGTCCCGGATTGACAGAAAAGAAATGTGGTCACCCTGTCCTAAATTTATACGGCGCCTCTCCTAAAAACAGCAGCAGGTGAAGACATGCTTGTATAATGTGCTGTTTTGATGAGTGTTTGAACCACAGTGTTGAGAGGTGCATTCAAATGAAGCGCTAGTTTATCATCAAAAGTGCTCTTAAGTATTATTCAAGTTATAACTACGGCAGATTACGAAACGAACTTGTGCGAATTAGAGTTGTAGGCGATGAAACGAAAGAAGGAAGTCTGGTGCGAATTGGGGCGAAATACAGATACTAATCCTAATGAGAAAGCCAGGAGGTGAAGCAAAAAAGCTTTTGAAACTGCCTTTAGTCAAAACAGCTATGATCCGAAGTCCAGAGATTAATAGACATACTTTAAAGATTATGCAATTAAAAAGTATTAGACTTGAACCAGATGTAAAAGTTCGCTATAGCTCTTCATAAAGGCCATTGAATTTATTCAGAACGGGTCAGAGACAAAACTTGATGTGTTTAGCCTGCTGAACTGCCAATTGAGAGGTCGGGGGTTCAAATCCCCGCCACGGCAGAAATTTGTGTTGAGATTTCGGCCCCACTGCGCCCCAAGCCAACTCAGCTATAATGGGTACACTGACCTACACTGTCAGTGGGAAGATGAGACAAATGGGATATGATTGGCCATCCGTCCTCATATGCCGAGGCTAAGAAAATGAAGTCGCTAACACTTCATACCCATATCTGCCTCCGGGCAAGCTTAAGGGAGTGCTCTTCTTTGTTTTGTTCTTCTTCCTCAGTGCAAAAGCTTCAAAACTTCTCATACACTTCAATCAATGTCAGACTAATTACACATTTGTTACGTGAAATTCAATACCAGCTACAACATCTACTAAGAAGATTGCCAAAGTCACACTACTACATGTATTTTATGCAGTCAACAAACGAGCTTCACGATTAAGTAACCCTCAAGCTTCAATGTCAGTGGATCAGATCCCTACCGAAAATATCAGGGAAACAATGATCAAATAGGATGACGATACGTATCTGTTGGTCGATTCGTCGATGAGATCAACTAATTGGTGAGGAGCTTGCGATGGTAGAGAGGTGAGTGGCAGTCAACCATCTCCACCACAGGAGGTAGTGTATACCCGGCGCCGAAATGTGGAACTGCCACAGCGTATATAAGCAGTTGAGCGGGTAATAATATTATCAATGATGATTTTGGGGTGATCGTGCGTGACGATCTTCGCGCGGTCGACCACGTAGACGCGGTTCTGGTCTCGCACAGTGGATCCAAGCACGCTCTGCGGATCTTAAAATCGCATGGCAACAAACAATATTCTCTTCCACCCAAAGATGACAAGAATTTCATCCCCCGCCTTTTATATAGAAGCATCCTCAATCCATCTGACTAATTCTCAAATCTCGCTAGCACATACATTTCTTTGTCATAGCACTGGATATATATACTTTATTATTTATTATTATCATTATTACTACTATTATGGCTTTAGACTGTTGTACGCTGTGATGTGGTGTGTCATCCTTCGGTGATTTATAATAAACGAATATACATATACGGGACAATACGCCGACTGTTGAACAGTTTATGCCAATCACTCATATGCGTCTGCTGTCGACGGTGTCTCGGAATCCGTACCACATACTTCGTGATTTGTTCCAACCCAAAATCACCTGACAGTATAGCCTCCGTCCGCGCCCACATGACTTTGCCCTGTCAATCAAGGACGAAACTAATTTTATTCCTAAAGTTCTTTGCCATAAAGTAATCTAGTTTTTCCATTTCTTTTTACAATCAAGTAACTCTTCTTTCTATTATTTTTAAACTTGTGGGTGACAACGTGTGACGATAATAAACGAATAATAATAATAATAATAATAATAATAATAATAATAATAATAATAATAATAATAATAATAATAATAATAATAATAATAATAATAATAATAATAATAATAATAATAATAATCATAATATAATTAAAAAAATTCTCTTTCGCCATCGCTTTCGTCCTTTAAACGATTTTCGATGTTCTTAACGAAGCCTTGCGCACCTTCACTGGAATCGTCGTCATTGATGTGGTAGAGGTTCTTGACACTCTGGACGATGTCATTCCGCATTCGGAAAATCCAAGACCTGCTCCATTTTGTCAGTCAGGCTGGGAGTGCTTCTAGGTCTGTCTTGAAGGGGTTCCATAGAACTGCTCAGACTGAATGAATGAAAAGGCGTTAAATGCAACTGTGCAGATTCCACAAACAGGTGCTGCATAAACATCTCAATGCATTGTATCAGATTACCTTGTGGCAGAAGTTCCACAAAGTTGTTTGGAAACACGCCAATCGTGCCTCGCAGTTCTCCCTTCCACCACCCGGCATATTCAAACTTTTTCTGTAGGATGGTAATTATGTCTCCAACATTCAGTGTTAACTCGTCCTCATTTTCAGCCACGTACGAGACGATCACATGAGCCCGTTCCACTGCAACTTTACATCGAAAAACGATTACGAGTACACACACACACACACACACACACACACACACACACACACACACACACACACACACACACACACACACACACACACACACACACACACACACACACACACACACACACACACACACACACACACACACACACACACACACACACACACACACACACACACACACACACACACACACACACACACACACACACACACACACACACACACACACACACACACACACACACACACACACACACACACACACACACACACACACACACACACACACACACACACACACACACACACACACACACACACACACACACACACACACACACACACACACACACACACACACACACACACACACACACACACACACACACACACACACACACACACACACACACACACACACACACACACACACACACACACACACACACACACACACACACACACACACACACACACACACACACACACACACACACATATATATAGCTCAAATTTCTAAAATCTCAGCTATTAAGAATTCATAATTATTCAGAATTCAAACTAAGTTGCACTTATGAATGCCACAATACTTAATTCACACAGATATTTTAACCAACAGTAGATGAGAGATGTTAATTCTTTCGCTACATCTATAGAGCTATAAGCCATATTGTTCCCATTAGCCGACTTGCATTTAGCACCCACTTTCACACACAATGCTGAAAGCAATCAGTGCGCCACTTTGATATAGCACCGAAATTTCACCCAAAACCTGTGCCTCCGGATTTGATTTGATTCGTCGTTGGAGAATAAGCTGGGTGTTTAACGCTACTTTTGAGCAGCCCTGAGAAATTGCGAGGGTCACATAACATCACATCTTAACTTTATATATGACTTCTACTCAGCCTCGGCTAAAGGCAGCAGGTAAAGACACGGAGCAAAATATGTTGTTTTGATAAAGATGTCTGAAGCACAGTATTGCAGAGGAGCATTCAAACGCTCGTTATGCTAAGTGCTCTTAAACATAATCAAGTTATAACTACGGCAGATTACAAAAACATGGGCGATTTAAAGATGTAGACGATGCAACAAAAGAAGGAAGCATGATGTGCATTGGGGTCAAAAACTGTTACAGATACAAGGCCTAATGAGAAAGCCAGAAGATGAATAAAAATCGCACAAAAAAACTACACTTTAATCAAAACAGCTGAGATCCGAGGACCCAAGATAGAAAGGCACACTTTGAAGCTCACGCACTTAAAAAATACTAGACTTGAGCTAGACTTGAGCTAGATGTAAAAGTTCTCTGCAGCTCTTCACATAGGTCGACAAATTTATTTCTAACATATCTGAAATAGAAATTGTTTGGCAAATGTTACCTTCAATTTTTCCGACTACGTCGTTGCTGGAATTTTGGAACACTTTTCTTAACTGTGATGGTTGATAATAAATTTTGACAAATTTATGTGGACGACAAATGAACGCCTCGTGATCTTTTTCTAAGTCATCTGCTCTACCAAATAATTGGTCAACTGAACCGCAGATGTCGGTGGAAGATCCTTTCGATCTCAGTTCAGTGCAATAAGCCTCAAAACTTCTCAATAGTGTGCAGCATCTGTCAATTTCATCTAATTCAATTTCCATTTCCTTTAGATGATGTGATTTTATTGCAGTTAACTCATCTAATAATGATTTTGTGTGTTTATCAATCATGTCTTTAAGATCCTGACTTCTTTCACGAATTGCGTTTTCTTTATCGTCAATTTCTTTCAGAAAGTCTTCCTTTTCCTTTTCCGTATTGATTCTCAATGACATAACTTCATCTGCATATTTCGATATTTTCCTTGCGTTCTGTGCAATCTGTTGACGAAATTCTTTATCGACTGTGGTTACATCTTTGCAGCCGTGCAACTTATGACTTTCAGCAACACACGAGACGCAGACGATTGTCTTGCATTCTGCGCAATAGTAGTCAAATGGTTTATTAATGTGCTTGGAGCAGTTCTTTGCAGAAGATACTCGCATCATTTCTGATTTAGTGTCGCTTCCAATTTGCACTATTTGGTGATCCTTACTCACTTTCTGAAATTGATGAACCTTGATGCAGATGTCGCAGTAGTTATCTTGACACTCTAAGCATCTCATCGTGGCTTTTGGTATTTGTCCTGCTTTGCCGTCATTCCTGATATTACACATATCGCAGATGATGGTTACACACCCTGTTTGTAGCGTAGACTTGAACTCCATGAGGTTTTCTATAAAGAAATTTCTCTGTACACCATTCACTCCATCTGCTGGAATTATGAACTCTTTACGACACAACGGACAAGGCATCTTGTCTCCTGGTTTCTTCTGCGCCGCTTCTGCGGTGCGTTTTAGACATTCAAAACAGAATGTATGAATGCACAGCAACATTCTTGGATCAGTGAATGCACTCATGCAGATTGGACATTCTGTTATTTCTCTAAGTTGTTTTGCAGCTCTTTCTTCAACATCAGCCATCTTCAGTATTCCAGCGAATATAATGCCTTTGAAATATATAGATACGTATAGTACAGATCATATTCTTTATTGTAGGCCCTATTTTATTGTGGTTTATCGAAAATATGATTTTCCTCAAAGTGGCATTCTTTTAGGAACGCTAGAGGGCCTTATATTGTATCTAGCCATGCCAGAACAACGTCAAGAAGATGTTTATAATAAGGAATTCGAAAAACGGAGCACACTTAGGATTTTCTAGCGTTGCTATACCGTTTTGGATTCACAAGCCACAAGCCATGATTTTTAGCCATCAAATGCCTCAATTCAACCAAAGGCTGACGACCCTTGTCTATGATTGCGGACTGGTTTAATTGGTTTAAGGATACTGCTTATTAGTTTCACATAATATAATTTTCTTTTTGAATTTAGTTACATCATGGACGGTGCGTATCTGCTAACTATAAGCCTCCTAGATAAAGACTGAGAAATTAAGAAGAAGCTAAAAATTCATGCACACAAAACACACGGCTACGGAGTGGATTAATTTTTCTCAGCCTTTCTGAATTAGCAATTCGGTGCCGACTTCTTGGAAGTTTTGGGTTCGAATGCACCCAGAGACAAAGTTAAGTGGGTGCCTCGCACCCAGAAGAATTCTGACCTTAAATTCAAATTTATTTACAACTAAATAATCTCACAACTTGAGAAGTACGACTACAACACAAATACCCAACATTGCACGATCTCACAGTTACAGCCCGTACATGAACTATTTATTTATTTATTTATTTATTTATTATTTAAAATAATAAATAAATGAAAACAATTGAACGTCCGAACGTCACCGATTTCCAATACTTTTTCTAACCTCGTAACACTTGACAAGAAAGCAAGGGAAGGGGAAGGCATTGGAGGGGAAGGGAAGTGGGAATGGACTTTTGCACACAGAAACAAAAGCTAAAGTCGGCGCCTATGCTCCCGATAGAAGCGCTTATAAATGTCGGAATACAACACCATACAATATGGGTTACGAGAACCCATGGAATTTTGGCATCATTGCATTTAGAAAACAGTTCAAAACTTAAACTCCAAAATCACAGTAACATATGTAAAGTAAAAAAATAATAAGCGATAGTTAGGACTAAAGCAAAACAGATAAAAGTTGTCTTACTCTACGTCGTGCTCTCAACAGCTTCTTGCTTTAAATGTCACCGGTTAAGTAATAAGGAAGTAAGCTTACATGTAGCTCACAACGCAACCCGGTTACCGACGAATGATCCGGTTTCTCTTCTTGCTAACGAATATTGAAGGCTTAGGCAGAAATCTCGTGATAAGCTGGATACAGAGAGATAATAAAGTCATATATCATTTGCCTCTAAAATTGGTTAGTCCCAGGCTACACATAATTATACTGTTGACGCTGTCAAAACTAATGACTTCAAAACCATATTAGGCCTAATGTTTATTCAATGTTCGAGTTGGATCATTAAACAGTTCACGATATATTGTTTCAAAGGAGGTGGTAAACTGGTACTTAAAATAAAAATCAGTCGCTATAGCAACTGATTAGTAAGTTGAGTAAGAAATAATTTTAGCAAGCATGGCTAATCGGAATATCGAGATGAATGTGTTACAGTTTAAGGTCCCCGTTTGCGGAACGTAGCCTATAGTCTGACTTTACAGGATAAAAGGATAAGTTCGGTCGACGACAGGAACATCAGCTAAGAAGGCATCAGAAAAAGACCTGTAGAAGTTTTAAATAAAATGGATCTATGTTTGATATAATGAAAGACCCTCTGTGACTTCTTTTGCTTCATTTAGTCATACATGTAGCCTATATTCACTCGTTAGTTCGTTCAGAAACAGGATGTTAAAATGCAAAGAACTTTGGCAAATACACCAATGACATAATTATGTGATAACGGATTACTAATTTTAATTGAGACAGAAAATTAGGTGAGGTTCATAAACCATTCTAGCACGAATAGTATTCTAGCATCTAGGACCATTAACCTTGACTAGAAAATTAATGCCAACAATGGCTGTCAACAGAAATGTTACGATGAAGTCGTCATTTAAAGGGTGGTTCTCGTAGCAAGGGTTATTCGTACTTCCGGTGTTTTAATATTGATGTATCTACTGTACATTTTTACGTGCATATTCTACGGTGTGAATATTGTTCTTAAGTGCGAGAATTAATATATCAACCAGATTTGCTACATTGGTTAGAACCCACGTTCCATGCTCCTCTGCACCAGAGGATGGCGGTTCGCATACCGAAGGCGATCGAGTTATTGAAGAGATTTGAATCTCTGGCAAGCACTACATCAGAGGTTCTTAACCATTTTTGGCCCACGACACACCTAAGCTTGAAACCAAATTTGGCGACACACCATGCAATCGTCATATGTGAATATTGTTAAAAATTGTAACGTTAATTCGCTAAACTAGTTATTTATTTAAAATTTTAAATTGTTACCATTTTTAATGAATGAGCATGTTCATATTGAATCATTTCTAGTTTCTACGTTAACTTAGTAACAGTTAATTGGATTTTTGCCCCTGGAATTTTCTCTGGATCATGTTAAAACGAAGATCTACAGCTTTTGTAAGTGCACTACGTAAGCAGGCTGAGACCAGTTTATTCCGCTTTTTTTCTTTATGTTGATCACCTGAGAAAACCTTGCTCAGATAAGTATAAATATAGGAGCCATGAAATGACACCAACTCTTTGATAGCATTGTTCGCCAGTGTTTTTTAGTGACCTTCTTTGTACGACTTAGCCCAGAACTGAGTTCTTGATGATTGCTTGTACATATTCTTTTCATGTTTTTCTTGGTTGGTTTACTAAAACTAGCAATGGCAGCAGCATCGTTTGCGTATTAACTACTGTTGGTGCTATAGCCTAATCCGTCTCATTGCTAACAATATCTGATTTTGCATCATCAGATGTAAATTCGCAAAATTTTCGTTTAACTCTAATAAATTTATCAAATTTCGAATGTTACAGTATATAATGTGTAAAAGTTTACATCAACGTGGTCGCAAACGTGTAGGGGCCTATACTGTACAGCCTTTACAGGGTAAACATCATGGTCGCCCAGATTCAGATATAATAGAATAGATAAATAGAGTGTTACGAATTCTCACAGCCTACGTCCTCTAAACTTTAAGTAAGTAAATGTAATGCATGAATGACGGACGTAGGCTGTGAGAATTCGCGACACACCAATATTTCGCGACACACCAACCACACACCATGTTTACGCGACACACTGCCGGTCGATTCGCGACACACTAGTGTGTCGCGCCACACCTGTTAAGAACCTCTGCACTACATGATTCGTAAACGAGGACTTTAACGTGTGTGGCACCCATTCAGACGGGTAACGGTGGTGAGGGATCTCCACCATCGAAACTGAGCTGAGATAGAACGACGCTCACATAAAAATTATACATTTTGCATTTACCAACATTTACATTTTATATTTATCAACATTTACATTTCACATGCGTCAACCATAATAGCGATCGCTTTCCCCAGATATCGGATTAAATTAAATCAATCAATCAAAATTTGTATCACGCGCCTTCACCTTCCCCATTCAGAGGCGCTCCCACTCCTGGTCAAGCGGAGGAAAGTAGTCTTAAGCAGCGAGTGGAACTGAGAACAGGTAGTGTAAGGAGGGGCGCTTTGCCTGAGGAAGCTCGTTCTATTTTATCGGACCAACCACGGGAAAAGAGCGATGCTGCATTGTAGCGGATCATGCCGTGAAATACATGCATTGAAATACAGGCATAGGTCACATTAAATGCACAGAAAAAGTATAATAACTGGCAAGAATTCAAAATACATGAATATGACATAATTATGCTAATACCAAGAGGCAACAATAAGTGTTTTTACAAGCTTAAATTTATTAACCTCAGCATTTGAGGGTGGGTGGCCAATCCTCTGCCTTCCCGCCTGATCCCAGAGGAAGGAAGGGAGGCAGGGAGGCAGGGAGGCAGAGAGGGAGGGAGGGAGGTAGGCAGGCAGGCAGGCAGGCAGGCAGGCAGGTAGGCAGGCAGGTAGGGAGGGAGAGAAAGAGAGAGAGAAAGTGTGAGGGCAAGAGAGAGAAAGACAGAGAAAGACAGACAGAGATACAGACCGACAGAGATAAAATACTGGCCATGGCAACTGTATTCATGTTATAGCTGTGATCGCTAGGTGCGCAAATACAGGAGAAATTTCAAAGCATCTTTCAACCCTGGCGAAGATTTGAACTGCGAGCATCTCTATTGCCAACCACTAGACGATCAGACACTGACTTCATAATTAATTCCAGTGACTTTTCAGGTTTTCGGTTAAAAGGAAAATGTGTGAAACAATAAAGATGCTTATATATGACTGTTGCTCCTGAACATGGACTCAGAGAGCAGAGAATAAATATGGTCAAATTTCTTCAACAAGTCTAGAATCGTTGAACTCTGAATCAGGATTCCGGGTTCTAGACTTGTTGAATAAAACTCGTAGGACTTACTCAAGGCGCACAGATAATAAACATATCGAGAGTAATCGATCGTGAATAGTCATATGTCAGCCAACTGTCGATTTGTAATGGTAAAGCGTATTCCATATCATCATCTTCATGATCACCATCGTCTTCTCGGGAATGTTTCCTTTTCAACAACTCTGAAAGAATTTGTGCTCGTGGATAAGTTGATGCCCTGCGTAGGTTTTTCGAAGTTTGGAGTTTGCGATTGCGAATACCATACCTGATATTTAAATTCATTCATTCATTCGTTCATAGATGTGTCACCCCGCAAATTCTCCGTTGTTCCACTAATCTCGCCCACCATCATCTGCCTCAAGCTTCTCTATCAACTCTCAGACTTTCCACATCAAATTAAAATCTTAGGGCCTATCTCTTCAAGGATTCCGATCCCAATCCATCCATTCCCCGCCTTCCAATCTCTCTCGTTCTTAACGAACCTCGTTTAAGCTCCTCTTCTGTCTCCTCCCTCTGGTCTTCTTGCAGACGGATTTGGTTCTTCACTTGGTATATTATCTGGACAATCCCCTCTGACAGGAAGCAATTCTCCTGAATTATCTGTGGCCCAGCACTTGGCTTTCAAGTAGTGCCTGGGAAAATCGGAATTCACGATTATGAACATATTATAAACTCACTAACAACAAAGCAGGAAGTTGTGCAGATATGCTTGGGTTTCTTTACTAGAATTTGCTACGTAACGAGTAATTAGAATAAGAATGCGAGAGATTTTCTACAACTGCCGAATAGCGAGGAAAGGCTTAAAACAACCTATGTAGAAATTGGAAATGATAAGATGCCTACTCTCTTAGTTTAGTGACATAAATTCTTTAACTAGCGCTTAGATCCAAAACATAGCCTACAAATCGCACATTACGGACTCTGCAAATGAAGTGGTCTGTCATATGGGTTAATCGGGAAATTGTCAACCCGTAAACAACAGAATGTTTACAAAGAAATTGGGACTGTACAAATGGAAGTACCACAAAGACGATGGCTAAAAAATAACCGCATAACTTCATCTCGGCTGTTGAACTCTATTCTATGTATTTAGTTAAGACTTCTTCGATATCGTAGATGAGCTTAGAAAACTTATCGTGTAATTTTTAATAGGCCAAATGCGTAAGAATCAGAGGCTCTGATTCAGAATATTTTCTGACTTTGCTTTGGCTCATTCAACGCAATATATTCCATTTTGAACATTAGTTTCAATGTCGATGCGAAACGCAATTCATCGGCTCCAGTCTCGTTCCCTCACTGGTTCCTGGCAAACTATCTTCTTTATATTATGGCGTCTAATCACATCCCGAATGTAGTCTGTTGACAGAGGCATGTGTTCTTCACTTACCTGAATCTACTTTACAGATAAAATGTGTTATCAGCAAAACAAAGACAATATCGACTTCTGTAATAAATCTCAATTCCTGTAAAATGACATCAGAAAATACGTCCCTTAAGAAGTTGTTTAAATTAATTTGCTGAATGTTTTGGACATTAGCCTAAAAACTGTATGTCTTGTAAACGATGAACTCTGCTGCAGATTCTTTTTGTTTTATTTGTTCATGCATTCGCTTATTCTTTCGTTCTACAACAGAATTATGGAATCCAGATATTCTTACGAAATACACAGGTGAAATGTAAAACTACATGTATCTTTAAGCATCATTATTTTCTGCTTCTTTATGGAACGTTGCCGTTTTAACGGCGAGGTGCCAGCGGTTGCTACTATTCTTGACCGTGTCCAAGTTGTGTGTATTTCGAATTCAGCAGGCGCAGACCAGTCTCCACCGGTCGCATCCATTTGTGGGAAGGGCGTCCAGCTTGCCACTTCCACCTTAACATTCCTTTTTGCAGCTAAAGTAAAGTCAGAGGCAGTCAAACGTTGTAGCTAAACGCTAAAAGGTATTACGCAAACATTGAAAGTTTAATCGCAGGCCATACAAAGTGTTAGCATCAATGCTAGACTGGGAATTGCATTTTTACACAAGCATATACAAGGGATGGCGTTGACAACTTTCCATGAATCTTCCAATCAGTCGGTTTATCCTCGATGATATTCCTAACAGAGATAAAACGTACGTCATCTCTGCATTTCCACTTCATTTCGTCATTGATGTCCTTCCCTTCTCCACCGAGGACAAAGATTCGTTCATTAGCGAGAACCATGGTGTAAGAGATAAGTGGTGCGTACACTCGCCTGTAATATGTGACTAATAATAAACAGTTCGCTAGATGGCGATGGCGTCGCGATGGGATCAAATTTTCCATCACCGCCTATCGTATTGTATCGTATCTAGTAATTTATAAGGCGCCTCTCGCAGTATAAGCAACTAAGAGTGCATGAGCCCCGTGGAAACAGAAACGTCTTGAGCAAGCAAGATGCTGAGGAGATTCCCATCATGAGTTTAGTTCGAAGTCGAGATGGAAGACCATTCCAGACAGAGGGACCTGTGACAGTAAAAGCTCGACGTTGGGCCAGAGTTGTCCTAGTACGAGGGACAAAGAGATCAAGACGGCCAGTAGAGCGCAAAGGACGAGCAGAAGTTGCAGAGAGAGGTTGCCTCATAAGGTCAGATAGGTATTTAGGGGAAGCCATAGCTGGGATTTGGAAACCAGGAGGATCTTATAAGGTACTTGATACGCGAAGTAATCGGGAGCCAGTGTAAGACTTCAGTCATACATATGTGGAGATATGAGCAAAGCGAGGAAGACGTGTTATGAGCCTAGCAGCAGCATTTAAGACTGATTGGAGGGGGAGAGGCGTAGCATGGGGAGACTGAGGAGGAGCGAGTTACAGTAGTCGACCCAAGAGCAAATGAATGCATGCACAATGGAGGTAAAGACAGTAGGTACAGTGGATCGCCTGATAGCTCTGTTGTCTCAGTTGGAAGAAGCAGGAGCGAGTCAGAGTCGAGATATGTTCAGTAAAGGTGAGGGAGTGAAGTAAATAAGTAAGTAAAGTAAAGTAAAGTAAAAGTGAGGGCCTATAACTGTATCACAACAAAAACTCCTCATATCTCTAAGACCTTCTTCACAACCACATTCCCTCGAGAAATGTGCGGTCATCTGGAACCCGAACCCTTGTCCTTTATTGGTGTCGCACTACAGCTGCAACAAAATCTTTCATCTCATCCACCCCTCCAACATCAGGATCTCTGAACGACTCTCACCATTTAAAAAAATACCTAGACTGAACTTTTCACAAAGGCCTATCTGGACTGATTTCCCTGCTCCAAGTGCTTCTGAATCGTTGCATAGATTTCTCTTTGACCGTCTACGAACTATGGCACACAAATCTCTACTACTACTACTACTACTACTACTACTACTACTACTACTACTACTACTACTACTACTACTACTACTACTACTACTACTACTACTACTACTACTACTACTACTACTCCTACTACTACTACTACTACTACTACTACTACTACTACTACTACTACTACTACTACTACTACTACTACTACTAGTACTAGTACTACCTACTACAACTACTACCCTCCAACATCAGGATCTGTACGACTCTCACCACTTTCAAGGTTGACAATTTCATAGGAATTGATTTAAGGAACATGAATTAGCAAAGACTCATTGATCATTTACTGGAAGTGGTGTGATTGCTAATTGCAGAGGGGAATTTGTCCGGAGGGGCACATGGGTGTGGGGGGAGGCGGAATATGTCCGGGGAATATGTCCTGTACTCATCATATACCTTATTGTTCTTCAATACTGATTATTACCAGTATTAGTCCAAAAAATAAACTGAGCACGAGTCAATGTTACATTTTCATATTTTGAAAGTTCATCAACAGGTGGTTTGATTGAAACTAAGTCAGCCAATCACATTTAAAACAACTGAAGTAATTGAAACAGTATATCAACAGCTGATATTGTTTAAGATATGAAATTAAGAAATCAGTAATTAAAAATACTTAACATTAGGGCATAACGGGAAATCGCCTCGGACATTTGCCTCGGCCGAATATCCCACTTTCCGGCACTATTTGCCTCGGCAAATACTGTAGGCTACACGCAAAACGTTGCTTGTCTGCCTCACATGCCGAATTCTGGGCGCATGGATTTAATTTTCCGATTCAGTGTTCCGATAGATGGTAAAGGCAAGTAGCCATTGTCACGCAACATCTTGTATGCAGCTTTGGATTTACACCGAATTAGCAGAGCATCCAAAATCCATTCTGGATCATATCTGACACCGGTGTGGGATTTTGCCTGCGTGTTCTTTTTAGCTTGAGATAACACCATCTTCATTTGCGGAGAGAAGTCCTCACAATCCTTTAATTCTTGCTCTAACTTTTTATTTCTCAGTAATGCCTGGCTAAACTGAACCTTGAGTTCCTTGATTTTCGTCTTCTGCCGCCGAATTATTATATTTTTAACATATCTTTCTTAGGCAAATTTTTTACATTTTAAACAGATTGTGATGCTAGGCCTACCAGGTGTGTGTGACGAGCTTAAATTAAACTCGTCGCAGTCCATATCGATGTCCACAATTTCATCGGACCTGCATGGAAGTTCATCAATACTTGTCGGTTCATTTTGTTTAGTTGGAATACGAACTTTTGGCTGACGTGGGTTTTGCAATCTTACGACTCAAATATGGTGGTATATTAGGAAAAATTGTAGGTTCTGTATCTATCGTTAACTCCCACCTCCCACGTTCTGTCTCTATAACCTGACCATTGATGACATGTTTATAAGTTTTCAAGATAAACCTCGACTCAAAATGAATATCGAAAAGATAGTGTTTTGCTGTCAGAACACCATCTCGGGGTATTCTTCTTTCGGTACTTTAGTGGGATACACAGAGGGTGCCGTAAGCGACATGCAACCATTGCCAACCAAAATGCTTCTGAATGGTTAGGCTACATCGATTTCTCTTCGACTGTCTACGAATATTGGCACTTAAATCCTGTTATTATTATTATTATTATTATTATTATTATTATTATTATTATTATTATTATTATTATTATTATTATTATTATTATTATTATTATTATTATTATTATTATTATTATTATTATTATTATTATTATTATTATTATTATTATTATCATCATTGTCAGTGCTTTTTTTCTAGAAAAAAAGGTTCCGGAACGTAACAATAGGTTCCGGAACGGAACAATTATGGGCGGACTAAAATCCCGACAAAAACGGGATTGGGGGTTGGTAGGGGTCTCAATAAACACTGAAAACAGTTCAAAACACGGAAATTAAATTAAAATAACTTAATTATTGTTTCTTATTAAAATAAATAATTTTTTAGTAACTGAAAAAAGGTGCCGGAACGCCGTTCCGGTGCGTTCCGGCTGAAAAAAACACTGATCATTATTATTATTATTATCATTATCATTATCATAATCATTATCATTATTATATTATTATAATTATTATTATTATTATTATTATTATTATTATTATTATTATTATTATTATTATTATTATTATTATTATTATTATTATTAGAAATGCATCAAACCATGGTGTTTATTATAAATAAATATATTTCTTTCATTAACCACAACAATAACAACGGGAACTAACCAGACTGAATTCTTTTCTTTCTTCTTTTTCTCCTCCGTCAAGTGTTCACCGACGATGAGGCTCCAACAAAACTTCTCCATTTCGGTCGGTCTCTTGCGAGTTCTATTGCCCTTTTTAACTCCCATCCTCTGTCTTCTATGTCCTCCAGTACATTATCTATCCACTTCTTCTTCGGTCGTCCCCTGCTCCTCGTTCCCTCCACTTCTCCGTGCAGCGCCTTTGCCGGCATTCTTCCGCTCTCCATTCTGATCACATGTCCATACCATGTTAGTCTTCTTTTCTTTATTCTTTCCACTACCGTTTTCTTCTGTCCCAGTTCTTCTCGTGTCACTTCGTTCCGTATCTTTTCTCTCCGTGATCTATTCAGTAGTCCTCGTAGCCAACCCATCTCCGCCACCAGCAGTCTTCTCTCGTCCTCCCTTTTCACGCACCAAGACTCTGCTCCATACATAAGGACTGGTATTACCAGTGTTTCATATAGCTTGGTTTTTGTTCTTATTGAGATGTTGCTTGATCTCCATAGTTTCCTCAGCTTCCCAAACATTGCTGATGCTAGCCCAATTCTTCTCCTTATGTCCCTTGTCGATTCTGCATCTTCCGTAACTACACCCCCAAGGTACACAAATTCCGCCACCTGTTCCAACTCCTCTCCTTCCAAGGTGATGGTTATCTTCTTTTTTTCCTTGCCAATTGTCATTGTTTTGGTCTTCTCTCCGTTGATCCTAAGCCCGAATCTTTTACTACTTTCGTGTACCCTGGTCGTTAGTTCCTGTAGTTGGCTTTCGCTTTCCGCCATCAGGTCTATATCGTCTGCAAATCTTAGGTTGTTGACTATTTCTCCATTTATTCTCACCCCTATTTCTGTATCTGCCAGCGCTATGTCCATCATTGCCTCCAATATCAGGTTGAATAGGTATGGGGATAGACCGCAGCCTTGTCTTACTCCAACATGTACTCTGAACCATTCCGTTAGCTCCCCGTCTACTCTCACTGCGCTTATCGTTTTACTGACTGCTTATCGTTTTACTGACTGAATAACAATATATTATTGTTACGCAAGTATAAACTAAATATCGATTTATTTTCAATCCGTAAATATGAAAAATATAAACTAAATATCGATTTATTTTCAATTCGTAAATATGAAATTAATGGCAAATATTCTTGTTTATTCCTATAATCAACGTCCAACGTCGATCAACTGGCGCTACCCAGCGCCACCTACCGAATACAAATAAGTCTAGTCAAAAATATTACATAGCAAGTATAGGCAGTGTTTCCACCACTTATCTCTTACACCATGGCGAGAACCAAACCAAAGTAATCAACGCCGGTCTTGAACTGCTCTCTCTCTAGCCACGTTTCTGATTCAAAGTTATATATAAAACAAGTATCTTCTGCCAGTAAAATGACAGATGTCTCCCAAAGTGCAGCTCGCAACCGGTAATACGGCCTCGGCAATGGTTTCGAGAGGAGAGTGCACGTGTTCTGCTGAGTGTTATACACTTGAACATGACTGATCCCCTTGTCGTCTTTATCTAAACCACCGAAGATATAGAGTGAACCTCTGAATGGAACACAATTGCCAGAGCTCTTTACGCAATGGACCAATTTTCCAACTCGGGTGCATTTGTTGGTGACTGTGTTGTAGGCTTCAACGCGGTCTAGAACGCTTCCACTTGATATCGCAGAACCTCCACAGATGTACAATACTTCATCGATAAACGCCGCGTTGTGTCTACGTCGGCCTTTAACTAAATATGCGCATACCTTCCAATCAGAAGTGTGGTTGTATTTCCAGATTTCATCTGCATCCGGTCCTATTCCTGCAACGTATATTGTGTTACAGTAAACAGTGGCTGTGGCATATTTCTGCATTTCAGCCGGTAGTCTTCTGAGTTTTGAAATTTCATTTGGACGATGTAGATATAGGCCTACTCGGACGACGTCTCTATTTATTGAAATGTCATTTGGGCGATGTAGATTTACTCGGACGACGTCTCTATTTATGGATTTACCATCACTCATTCCGACGACAACTGCGTAGTTCTCGAACTGTGTAGTAGTTTCTGTTTTAAAAAGTAAAACATTTCATATACTCATACATAAGAGATGACCTAACTGGTAGTGTTGCTTGAACTTGCTTCTTCTTTTTCTCATCTGAAATCCTGCTTTTTTTCTCGGGGTCTCGCGCAATTGGAGCGCCTCTGAATGGTTTATGTATAACAGAGGCGCTTTATAAATGCCGATATACATTACAATAAAATACAACACAATAACTGACCATATTAATTTATTTAATCACTTTATAAGGATATTTATAGAGCCACTCAAATGATAGTAAAAGGTGCATGGCTGGCTCCTGGTGATCCAAGTATCTGTATCATAAAATAACACATCATAGCATAACTAGGGCTTTAAGTAGTTCAGAAGACGTGCGTATTATGTTAGAATCACTGCAAATTAACCTGGAACGCTTATTGTCCCAATTTTCCTAGCTTCCTCTTTAATACTGTGATAGCGTCTGGCCTTTCCAGCTGGAAGTCACATGGGCAAAACGTCCTTCTTCGACGAAAATGTCTCAACTATTGTATTGCATGATTACTCTCGAAAGGAGCAATCAGTTAACCTCCAGGACTTGGAATTGTGAAAAAGTGCTATATAACTTTTTTAGCAAAAACATAAGAAGATGCAATGAAGAAGTGGATGATCTGACAGGGAGAGCAGTCATATCTCGTAAAGTTTGAAACAGGATCCAGAAGAAGATGGGAGCGTTCAGACAATGGAGCCTTGATTTTTAAGATGTTGATTCCAAAATAGTATTTAAGTCTTTCTTTTAAATCATAATAATGTGGAGACTCACATGGGAGCAGACCAGGCCAGGCAATGCAGCAGTAGGTCTTTACATTAGTCTGTCTATGTAAGCACTTACTATTGGAATGCTAAGTTCCGCCGAAAAGAAAGTCTAAACGTTGAAAAGAAAAATAATCAATCCACGAACGGTGATAATAAGAGCAGTCACAACGTGCAGACAACTGCGGACATGAGGACCCGACCAAATTATTCCTAACTAGAGCTGATAATAGACATCCCATTCAGAGTTCCTGAACCACAAACATGTAGTATCAAACAAGAGGAGAGAAACAAGGCGAGAGACTAGAAAAAGACGAAAAAGACCCTCGCAGATGATAGAAGACGCCGAGTGCTGACATCCCTCGGTAGAACGAAATATTGCAGCCAGTTGGTCGTGGAACAACCAATACCAATCCAAGGACTAGTTACATGAAACCCTCAGAGTGGACGAGTCGACTGGTGGTGTAAAATATTACGTCAACAATGTCTGAACCAAAACGCCGATAAACGACGGCTAAAGGTTAAAATAACTCGTAAGACGTATTTAGAACCACACTAGAACTCCGAGTGAATGAAGCTTATCGAAAAAATTCTCATGTTACCAATTGCATATATGATCTGCATATTAATCAAATGTAATAATATTATCATCTAATTCGATTTAAACAACAACTTCTGTAGCTCTTAATTTATTAATATTCCCACAAGGTAAGCTCGTATTCTAAAACCCGCAGTCCAGTGTTTAATCTAGTCCCCCTCGTCTGGGAGGGGAAACCAGGTTTCTGGGGGGAGCAAACAATTGACACAAAATTTTGTCTTCCCATCTTAAAAAGTTTCAGACTTTTCTAACATTTTTCCATTTTTCATCTTCGAAAAAAGTTGATGACTTTTTTTTTTTTTTTTTTTAGTTCTTCACCCAATTTGTTACTTGTTCCTACTCTCTGAAAAATCTTGACGACCTTTTTTTTAGGAATCCATCTCTCTGGGGGGAAACCCTGTATCCACATCGATCCTGGGGGGGGTTTTTCCTCCCCTAATGGTCTGTACATTGTAATATTGCTCGCCTCTGGGGGGGGGGAAACATCAATCCTGGGGGGACATTTTTCCCCCCCAAAGACGTCTAGATTACTCACTGCCCGCAGTCCATCGCAAAAACGTAACGCTCTGAGTCATGCTACGGATAAGGAATCCGTTAAGCAAATGAAGATTCAACCCAAATTTAAGCGACGTCAAAACAAATAATTATGCAGAGCTGACAAAGAACTTTGTTCTGCAAAAATTTCATTACATGAAATAATGAGAAAACCTTAAACATATTTGTAGGTAGGCCGCTATTTACCTTTAATTTGACCCAATAAATTGTTGTTGGACTTCCGCAAAATTTCTCTTAAATCTGCTGCTTGGAAAGAAACCTCGACTGAATGAAGAGAACGAGCAATGAATGCCTCGTGATCTCTTTCCAAATCGTCTGCTCTAAGAAGTAGTTCGTCAACTGAACTGCAGATGTCGCTGGCCGATCCTTTCGATGTCAGTTCAGAGAAATAAGCTTCAAAACTTCTCAATATTGTGCAACATCTGTCAATTTCTGAAATTTCAATTTCTATTTTCTTTAACTGATTCGATTTAATAACAGATAACCGTTCCAAAAGCAATTTTGTGTGTTCGTCTATCATATTTTTAAGCTCCTGATTTCTCTTATGAATTTTACTTTCCTTCTTTTCAATGTCCATTATAAAATCTGCCTTTCTCTTGTCTATTCTGTTTCTCACTGACATCATTTCATCTGCACAGTTCGACATTCTCCATGCTTTATTTTCTATAGTTTTGCGTAATTCTTCATTGGCTGTAGCGACATCTTTGCAGTCATGCAACTTATGACTTTCAACAAAACACGAGACGCAGACGATTTTCTTGCATTCTGCGCAATAGTAGTCTAATGGTTTATGAATATGTTTGGTGCAGGATGTCACAGTAAAAGACCGATTCATTCCTGATTTTATTTCGCTTTCAATGTTTACCACTTGGTGATTTCTGCTCATTCTGTGAAACTTATGAACTTTCAAGCAGCTATCGCAGTAGTTATCTTGGCACTCTAAGCATCTCATTGTGGCTTTTGGTATTTCTCCTGTTTTGTCCTCATCGCTGGCATTGCAGATATCGCAAATGATTGCAACACTCCCTATTTGCAGTGTAGTCTTGAACTCCAGGAGGTTTTCCATGAAGAAGTTTTTCAGCACACCTGTCATTCCATCAATTGGAATGGTGAACTCTTTCCTACACAACGGACAAGGCATCTTGTCTCCTGGATTCTTCTGCGCCCCTTCTGCTGAGCCTTTTAAACATTGAAAGCAGAATGTGTGAATGCATGGCAATATTCTTGGATCAGTGAATGGACTCATGCAGATTGGACATTCTGTTATTTCTCTAAGTTGTGTTGACGCAATCGCTTCGGCAACCGCCATTTTTCAGTTCTCTAGAAAAACAATTATTCAAGATCAAATGCTAAGAGCCTTCTGTGTATTTAGTATTACTAAATGCAAGAGGCCCATAGCAAATCACTTCTGTTTTCGGCGATGATCATCAACATAATTATAATCGTCAACATAATTATATGATTTAAAAAAATGCTAAATAATAGGAAACGCTTTAGGTATGGATGAAATCAGAGCGGCGTAAATGAAGAATATTGACAGCTTTTCTGAGGTTCGCTAGTCACTTTCTAGTGGTTTGTTACTTAAGATAGGAACTAGTGAGCCAGACCTTGCTTGCTTTCCGTCAACAACTGAAGACTTTCTTCTTTTATATAATAATAATATTCGTGTTTATTGACAAGCTCACTGACAAACCGCAGTAAGTTACATTGAAACATTGAAAAATGACGGTACAATTATCCAGATCTTAATTATCACTCGTCTTGGCAGCCTTTAAAGCGCCCGCTCACTTTACTGCTCTCCCATAGGGAGTGGAAGGTTGAGTCAACTTAGGGTGCTCACGGGTATCGAATCTCGACTTTTCAAGATCTAATCCTCTTCAGGCCAGAGTGTTACCATTCATCTATCCCCTTTCCATTTTGATTACGGATTGATGTCGATTAGTCATTGATATTGCTGGTGAGTTCCTTCCGGTCGCACCATGGGAACGTATGACTCTATTGCGATAATGGTTTACAATGACATAGAAATGGAGAACAACCTAGAAATCCTTAAGTTAACAGGAATGAAGGATGCAAATGACATTAGTCTCAGACTTTACAGATGAACCATAAGATGCAATCAATTTGTGGTTTGCAATAGCATTGCCTGACACTTCTGTTGCTAGGTGGTCTTACCGGATTTCAGCCTGACTTCGTCAACGGATTATGGTTTTTGACAATGATATCTTTTGGAACGACCATCGATTGATGTGTTGTTCATTAAAATGACGACACTAAAGAAGTCAATAGACCAGCAATGAACACAACGTGGAATGTTTCTTTCTGTCTCTATTACTAAGTCCCGGTATCTACAAAACAAGATATACATGAAAACCAAGCTATCCTTAGAAGCGCTGATTGGAAGAAAAACCCTCTAGGTTAATATTTTCATGTAGAGAATTGGGTTGAAGTCATCGTTGCCTAAATCCTCCTACCGTTGATTATTTGCTGACGAAGCTAATAGATGGTAGGTTTTGTTTTACATATTTCTTGACTGCATCAATTTGCCAAAAACGTAATTTCTTGGACCTCTTCGAAATTTCAAAGTAGGCCTAACAGTGATTGCATCAAGATTTCAGCACCACATCCATTAGATAGCCTTGTCACGCTTTGGATCTTGACCTGGAACCGATTTCACCCACCCCTGCTTATCGATTATGACTTGACTGAGCGCCTGTGAATAAACTGGTTCCCGCAACTTCGCTTTATAGGCGCTATGCAAATTTCGAGATTGCGATAAGGATTCTCTTACACGGTAGGCCTATTGTCGTTCATCTATTTGCACAGGGTTCTGGGTCATTGGAAATTTTCCACAGCTCTCCTTTTACTTTCGTTTTCAATTGCTAATTTCGCTACACTTGCGATGGCGAAAAAATTATCATTCACATTTTAGGCTTCATTAACAGCAAAGGTATTTTATTTAATGTATCCTTCAACTATCCCTAAAGCCTAAAATGATTTACAGTGTGCTTCTGGCGTTTAATTTCTATAATCAAAATAGATCAATAGCTACGACGAAAGCATATGACATCGGCGCAACACTGCATTTATAAAATAGTTCGAAATTCCAGCTCCAAAATGCAGAGTAGAGTCTGTGAATTAATAAATAATTACCGAATAGATAGAACTGGAGCAAATACAGGTAATAATTAGCTCACCCAGTATCGTGTTATCAACAGTTTCTCATACAAATTACGTCGGTTATTAGCGCAACCCAGCAACCGCTGAAACCTGGACAGACTGGTTTCCTGCGCTATGGAAACTGATGGACTTAGACAGAAGCCTCGTCATGCGCTAGATAAGTTTTATAAGGTAATGAGGTCGATGACATGTATCGTGTTGTGTAGAATGTTTGTCTGGTTTATCATGCTGTCGCTATGAATGACTCCAAAACTAATGATTTATTCAACCTTACATTATCCAGTTGAATCATGAAACGCCTCACTGTGTAGCGCACTTCAAAGGAGGTAGAGGCCTACTGAAATGGAGGCAAGCGTAGAAATCAGTTGCAGTGGCAACTGACTCGTGAATAAGTAGGTGCCTGCGCTTCGCTTATGAGTTGCGCTTTAAGTTTGCGATGATAAAATCGTATTATGCAGATAATCTATTGTGCATGATTGTATTGTATATATTGTATCTGGAAATGTAGGCCTATAAAGCACCTTTAGCAGAATAACGAATAGCTATTCAGCACAGAAGCCCAGAGGAAACAGAAATGCCTTGAGACCGCAAGACCGATGCTGAAAAGCCAGTCATTAGCTTGGCCCTGAGCAGAGGGAGAAGGTCATTCCAGATCGTGGGACCCACTAGGCCTACAGCAAACGCACGCTGCTAGGCCAAGGCAGTTTTAGCACTGGGAACCAGAGGCGGCGCTACACAAGGACGAGCCAGGGCAAATTCCCTGGTAAAAAGACCTTTGCCCTGGTCGTTGCCCTGCTAGAATGTTTGCCTTGCCCATGATTTATTCGGGGCATAAAATCGCCTTCTGCACTGGTTACTTGTATGACTGCCCTGGTTTGCCCTGGTTAAAAATTGTCTGGCGCCGTTACTGCTGGGAACAAAAAGATTAAGTCGATTCACAGAGCGCAATGAGCGAGAAGAATATGCAGAGAGCGGCTTTCGCAGATAGTTTGAGAGAAATATTTGGGGAAGTACCCTGCTGAGATTTGGAGACAAGCATGAGGATCTTTTAATGGCAATAGGGAGCCAGTGTAGGACATCAAGCATGTAAGTACATATTTGGGCCATGTGGGGAGTCGAGCGATGAGCCTAGCAGAAGCATTTGGAACAGATTGAAGGGGAGAGAGACGTTGCTTAGGGAGACCCATAAGTAGCGAGTTGCAGTAGTCCAAGCGTGAGCAGACAAATGCACGAACTATGGTGGTAAAGATAGAAGGTGAGACCGAGAGTCTGGTGGCCCTGAGACGCCTCAATTGAAGGAAGCAGGAGCGAGTCATGTTGGAGACATGCTCTGTGAACGTAAAGGAGGAGTCAAGTGTGACACCAAGTCGCGGATGCTGGAGAGAGTGGCAGTTTGCAAGACACAAAGTTTCCCCAAATAGGCCTAAGCTAAACTTTGTAATGAAGGCCGTATACTTTTTTGAGGCCGCGAATGAAAAGGCTCAACACGCATTTTAGCATGACTATTATTTTAGCGATTGCAACCGACCTGGACAAGAACATTAATTAGTGCTAACAGTGATTGTTGACATCAACATTATCATAAAATGGTCTGTAAAAAGTTCTTGACTACGTTTAGCGCTGGATAATGCCAGGTTATTAGAGTTCTGTTTTCAATATTTATGCATCCACTATATAATATAAATGTCCAACCAGGCAGATTATGAGCTTAGATTCGAGACAACAGAATGTTCAGAGGCATGTACTTCATGATCTGCTGCCCCCTATAGAACGAATAGGTCATTTTCTGCGCCCTGCAGCTCACAACATTGAAGATCAATCGCCGGTAGTTTAATAAGGAAACAGTTATCATCAGGATGTTATGTGGAGCGGTTTAGTTAGCCCAATGGGCAATAAATAATATAAATGGGGCACTTCTGAGACAACTAATAGAAGTTAATAATTGCATATTATTAGTTACATATATGATCAGTATAAACAAGCTCAATTTGTTGTACACCAAAATGCGGTTTGCAATTGGTTCTGATAAAGAATATTCTATTATATTCTATTCTTTTCTGTTAACCGCACTAATAACAGCGTTTATCAAATATCAGTTCTTTGCAAATGGGAGGATAACCCTCACTAAAAGTACAACAGAGATAAGGTATAACGATTGGCAAACATTCAAGATAAAGTGAAATAATACCACATAGTCCGGCCAATTAGCCAATTTATGCATGTTTATGACAGAAAAAGTTACATTCGCATGACCAAGTTTAAGGTCTGAAAGTAATGACGCGTCATATTTGATGTAGAGACTGACGCGGGGAGATAATCTCGTCCCCATCCCCACCCTGCAACAAGTAAGTCTTCTCCATCCCCGACCCATGCCCGCATGTTTTGTTCCCACACCCGCCCCATCCACGCAGGTTCTCCCCATTCCAGCAGGACTATAATAATCGAAAATGTTTCCATGAATTAAATTTTTTTTTAAATTATTAGCTTACAAAGCAATTGTTATTAATAAAACGCACACATCAAACAAACAGATTATCTTATCGAAAGTTTGCATTAACCAAGTCCTGGCTTTTTCTTCAGGAAATAAAAGTTCAGATTTCAGAGCAAGTTAAACCCCAAGAGAGCTTTCAGTGGTTCAATGTGACCTATTTCCGTAATAATTATTAATTAAGGGTAGTGCTTTGTTTTTCTGTTTTCTTTCAGACAATGGTGTTTGTTAAGTCATCATTTTTTTGCTAAAAATCTTCCGAAAACACTCAAGAGTTTTCCATTAAGTATTCTTCATTGTTTGATTTTTTTACACACAACTATAAGGATCAAGTGCAGCCACACTCACCACAATTTAGCATGTATACCGGCTTCAGGTACACAAGATTATTACGGTTGGGATATCCGGACATGTAAGAATTTTTCAACCCCCCAGTTCAAATTTGACAATTCAAACCCTGAAACATGTTACCATTACCGCGGTTTTATTGCCGGCTCATTCTCCATTACCTCTTTATTACCTCGACAGTAAACCCTGTACCGCGCGCCATTGCTGCCCCCATTACCGCGTTATTTACCGAGAGAAAAAATACCGCGTCACTCATTAACTTGATATTCAAATGTGTCACGTGTATTGCTGTTACAATTCATTTCTAACCATGCTTTTAAAAAATCAAAATTGTCAAAAAAGCAACAAAGAAACAGAGATTACTTTTGCAGGCATCTAGTTTCTTTTACCGGCGCTGCTGCTACCCGGGTTTAGTTCAAAGCTCAGCGGGTAAAAGACAGGCTCCTCCCTGTCTCGTCAATGTGACGAGAGACATCCAGCTCGTCTCTTCCGACCTGATACTTAAATCGTTAGACATCGGTAGTCTAAGGAGAAGTCAAAGGCAGCCATAAGTTTCAGTTAAATACTTGAAGCTACTTCGCATGCTCATTATAAGTGTAAACGTTGGTCGCTATTATTAGCTACACTGTGAATCCTATTTTTGCACAAGCATGTACGAAGGATGGTTTTGGCAAAGTCGCGTGAATCTTCCACTCAATCGGTTTCTTCTTTATGATATTCTGAAGAGGGACAGAACGGACATCGTCTCTGCATTTCCGGGTCGTTTTTCCATCTGTTTCCGTTTCATAGGTTCCTCCTCCTATGACAAAGACTCGATCATTGTCAAGAACCAAACCAAAGTGAACAACGTCAGTCTTGAACATTTCTCTTTCTTGCCACTTATTCGTTTCAAAATTAAATATGAAACAAGTATAGGGTCCAACTAAAATGACCGATGTTTCCCAAAGTGCAGCTCGCATCATCATATAAGGATGAGGCATTGGTTTCGAGAGGAGAGTGCATGTATTTTGCTTCGTGTTGTACATTTGAACGTGACTGACTTCTTTGTTGTCTTCATCTGATCCACCGAAGATATAAAGTGAACTCTTGTACGGGACACAATTGCCGGAGCTTCGTACTCTATGGACCAACTTTCCGACTGCTGTGCATTTATCGGTGACTGCGTCATAAGCTTCAACGCTGTCTAAAACGGTTTTATTACAATCAACAAATCCTCCGCAGATGTACAACACTTCGTCGATAAAAGCTGCGCTGTGTCTACCTCGGCTTTGAACTAAAGATGCGCATTGCATCCAACCAGAACCCATATTGTATTTCCAAATTTCATCTTTATTATTTCCTGTTCCTGTTACGTACATGGTGTTGCAGTAAACGGCGGTGAATGCTTCGAAAGCCATTTTAGTCGGTATTTGTTCTTGTGTTGAGATTCATCGATATCTATATTTAGACCTGGATTGCGCTTAGCCTATTCGTTCTGCACGAATCGGCGCGGTCGGCGAACAGGCCTTTCCGCCATCTTCCTACTCTTATTCTATTAGCTGTGCGTTTCATACCTGTAATAAAGTTTCGACTAAGACCTTCAAGTAAAGAGCATTTCCACATTCAATGCAAGCTAACCAACCGTTAATTGATGTTCAGTCGTCTTACTACGACTAGTACAAATTAGTATGTGTTGTTTAGCAACAATTCTTTAGTAAAGGACCAAGGGGCGTCCATATAGTACGTAGCCTACGCACAGCATAACGCATAGAGGGTCAGGTCAGCGGAAAATGTACGTACACCTCCTCATCCCGCGCAATGATGACTGGTATGACCACCACCACCTACCATTACATCACATCACGGCAGTGACAAGTCATTTGGCAACTTTGGACTCCTATATCAGACGTTCCAGCTACACGCATCCTAACTACTCTACAGCCCATCATAGTCGAGATCACCGTCAGAGCCAAGGACACTTTGTCATTCCCCTTTCAGACCTTACTTACCTCCTGCAACAACCTCTCTCCTGCCTCCTGGACCTTTTGCAAGACAGACACCCAGTTCTCTAGCCCATGAAGCTACATATAAAATATACACAATAATTTCTGTTATGATGTATATTTACTAAACTCATGGGCGTAACTTTGGTCTAAAAAGTGGGGGTACCAATTTCTTCTCCACTTTCGCTTTGGCATGGATACCATTTTGGACATATGCATAACTGTAATAGTAAATTAGTAGCAGTAATAATAGTAGCGGTAGTAGTAATAGCAGCAGCAGTAGTAGTAGCAGCAACAACAGCAATAGTGGTAAAAATAATATCAATAAGGGCCTATACTGCGCTGTAATGTGTTTTCAGTTTTGAGGGATCACTTGTTCCTTGGGAAGAATATGCGGCTGAAGCAGCTCATTGTACACATACTAAATCACATGAATGTGTCAATAAAAACAAGCCATCTTTTTTATTGTTTGTACCACTGTACAGAGCATTAATCAGTTATGTACATTTCAGTAGACATTGTACAGCACAAACAAAAGGAGAACCAAAAAGGCACCAAGGTCCCGCTACTTAGGGCTCCCTGTGCATCATTAAATAATATACATGGTTTGTTGACACCTACTGAAGCAATTTTTCATGACAAAATAGGTACAACGTTTGTTAAAGCAAAGTACGAGACAAACAAAACGTGGAGTCACAAATCGGAGTCCATCGTAAAGACAAGAGAAAATATAAGCTATCATGGTACAACAAACAAAACAATAAAGTTTAATAGGGGCTTAGGACATACATCATTTTTGTCACCCTTCTTAACAACTCGAAAGCACTCTATGCCTTAAAACGGCACTGCACACACCCACACACACAACACACACACACACCACACACACACCACACCAAACCGACAACACAGAGCCAAGTGCACCCGTAACCTGCATCAGAATCCATCTCTCGTAACCCCCACAAATTACGCTATAACTTATTAAATAAAACAATTTATGACGGACATGAAAGTTCAGTTTAATTGTTTGCCTTTGGCATTGCTGTACTTTAAGCGCTTCTGTACTGCAACAGCACGATCAACAACAACATCCATTTTCCTTTTCAGAGATCTTGGACTATCTTTTATCGAATAGAAGTGATCCTTCTCAGGCAGTACAACTGTAGGCGATGTTAACGGTGCACACGGTTCTGACATCTGTGTATTCATGGCAGCCTCAACTTGCTGCAATCGCTCTTTCGGGGGTTTCCGAGACTTCACAACCTAACACAGCAACAAGCAACATAACATCAAGAATACAGCTGATAATGGAAAACATACATGTGGTTGATAGGCTGTTCAGAGGTAGCCCTAACCCAGAACATACTATTGTGCTATGTATTATTGTATCCTTGCGTTTTTCTCTGGATGGTAACCAAAAAAATGAAATGAATGTGCTTGTGCTTTTGACACATCTCTGTAAACACGTCAGGTGCCAGGTATGGGCTGGGACTGAATTTATGCACTATATAAATCCAATGTTCCTTGTAAAAGTACATATTTGACATATTTCACTGGCTCTGGACTTCGATCAAGGGATGTCTAAGTGGTGTCCTGTGCTTTGCTGACTTATACAAACTACTATCATGGTCTAAAACGATGTTACCATGTTTATAATTGTCTATATTTCATAATAGCAGCATAAATCAAGAACAGCTTTACAAAACAATAAATATATTAATTAACGGTGTGCACAATTCTGACATCTGTCTATTCATGGTGGCCTCAACTTGCTGCAGTCACTCTTAATTAATTAATTAAATTATCCTCAGTTCACCAGTTTAAATAAATAATAGCTGACAGATGGGTATGAAGTAAAAAGTTGTTGCAGGAAAAATCAGTATGGAAAGAAACCTTAACAAGGTGATCAGGTAAGGTAAAGATGGTTGGCACAGATCCAGGATGAAGTCTGACTGTCTGTCCAGTTCGATCAAAGCAGCTTGGCTGAAAGTGATCAGAGCAAACGACCGATTTCTTTGATGGTGCAAAACTGTCTCGATGCATATTGTTCACCCACTGTTTCAGCAGTTCCGGCTGGGAATGTGGAAATCTGTTGATATATTCAGCATATTCACAAATTTCAATTAGTAAATATGCGTTAGTACAAATTGCAAATATTTATTATACATCTATATAAGAATTTTGGGTGAGGAATTGTGATTAAGATGCGAAACTGGCAACTTTAAAGGTGCATGATGCAATGGTTTGGGATGATGTTTGGGACGTGTAAGTGGGGGTCTTCCCGAATCCCCGATTCCCGAAAGTGGTGGATAAGCAAAATTGTTTGAATTCCTGAAAACAATTGTCTGCCATTTGTTCGAATACTGAAAACTACTATGGATTAGCCGGCCAATATCCTGAATAGGGTAAAAATAGCCTTCCGGCGAAGTTCTGTTTCGGGAATTAGCCGCGAACCCGTGTAAGCGATATGGGTATTTCGCGTGATTCAAGTCAGTATTCACTTGAATTTATTTACATTTTCATCAGAACTCCGCTCACTCAGTACTAAAATAATCAGTAAATAGGCATACTCACACATGAAACGACTGTGGTGCTCCTTTAAATTGCTGATTAGAACAGTTTATAGCCGCGCAACAAGGCATCTTCAGTCAACATTCGACAACACTCAGAGGAGCAAGATGGCAAGTCGCTGACCTCATTTCTCAGCCCCCTTAGCGCAATCCAGGTCTAAATATAGATATCGATGTTGAGATTTCATTTGGCCGATGTAGATTTATTTTGATGACGTCATTTGTTACGGCCCTACCATCATTTATTCCCACGATAATTACAACGTTCATAAAACGTGAAGTGTTCTCTGTTTAAACAGTGAAAAGCAACATATTGATAATGACTGAAAACATAATTTTTTTAATATGTCCTTTTCGTAAGAAAGCAAATAACGCGTGACTTTGACGTTTCACCTCGTACCGAAATTTAACGAAAACCTGTGCTTGCGGATTAGATATGATCCTGCGTTTGTGAATAATCTGCTTTTTAACTCTAGTATTGAGCGGCTCTGAGAAATTGTGGAGGTTACATTACATCACATCTTAACCCTATGACGCACACCTTCCGATCCAACACATTAGCTCCCCTGGGGTCTAATGGACCCCATCGATAACACGGAGCGCTGTTCTACAATTTTAATAGAACATGGAAATGAATGATCCAAGTTTAGGTGGGAAAGAGTGCATGGAGTTATGCAACATGTTTGGATCATGATTATAATGTTATATTCACTGTAAAAAAAATTTTTTATTGTGATGAACAATAATCAGTTATTCAAACGTACGCAGACAGATTACACAGCGCTTCTACCGGGCTTGTGGTGCTGCCTGAAATTTTAATTGCTGGTCATAGCCGAGTTGTCTATCGTTATGTTTCTTCCCGTTTTGTACCATGGAAGTACAAGTCTTTCCATTACTGACGTAGCCTGGATTATGCAATAGTCAATGCGTCATGAGACTATCAATGTTACAGCCTGGGGTCTGTTGGGGGATGAAGGGCTGAGGAATTAGAAATATATCATATTTTTACTATTTGGAACTGTCATCACTGGGTTCCAGTAGACCCCAGGTCACAGGTGTGCGTCATAGGGTTAAATATTTACAGGGATTCTACTTAGCGTCGGCTAGAGGCAGCAGGTGAAGACACCCATGCAAAATCCGCTGTTTTGATGAAGATGTTTGAATCACAGTATTGCAGAAGTGATTTCAAACGAAGCATTATAGCTCGTCATCAAATGGGCTCTTAAATAATTATAGTCACGTTCTAACTATGGCAGATTATGAAACACTCGGGGCAAATTAAAGATGTAAACCATGATGTCTAACGAGACTTTGATCGCTGAAAATTATTCATAAAGGTGCTATATGAAGCTGTTCTAGAGGGTGCTATGGAAATGCTATCAGTAGGTACATTACAAGACCGTGGCTCGGATGGGTTCATGTTTTGTCTATTATGTTGGTTTTGATCAATTGGTCATATGTGGATTGAGCTCTGTAATTTTGTTTCTTTTAAGCTAATCAGGCCCGGATTTAGGCATGGTCATCATGTGCCAGTGCACAGTGGCCCACACCACATAGGGGCCTCAACCACAATGGCACAAAATATTTTTTGACTATAAAATATTTCAGTAGTGTGCAGACATAATTTAACACAAATATACAAAACTAAGAACCAGTTAAAAGGTCAGAAGATAGTTTGTCTGGGGCATGAAGTCATGTCAAATTAGTGTTTTCTTCTTCACAAATTCTGTCACTAGATCCTCAAAGTTTATCTCACGCAGAATGTCAGCTTCTGTGCTCATCAGAGCCCGGTTGGACAAACGTCCATTGCCCATTGAGCGTAGTCTGTTCTTTATCAGTTTCATTTTTGAGAAATAACGTTCCGCACTACAGTTACTGACCATCAGCACCTGATACATGCAGTGGCGTGCAGAGGGGGGTGCCGAGGGTGCGACGGCCCGGGCATCCAGCCGGGGGGGGGGGGCATCCAAGGGTTGGCGTTGGCCCTTTCACATCTCTTGCGCTTGTATTGACGGACTAATTTCGTATCATACGAATCGTATGCCGTAGTTTAAGTACTAATAATAGTATCTAATGCATTGCGAACCCTTTTAGCGTGTTATAAAATCAGCGGTTGACAACGGCAGTGTTTTGGTTGTATTCTCGTTCATAGGTTTAATTAGGTTAGCGTCGTCTGTTAGAATTTTTTCGGCAAGACGCAACACTCGCGGCAACAGTAAGTAATTTTATTGTCTATTTTGTAAGGTTTAATCAAACATTTGCAGACAACCATTAATATCAGCCGACGTTGGCTTGGCGGGCATACGCGTACCATTCGTCTTTACTTTAGATAAATCTTGTGTTCTTGCAAGTATTTCGTTGCAAGTTACTAATAACCGGCCGCCAATAAATCGCCATTCAAATATTTATGTTTACAATACATCGCGAAGTAAGACATGAGTGCGCAAGTTTTTATGTCATGTTTTCCATACAGGCTATACTATGATTAGTAATAGTAGCCTAACTTCCTACGCATAAAATACATAGTCTACAATTCGGTTTCCGATCGTCAAAATAGGCTAAAAGTACCATACGGCAATGTGCAATTCTCAAAAATTTCCTGTGGGAAAGGGAGAGGGGGCAGCACAGTGCAGTGGGAGGGTAGGGGAAATGAATTAGGGAAAGAACAATTTAGGGGCATCCAATGAAGGGGTTGGCCCCGGGCATCAAAGACCCTCTGCACGCCACTGGATACATGCGGAATGCTATAAGAATGCGTCATCCCTGGACACATTCAACTCACAGCTCAAAACCTATATTTTCAACCAATCGTTTTACTGCCATTGAATTTTCGAACTCATGTACAGCGTCCTTTTTTCGGCCTCGGCTGAGCTACGGCGCTAAACAAATCGTCTTATTTTTATTATTAATACAACAGTACGATCACTTAGGCTATGTGGTTCGACATATTACATGTACAACCAAATTTCACGAGTTTCACGTTAACGCTATCGCGGGAAAGCGGCCATCGCATCCAACGTTTAACACCGCAACTGATCGCCTCTCTCCTCGGAACGTCCATTGCGCATGCGCAGCAGCCGACAGGAATCGATGACAGTAAAAAATTTAACTGCCCAATCAACAATATCGACAGCATCGTTTCTTTAGCCTTCAACCCTCAACAATACCCCGAAGCTACTTAAATTTTATACTAGACTTGGCTGGTCACAGTTGCTGGTCACTTAATAATGCATTTGCTAATTATTCTATTCTAATTAGCTGTCACATTCACATTGTCAATTTATAAGATTGTGACTTATAAAATATATATAAATATTAGTGCATTTGAGTAGGACAGAGACAAGCGTTACAGATCTCTGCACCGAAATTTAACCCCAAACCCATGCTTCCGGATTTGATTTGATCCGGGGTTGGTGAATAAGCTGGTGCTTGAACGCTACTTTTGAGCGGCTCTGGGAAATTGCAGAGAATCACATTGCATAACTTCTTAAATTTATACAGGGCTTCTACTCAGCTTCGGTTAAAGGCATCGGGTTAGGGCAGATTAGCAAAACGCGTACATAATGTGCTGCTTTGGTGGAAGTGTTTGAACCACAATGTTGAGAGGTGGATCCAAATGAAGCACTGGCTTATTATCAAACGTTCTCTTAAGTATTAGTCAAGTTATAACTACGGCACTTTACGAAACGAACTTGTGCGAATTAAATGTGTAGACGATGAAACGAAAGAAAGAAGCATTGTGCGAATTGGGGCGAAATACAGATACTAATCCTAATGAGAAAGCCAGAAGGTGAAGCAAAAAAGCTTTTGAAAACTGCCTCTAGTCAACGCAGCCAGTGGCGGCCATCTTGTCTGAGAGGTGGGGGGGAACAAAGTCGGCCATAGTTTGGTCGATGACCTTTTTTAGGATTTCATGTCGTAAAAACAATTCTCATCTCCACAAAATCTTTATGACTTTTCTACACATTCATGTCTGAAAAAAAGTTGATGACCTTTTTTTAGTCATCAGCCTCTTTTTACAACTTTTTTCCATTGGTCAATTTTCGTCCACAGACTTTTTCCAGGGATCTCATTTTCCCCAAAAAATATATAAATATCCAATCTCATCTTCGAAAAAATGCTGATGACCTTTTTTTTTAGTCCTCCACCACCTTTCGTGAGTTTTGTCATACCTTCAAAAAATAACTCACGACCTTTTTTAGCTATTCGTCTCCACATTTTTTCCTTCTCTTCTTTTTTCCTTCTCTTACACAAGTTCATCTCTTTTTTCTTGAAATTTTGGGGGACACTTCTCCTCAAAACAACATATCTGGTCAAAAAGGCACTCGAAACTCATTTTCGCCCTCACACACAATTGCATTTCTTGACCTCTTTTGGTGTAACTTCAAAATTTACGGGGGTCCGATGTATGGCGTGACCCCCACTTTTAAAGGTGGGGTCTTGTCCCGCTCGACCCCCCCCCCGGATCGCCGCCCATGAACGCAGCTGAGATCAGAGGTCAAGAGATAAATATACATGCTTTAAAGATTATGCAATTAAAAGGTATTAGACTTGAGCCAGATGTTTAAGTTCGCTATAACTCTTCATATAGGTCAATGAATTTATTCAGAACGGGTCAGAGAGAAAAAATGATTGGCAAGTTTTACCTTCGATTTTTCCCACTACGTTGCTGTTGGAATTTTGCAACAGTTCTCTTAAATCTGATGGTTGATAAGAAATTTTGACTGATTTACGTGGACGACAAATGAACTCCTCGTGATCGTTTTCTAAATCATCTGCTCTATCAATTAATTGGTCAACCGAAAAGCAGATGTCACTGGCTGATCCTTTTGATCTCAGTTCATTGCAATAAGCCTCAAAACTTCTGAGTATTGTGCAGCATCTGTCAATTTCATCTAATTCAATTTCCATATCCTTTAGATGATTTGATTTTATTTGAGATAGCTCATCTAACAATAGCTTTGTGTGCTTATCGATCATTTCTTTAAGCTTCTGATTTCTTTCACGAATTGCGTTTTCTTTATCTTCAATTTCTTTAAGAAAATCTCCCTTTTTCTTCTCGGTATTCATTCCCATTGACATTATTTCATCTGCATATTTCGATATTTTCCTTGCGTTCTGTACAATCGTTTGACGAAATTCTTCATCGACCGTGGAGAAATCTTCGTAGTCGTGGAACTTATGACTTTCAGCAACACACCAGGCGCAGACAACTTTCTTGCAGGTGCCGCAATAGTACTCAACTTTTTTATTTCTGTGTTGGGAGCAGTTATTTACAGAAGATTCTCGCATAATTTCGGTTTTAGTATCGCTTCCAATTTTCACTATTTGGTGATCCTTACTTAGTTTCTGAAATTGATGATCTTTGGTGCAGTTTACACAGTAGTTATCTTGACACTCTAAGCATCTCATTGTGGCTTTTGGTATTTCTCCTGTTATGCCCTCATTCCTTATGTTGCACATATCGCAGATGATCGTGGCACTCCCCGCTTGCAGCGTAGACTTGAACTCCAAGAGGTTTTCCATAAAGAAATTTCTCTGCACACCATTCACTCCCTCTGCTGGTATGATGAACTCTTTACGACACAACGGACAAGGCATTTTGTCTCCTGGCTTCATCTGTGCCTCTTCTGCAGTGCATCTGAGGCATTCAAAACAGAATGTGTGAATGCATGGCAACATTCTTGGATCATTGAATGCACTCGTGCAGATTGGACATTCTGTTATCTCTCTAAGTTGTTTCGCAGCTCTTTCTTCATCATCCGCCATCTTCAGTGTTCCAGCGAATCTAATGCCTTTGAAATATATAGATACGTAGGCCTATAGTTCAGATCACATTCTTTATTGTAATGTTGATTTATCGCAGATATATTTCACCTCAAAGTGCCATTCTTTTAGAAACGCTGTAGAGCCTCATATTGTAACTAGTCCTGTCAGAAAGTACATCAGTAAGATGTTTATTATAAGGAATTCGAAAAACGTAGCACACGGAAGATTTTCTAACGTTGCTATACCATTTTTGATTTTGTTAATAAAACATGAATTCACCAGCCATCAAATGCCTCAATTCAACCAGAGGCTGACGACCATCGTCTATGATGACGGACTGGTTTAGTTGGTTTAAGGATACTGTTTATTAGTTTCACAATATGAATTTCTTTATGAAATTAGTTACATCATGGGCAGTATCCGCTAACTATAGGCCTGAGCCTCCTAGACAAAGACTGAGAAATTAAGAAGAAGCTAGAAATTCATGCACACAGCTACGGAGTGGATGAACTTTTCTCAGCCTTTCCTGAATTTGCAATTTGGTGCATACCACAGCAATATAATCTTGAATTTACATATAACTCTCCTAGTTTCGGTCTCTAACTGCAGAGTTTCAATGCCAGATGCATAGGCGCCTACTTTTTCAGCAACGTAACTAGGACTTTTCGTTTGGGGGGGGGCTTAAGCCTTGAGCATGGCAACATTTATACAGCGTTCATACGAATTTTAGCTGTAAGCATACAACGGCTTGACTTGTTTGGGGGCTTCAACTTCGTTTGGGGGCTTAAGCCCCCAAGCCCAACGCTACATACGTCCCTGGACTTCTTGGGACCCTTGGGTTCGAATGCACCCTAGAGACAAAAGTTCAGTGGGTACCTAGCACCCAGAAGAATTCGGACCTTAAATTCAATTTTTTACAACTAAGTAATCTCACAACTTGACAAGTACGACTACAACACAAATACCCAACATTGCACGATCTCACAATCACAGCCCGTACATGAACTGTTTATTTTTTATTATTTAAAATAATAAATAAATAATAACACTTGAACGTCCGAATGTCACCAATTTCCAATACTTTTTATAACTTGATAACCCTTGAGAAGAAGGCAATTTTCTTTTTCCGAAAATCTGCTAAAACTCACCTACCTAAGGCAAAGGGAGTGGGAAGGGAGGGCGGACTATGCACCCAGAGACCAAAGCAAAAGTCGGCGCCTATGGTCCAGATAGAAGCGCTTTATTAATGTCGGAATACAATACCATACAATATAGGTTACGAGAACCCATGGAATTTGGGCATCATTGCATTTAGAAAACAGTTCAAAACTTAAGCGATTGTTAGGACTAAAGCAAAACAGATATAAGTTGTCTTACTCTATGTCGTATCCTCAACAGCTTCTTGCTTTAAATGACGTCGCTTAAGTGATGAGGAAGTGCATGTAACTCACAACGCGACCAGGTTACCGACGAATGACCCTGTTTCTATTCTGGCTAACGAATATTGAAAGCTTAGGCAGAAATCTCATGATAAGCTAGTTGGCAGAGAGATAATAAGGTCATATATCTGCCTCTAAAGTTTGTTAGTTCCAAGCTACACAGCATTGTACTGTTGGCAGGGTTTAAAGTGGTGTGGGAACGGTGAGAACGGCGTTCCCACGGCTCTCGAAATTCTTTGCTTGCGTTTCCACTCCTCTCAAACATGCGTTCCAATTAAACTCTTGTCTAGAGTTCCCACTGCTCACCGTAACCACTTTATCCACTGACTGTTGGTGCTGTCAAAACTACTGACTGCAAAACCATATCGCTGTTTATTCAGTTGGATCATAAAAACAGTTCACGATATTTTGTTTCAAAGGAGATGGTGAACTGATGCTTAAAATGAAAATCAGTCGCTGTAGCAACTGATTAGTAGGCCTAAGTTGAGTAAAAAATTGTTTTAGCAAGCATGGCTATTCGGAATATCGAGATGAATGTGTTACAGTTTAACCCTCGGGCTACCAAGGGGGGGTGGTTACCACCCCCCCTACGTTTTTCTGCAAAATTTTTTTTTTGCACATGGAATATAATTTTGACATTTTAGGTAGCTGTAGGGGGCCCATTTCCGCACATTTTGAGGTAAAAGTCGTGATGATATCCCACACCATAAAAAAGTTATACCCGATATAGCCTAGGTACCACCTATGGAATCAGGAATTTCTCTCGTCAGCTGTTAGCTGTTGTCGACTATGAAGGTATTCATTATTCTTTCTGAAAGAGAAACAACTATGCCATTCTTTAGAGGGAATGTAGGGCTATATTTGCTTGCTTAGTTATTAGTCTTTTGAAAACCGGAAGTGATCATAATAAATAATAATACTCTTTTTCAGTGTGAAAATCACTGATGCAACATCACAACGTAAACCGATGTGGTTGGGTATGGTGAAGGGCTATAAACAGTTGAAGCAGAATGCCAACAGAGTAAACTAGTGCTGTGAAGTGTTCAAGAAGCCGGTTTGCAGGATGTATTCGCACAAAACAATGAAAGTAACTTGCAATAACTGCAAGGACCACTGACGTATTTGACTGCTGGGAAAAATTACATGATTTCTTGTTTCATGTTGATATAGCTGCACGCCTTTAGGTTTTGCCTGTAACTAAAACAAACTTTGGAATAGTTTGTATTGTTGAAAATTAAGCCACATTATATTTAGAATATTCTTGGATACATAGTTCATTTTCAAAACCCACATCATTTATATTTTTTATCTAAAAAGTACAAATTGTGTGGGATAATATCAGATATCGTTACATGGACGGGTGCCTTTGCTAAAAACTATATAATTTCGAGATGCATTCATATATTTTACAACTAAATATACCATTCTTTTCAGAAATGAATGCTGAATCAGATGCTATATTACATGATATGATATTTGAAACCGAACACGAAATTCCGGGGGGGGGTGGTAACCACCCCCCCCCTTGGTAGCCGATGTCGCAAAAAAACCTTGGTAGCCTGAGGGTTAAGGTCCCCGTTTGCGGAACGTATGGTCTGACTTTACAGGAAAAAAGGATAAGTTCGGCCGACGACGGGAACATCAGCTAAGAAGGCATCAGACAAAGATCTGTAGAAGTTTGAAATAAAATGGATCTATGTTTGATATAATGAAAGACCCTCTGTGGCTTCTTTTGCTTCATTCAGTCATACATTCGCTCGTTAGTTCGTTCAGCAACAGGATGTTAAAATGCAAAGAACTTTGCCAAATACACCAATGACATAATTATGTGATTACCGATTACTAATTTTATTTGAGACAGATAATTAAGTGCGGCTAATAAACCATTCTAGCACGAATAATATATTGTAGCATCTAGGACCCTTAACCTTGACTAGAAAATTAGTGCCAATAATGGCTGTCAACAGAAATGTTACGACGAAGTCGTCATTTAAGGGGTGGTTTACTAACTTCTCGTAGCAAGAGTATTTCGTACTTCTTGTGTTTTAATATTGATGTATCTACTGTACATATTTACATGCATATTCTACGGTGTGAATATTGTTCCTAATTGCGAGAATTAATATAATATCAACCAGATTTGCTACATTGGTTAGAACCCACGTTCCATGCTCCTCTGCGCGTGAGGATGGCGATTCGCATACCGAAGGCAAGTTATTGAAGAGATTTGAATCTCTGGCAAGCACCACATGATTCGTACACGGGGACCATAACGTGTGGCACCCATTCAAACGGGTAACGGTGGTGAGGGATCTCCATTATTGAAACTGAGCTGAGATAGAACAACGCTCACATGTACATTTTACATTCATCAACATTTACATTTTATATTTATCAACATTTACATTTAACATGCGTCAACCATAATAGCGATCGCTTTTCCCAGATATCGGATTAATTTTAATCAATCAATCAAAATTTGTATCACGCGCCTTCACCATCCCCATTCAGAGGCGCTCCCGACCCAGGCCAAGCGGAAGAAGGTAGTCTTAAGCAGCGAGTGGAACTGAGGAAGGTCGTTCTATTTTATCGGACCAACCACGGAAAAAGAGTGGTGCTGCATTGTAGGGGATTAGGCAAAAGAGATCAACAGGTCACCACGTGACCCATGGGCAGAGGAGCTCAAAACGAGGTGGCCAATGCAGAAGAGCACAGGGCAGCAGAGTTCACATGGGTAAGAGAGCATCGAGACCGAGAGGCACTTCCACCCGAGACACACGTCCTTCAAAGAGATACGCTGCAGAAAGGGATGCCTGTGCAGTACCTACCCCAAGCATTGAAATGCAGGCATAGGGCACATTAAATGCACAGAAAAAGTATAATAACTGGCAAGAATTCAAAATACATGAATATGACATAATTATGCTAATACCATGAGGCAACAATAAAGGTGTTTTTACAAGCTTAAATTTATTAGCCTCAGCATTTGAGGGTGGGTGGCCAATCCTCTGCCTTCCCGCCTGATCCCAGAAAGAGATAGGGAGAGAGGGGAGAGAGAGAGAGAGAGAGAGAGAGAGAGAGAGAGAGAGAGAGAGAGAGAGAGAGAGAGAGAGAGAGAGAGAGAGAGAGAGAGAGAGAGAGAGACAGAGAGAGAGAGACAGAGAGAGACAGAGAGAGACAGAGAGAGAGAGAGACAGACAGAGAGAAAATGACAGACAGACAGAGATACAGACCGACAGAGACAGAGAGACAGAGAGAGAGTATTGGCCATGGCTACTGTATTCATGTTACAGCTGTGATCGCTAGGTGCGCAAATACAGCAGAAATTTCAAAGCATCTTTCAACTCTGGCGAAGATTTGAACGGCGAGGAACTTCGTTGCCAATTCTGAACGCTAACCACTAGACTACCAGGCACTGATTTCGTGATTAATTCCAGTGACTTTTTCAGGTTTAACGGTTAAAAGGAAAATGTGTATAAGAATAAAGATGCTCATATATGACTGTTGTTCCTGAACATGGACTCAGAGAGCAGAGATTATAATAGTTTCCAATCTCTTCAACAAGTCTAGAATCGTTGAACTCTAAATCAGGATTCCTGGTTCGATGATTCTAGACTTGTTGAGTAATAAAACTCGTACTATTTACTCAGGGTGCACAGCTATAGACATCTCGAGAGTAATCGATGGTGAGTAATCATATGTCAGCCAACTGTCGATGGACATTGATAAAGCATATTCCACATCATCATTTTCATGATCACCATCGTCTTCTCCTAAATGTTGCCTTTTCAACAACTTTGAAAGAATTTGTGCTCGCGGATAAGGTGATTCCCTGCCTATAGTTTATGAAGTTTCAAGTTTACAACTGCGAATGCCATACCTGATATTTAAATGTGTCACGTGTATCCTATTGTAAGTTCATCTTCTTCTCAGTCTTCTGCTGTTGAGCAGGTTCGTGACATGGACGACCTCGTGTTCCCCTCCGACTTCCTCCATTCTGTTCTGTCCTGCGCCCTCCTCTTGGTGTGTCCGTATGTATCACCGTTATCGAGATCACTCATCATATTTAATCTTCTTCTGCCTCTCGTTGTCTTTCCCTCCATACGCCCCTCCACTATAGCGTCACCAGCATACCCTCCCCCCTAAGTGTGTGGCCCAGCCACCGATGCTTTCTTCTGTTTATTGATTGTAGTAGATCCCTCTGCACCCCTGCCCTTTCCAAAACTGCCTGATTTGTGACTTTATCTCTCCAGCTTATTTTCAGCATTCGTCTCCAAGTCCACATTTCGAAAGCCTCTATTCTCTTCCTATCCGTACCAGTCATTGTCCAGCACTCAGCTGCATATGTTGCAACTGTCCAGATCAAGCATTTTATCATCCTTATCTTCAGTTCAAGATTCATATTTCCAGTTAGTATCCCTTTCTTTTCCATGAAAGCACACTTACCTTGAGCTATTCTGCTCTTAATATCTGTTTTGCAATATCCATCCTCTGAAATTACACTACCCAGGTATTTGAACTGGTTAACCTGCTCCACCAATTGTCCATCAATCTTTATCATCATCCTGTCGACTTTTTTTCTTGATATACACATTACTTTGGTCTTCTTTACGTTGATCAACATACCATATTTCTTAGTTACTTCATTTAGGTTGTCCATTAATACCTGTATACGCTCTTCTGTGTTGGACACAATTGCTTTATCGTCCGCGTATCTAATTGCCTTTTTCATCTTACCACCAACCTTCACCCCTTTTTCTACGTTGCTAATCGCCTCTCTTGTTAAAGCTTCGTCATATATGATAAATAAGAGCGGAGACAAGGAGCAGCCCTGTCTGACCCCTCTCCCTATCACACAACCTTTTGATAGGTTATCTCCAATTTTCATATAAGCTACTTGTCTGTTGTATAAATTCCATATCAGTCTTCTGTCTCTCCAGTCCACTCCTATATCTAGTAAGATCTCCATCAGTTTAACCCAATTTACTCTATCAAATGCCTTTTCATAGTCCACGTAACAAATGTTCAAAAAAAGTTCATCTACATTTCCTAAACACAACATGCCTCGTGTGAAACGTTACTGCGAACCATATACACCGCCGCTGTACTCGATTCTGGAACGATCCCCTCCCTCCCGCAAATTCTCCGTTGTTCCACTACATGTAATCTCGCCCACCATCATCTGCCTCAAGCTCCTCTATCAACTCTCAGACTTTACACATCAAATTTAAATCTTGGGCCTATCTGTTCAAGAATTCCTATCCCATTCCATCCATTCCCCGCCTTCTAATCTCTCTAATTCTAAACGAACCTCGTTTAATCCCCTCTTCTGTCCCCTCTGACAGGAAGCAGCACTCGTGAATTATCTGTGGCCCAGGCCGCCCAGCGCTTGGCTTTCAAGTAGGGGGCCATCCACATATTACGTACGCACTTAGGGGGGGAGGGGGGTCGGATTTTGGCGATTTTGCGTACGGGTGCGAACGGGGGGGAGGGGGGGGTAACAAAATGTGTACGTACCCAAAATAAATTTCTAATTATGATGTCCACATTAGCCTATTTATAACTCTGTATTATCCTATAGTCGTCCCATGGCATTTTATTACATTATATAAAAGCCATGTGCAGTTATTCTGTGCTGTGAACGACACCTATAATTTGTCTATATTGGCCCTTCAATAATCTGGCCTAAAGTGTAGACAGGCTGCCTGGAGACACTTTCTGCAGCTGGTCATGGGGGGGGGTTGCGTCAAACGTACGTACTCAGGGGGGGGTGGTGGAAGAAAGTACGCTTGCGAACAGGGGGGGAGGGGGTCCAATTTTCCCGGATTTTTGTGTACGTAATATATGGATGGCCCCTAGGGCCTGGGAAATGCGGAATTCACGATTATGAACATAATTATAACCTCACTAACAACAAAGCAGGAAGTCCTGCAGATATGTTTGGGTTTCTTTACAAGAATTTGCTACGTAAAATATTTGACTCGTTCATTCAACGACTAATTAGAGTAAGAATGCGACAGATTTTCTACGACTGCCGAATAGCGATGAAAGGTTTAAGAACCTATGTAGAAATTGGAAATGATAAGACGCAATGCTTACTCTCTTAGTCTAGTGCCATAAATTCTTTAAACTATTGCTTTTAGATCCAAAACATCCAAATCGCACATTAGGCCTACGGACTCTGCAAATGAAGTGGTCTGTCATATGGGTTAATCGGGAAATTGTCAACCCGTAAACAACTGAATGTTTACAAAGAAATTGGGATGGTACAAATGGAAGTACCACAAAGACGATGGCTAAAAAATAACCGCATAACTTCAACTCGGCTGTTGAACTCTATTCTATAGATTTAGTTAATTAAGACTTCTTCGATATCGCAGATGAGCTTAGAAAACTTATCCTGTAATTGTTAATAGGCCTAATGCGTAAGAATCAGAGACTCTGTACAGAATATGTTCCGACTTTGCTTTGCTTCATTCAGCGCAATCGATTCCATTTTGAACATTACTTTCAATTTCGATGTGAAACGTAATTCATCGGCTCCTCTCTCTCGTTCCCTCTCTGGTTCCTGGCAACCTATCTTCTTTATATTATGGTGCCTAATTACATACCCGAACGAAAGCTGTTGATAGAGGCATGTGTTCTTAGCTAAACTGAATTTACTTTACAGATCAAATGTCAAAAGAAATCATTTAAAATTAATTTGCTGACTGTTTTGAACATTAACTTTATGTCTCATTTGATGATGAACTCTTAGGCAGATTCTTATTGTTTCATTTATTCGTGCATTCGCTTATTCATTCTACAATAGAATTCTGAAATCTATATACTCTTACGAATTACACAGCTTAAATGTAGTCCTATAATTAATCATCATTTATTGCCTGTGTCTCCATAACGTTGACCGTGTCCAAGTTGTGAGTAGTGCGAAATACAGCGATCGCAGGTCAGACCCACCGGTCGTGTCCATTCGTGGCAGGGCGTCCAGCTTGACTCTTCCAGCCTATTATTCCTATTTGCAGCTAAGGTAAAGTCAAAAGTAGCCATAAGTTTTAGCTAAAGTCGCTTAAAGATATCACGCACACATTGAAAGTTTAATCGCAGGCATTACAAAGTGTCAGCATCAATTGCTAGACTTGGAAACGTATTTTTACACAAGCATGTACAAGACATGGTGCTGTCAATTTTCCATGAATCTTCCACTCAGTCGGTTTATCCTGAAGGATGTTCTGAAGAGGGACATAACGTACGTCGTCTCTGCATTTCCATGTCATTTTGCAATTTAAATCAATTTCCTCCTCTCCTCCTCCGAGAACAAAGATTCGTTCATTCTCGAGAACCAAACCAAAGTCAGTTACGCCTGTCTTAAACTGCTTTCGTTCTTGCCAAGTTTCTGATTCAAAGTTATATACAAAACAAGTATCGTCTGCCAGTAAAATGGCAGATATCTCCCAAAGTGCAGCCCGCAACAGGTAACACGGCCTCGGCAATGGCTTCGAGAGGAGAGTGCACGTGTTCTGCTTACTGTTGTACACTTGAACATGACTGACCTCTTTGTCGTATTTATCTAAACCACCGAAGATATAGAGTGAACCGTCGAATGGAACACAATTGCCAGAGCTCTTTACACAATGGACCAATTTTCCGACTGTGGTGCATTTGTTGGTGACTGTGTTGCAGGCTTCCACGCTGTCTAGAACGCCTCCACTTGATTTCGCAGAACCTCCACAGATGTACAATACGTCCTTGATAAACGCTGCGCTGTGCCGAAATCGGCCTTTAACTAAATATGCGCAAATCATCCAACCTAAAGCAGAGTTGTATTTACAGATTGCATCTGCATTCGGTCCTATTCCTGTAATGTATATTGTGTCACAGTATACGGTGGCTGTGGCAGGCCTATCTTTCTGCGTTGGAATTGGCATTCTTCTGAGTTTTGAAATTTCATTTGGACGATGTAGACTGACTTGGACGACGTCTTTATTTATGGCTGTACCATCACTCATTCCGACGACAACTGCGCAGTTCTCAAACTGTGTAGTAGTTTCTGTTTTAAACAAGTAAAACATTTCATATATTCATAATTGCTGACTGAACTGACCATTTTTATTTTTTCTTTACTGAGTCTATAAGGAAATATATTTGGGCTCTCAAATGTTAGTAACAGATGAATGGTTGGGTCCTGGTGGACAGACGATAACATCAAATAACATAGCATAACAAGGGTTTAAAGTGGTTCAGAAGACGTGTGGTCTGTGTTAGAACCATTGCAAATTAACTTGAATCGCTTATTATCCCTATTTTCCTACCATACTCTTAACAGCTGTGATAGTGTCCAATGATAGGTCTTTCCAGCTAGAAGCCATGTGAGCAAAGGTCCTATTTCGACGGAGATGTCTCAGCTACACTGCGGTGTTGCATAATTACTCTTGAAAGGAACAATCAATAATCTCCAACTGGACTTCGCATTATAAAAGTGCTATGTAATTTAACATTAAAAAAGAGGATGCAAGGAAGAAAGAGCGGTCGAAGTGCAGTGAATTATCTCACAGGCAGAACAGGCCAGTTTTCTGAAAGTATAGAATAGGGATCCAAGACAATGTAGCCTGGATTTTCAAGATGTTGGTTCCAAAAGAGTTTTTAGTCTTATTTATAATTCACATTAATGTGAAGTCTCACAATCACAGGGAAGCAGACCAGGCAAGGCCTCGCAGCAGTGTGTCTTTACATTATTCTGTGTATGTACGCATTTACTATTGGCTTTTGAGATCATCAGAAAACAAAGTCTAATGATGTTGCTGTCTTTGAGAAGAAAAAAAGATAAAGAATCCGAGAAAAGTGCTTAGGTAATAAGAGTCATAACGCGCGGACAACTGCAGACATCTGGGGCCCAACCGATTCGAAACCTCGCAGATGGCAGAAAACGATGCGGACTGACATCCCACAGCCAGCAGGTATTGCGAAATACTCAACCCTGTTGGACGTAGACTCTATTCGCAATAGAACGGACACAGAACTTTTCTGTTCTGCAAATACTGATTTTAACGAAATAACAGATTTTTTTTTATCTACGATGGAAATCAGATGGAATTTATTTACGTCAGAAAGGTACCTTAAACATGTTTGTAATATTTACCTTTAATTTGACCCACAAAATTGCTGTTGGGATTCTGTAAAACGTCTCCCAAGTCTCGTCCTTGGAAAGAAACTTCGACTGATTTAATTGGACGACCAATGAATGCCTCGTGATCTTGTTCTAACTCGTCTGCTCTAACAATTAACTGGTCAACCGAACTGCATATGTCGCTGGCCGATCCTTTCGATCTCAGCTCAGTGCAATAAGCCTCAAAACTTCTGAATATTGTGCAACATCTATCAATTTCTTCCATTTCAATTTCTATTTGCTTTGACTGATTCGATTTAATAACAGATAAGTCATCAAAAAGCGATTTCGTGTGTTCATCTATCATGTTTATAAGCTCCTGATTTCTCTGATGAATTTTATTTTCCTCCTTTTCAATTTCCCTAATAAAATCTGCCTTTCTCTTCTCTATTCTGATTCTCACTGACATCATTTCATTTGCATAGTTTGACATCCTCCATGCTTTATTTTCTATAACTTGGCGAAATTCTTCATCGGCTGTAGCGACATCTTTGCAATCGTGCAACTTATGACTTTCAACAAAACACGAGACGCAGACAATTCTCTTGCATTCTGCGCAGTAGTAGTCTAATGGTTTATGAATATGTTTCATGCAGGATTTCACGGTAAAAGACCGTTTCATTCCTGATTCAACATCGCTTCCAATGTTTACCACTTGGTGATTTCTGCTCAACCTTTGAAATTTATGAACTTTCAAGCAGCTATCGCAGTAGTTATCTTGGCACTCTAAACATCTCATCGTGGCTCTTGGTATTTCTCCTGTTTTGTCCTCATCGCTGGCATTACAAATATCGCAAATTATTGCAACGCTCCCTATTTGCAGAGTAGTCTTGAAGACCAAGAGGTTTTCCATGAAGAAGTTTTTCTGCACACCTGTCATTCCATCTGCCGGAATGATGAACTCTTTACGACACAACGGACAAGGCATCTTGTCTCCTGTTTTCAACTCTGCTCCTTCTGCAGTGCGTTTTAAGCATTGAAAACAGAATGTGTGAATGCATGGCAATATTCTTGGATCATTGAATGCACTCAAGCAGATTGAACATTCTGTTATTTCTCTAAGTTGTGTTGCAGCCATCGCTCCAGCATCCGCCATATTTTCACTTCTGTAGAAAACCAATTAATCAAGATCAGCAACTGGTGCGATGAAAGTTAACTGTTTTTTCCACATTTAGTGTTTGTTTGTTACACAATAAGCGCAATGGATACATAACAAATCATTTCTGGCCTCGGCGTTAATCGTCAACATTGAATAGTTTTCATGATTCTTAAAGATGTGATATAATTGGAAACTCTTAAGGTATGGCATGAAATCAAAGTGGTGTAGATGGATATTCATGAGAGCTTTCCTGAGTTTCTCTAGTCAATTTGTATTGCTTAGTAACTTAAGATAGGAACTAATAAGCAATCGTCTAAAGACTTTCTTCCTTGATTGGTCTCGTTTTGTCATTGACATGGTAGATGAGTTTCTTTCAGATCACACTAAGGGAATGTGTGTTTCCATTACAGGACATCACGATGATGGTTGACAGGGACTTGAAAAAGGAGAACAATTTGGAAATCCTTAAAAGCAATGAGCGTTGTGAATGGCAAGTCTTAGACTTTCCAGATGGATCCATTAGATGCAATATGGTCTGAATTGCATGACATTTCTGTTGCTAAGGACAGGTCAGATTTCGACTGGACTATGATTTTTGACTACAGTTTCTTACGCAACGAATATCGATTGATGTTTTGAAATAACAACACTAAAGAAGTCAATAGCCTAGCAATTAATACGACGTAGAATACCTGTAAATTTCACCATACGCTTAGACATCTTTAAATCGCTTAGGCCTACTCTTATTAAATATTTAAGAAAAACAACGCTTCGGGAATCGAAGTCGACGGTGCGACCAAAGAACCCGCCTGGGGGTACGAAACTGATGACAACTCGTAAGATCCCGCCCAGACTTCTCGTGTTGAAACTTAAAGAAGCGTACAAAGACATCCACCACAGAATCAACAACAAAAGGGAAGAAGTCGTAGACCTCTGCGGTCACAAGTCATCCTGAAACTCATTCTCTTGTCGGAAGCAGGGCTGTAGTCGAGGGTATACGCGGGTATACAGCGTGTACTCACCTCTAGAGATCGTATACACACCTCACAAAATATTTGTATTTATTTATATTAAAATACTGTAGCGTATGCTCACAAAATACTGTAGTGTACATGTATACTCACCTCTAATTTGTTTCGGAAAACTAACCGGTAGCGTGTACTCACCTTTAATTTTACCACTAGGCCTACAGCCCTGGTGTCATCGCCGCCAGGGCCGGCGCCAGAGTATTTGTCACCCTAGGCGAACCTGTCGCACCGCGCCCCCGTTAAATGTGATAATTACTTAATATTAAATGAACTAAGTTAAAATAACATTCAATCAGGACTGCAGCCGAATGCTGCATCCTTAATTTATTATCGTCGTTCATAAAAATCATCTACGAATCATTACTAGGGTCTAATTCTAGATAAAAGAAAAATATGGCACTTAATCATTTTTAAATTTAAAAGTTAGCCATGCATAATTAAAGTAGGCCTAATAGTCTGAAAACTGCATTATCTATGCAGCCTATGCTGTATACGATCTAACACGTTTAATAGTAATTTTAATGCAGGTATTAAATAATGAGACAGTGCAGATTTTCGTTTGAGCACTTTGTAACCCCAACGGCTACGTGTAGTAGGCCTAATTATGTCCTAGTCCTACCTACATACGAAGCCTATACATATATATAGTGTAATTTGAAATGTAGAAATGATCGAATTCCATCAGTTTAATGTCTCCAGCAATAGGCAGCCGCTTATGTTCAACCACCACCACCACCACCACCACCACCACCACCACCACCACCACCACCACCACCACCACCACCACCACCACCAACAACAACAACAACAACAACAACAACAACAACAACGACTGCTTGGCAATCTTGGCAGTCGCCCTCTGGCGGCGACTGCTTCGCAGTCTTGGAGGCCCTTGTGGCGTCTGGCGACCTGTGGCGGAGACTGCTTCGCAGTCTTGTAGACGCCTTCTGGCGTCTAGCGACCTCTGCCGTGGAGTGACTGCTTCGCAGTCGCCCTCTGGCGGCGACTGCTTCGCAGTCTTGGAGGCCCTTGTGGCGTCTGGCGACCTGTGGGGGAGAGTGCTTCGCAGTCTCCCGTGGACTGACTGCTTCGCAGTCGAAGAAGGTGAACCGGGCGTTGGCGTGTTAAAGAAAACGCCAGAAATCTAGCCCTCACTGCCGGTCTGTAGTCGGCCTCGCCCTTAGTAAAGCAGACTGGTTGTTTGATATACTGTAAATAATTTAGATCTTTGTCTTTGAACATACATGTGTTACAATTTTGCTGTAAAACGATGAATATACTTCGAATCGATCGTCATTAAATTTTGTGCGAAAGTAAACAACTTATGCGCATTATTAATGACGTTGGGGAATACCGGCGCCATAAATAGAACCGCGGTGTCGTTATGCGCATTATTAATGACGTTGGGGAATACCGGCGCCATAAATAGAACCGCTTGGCAGTGGAATAGGCGAGCTTGCGCGTGATGGACGGTCGGGTGGGTAGAGTTTTGGGGCATTTTCACCATGGTAGGGGTGAAAACGGGGGACGCGAACCCCTCCACTGGGTGTCTGAAGCCGAGGCCGACACAGTAGTGAAGGTTTCGAGTGAAAAGGTGCAAAATTGTAGAAGTTAATCCCGGTCAAACAGATAGACAGACACACACACACACACAGAATTCTCGCTTTATTTATATAGATTGATAAGGTAGCTAGTCCAGCAAGGCTTTCTTGCAGCGTGGAGGATCGCATATTTGTTTCATTTTTAAATCAACTTGAGCTTCGAGAAGCTTCTGTCACCATTAGCCACAGAAACTGTAAGTTTATTTTTCAATATAAAGTTTAGTACATTCTGTGGCGATGTACACCTTGCAACTCATCTTGAAATGGCTTGCAGTTCACAACTGCAGATCAATTCCATCAATATCTTTTGAGTCTCCATATTACAAAGCTTGCTCGAGGTTCAAGCAATGTTCCATAATTTCCATTTTTGCTTTAATCTGCAAACTGTGAACATCATAGAGAAAGCCAAACATTGAACCAATTCCTTGCATCAGCGTGAGACCCCAAGGTACAGCTGCGGGTCTGTGACGTAATGTGACTTACTTCATTGACATGCAATACTACCGTTTCTTATTTTCGTATAATTCCTTTTTCAATAAATGGTGGCAAAACGGGGCAATGTTTTAAAAAATATTTCTGTATGTAAATTTTCTGTCGCCCCCAGAAATATGCCGCCCTAGGCGGCCGCCTAGTTCGCCTAGTGGTTAAACCGGCCCTGATCGCCGCTTAAGTAAGTTGAAATGACCCTGTTGGAAGAGACTATTGGTCTTTGTAGGCCTACGACCTATTATGGATACCAAAGTAAGAGAATTGCTTGTAAACGTATTGTCATCTCATGATTAACCTAACATATTATCTGATAAACAATCGATGTAACTAGGGCGACCCTCCTAGCGGAACGCTATGTTCCTTTGGGTTCACCCCTTGACGCCGTTGAACATAACTGTAATTATGTTGTTTGAATTACGGTGTTCAATAAAGTATTGATTGATTGATTGAAACCTTGCTATTATTGATTGTGAACTTTGCTGATGAAGCTAATAGATGCCAGGTACATATTATTTCTTTACTGTTTCGATTTTCCTAAAACATCATTTAGGCCTAACCAGTGTTAATCGTTTGCTCAATAATTCCGACGCACTGGAAATTTCCCACAGCTTCACTTTTACTTTCGATTTCAATTGATTATTCGCTAGACTTGCGATGGCTAAATAAATGTATCATTCATACTTTAGGATCCATTCACATCAAGGTTATTTAATTTAAAGTATCCTCCAACTATAGTTAAAGACTAATTTGATTTGCAATGTGATTCTGGCGTTTAATTTCTTTCGTCAAAATAGATCAATATGGGCTACGAGAGCTTATGACATCGACGCAATACTGCATTTGCAAAATGGTTCGAAATTCCAACCCCAAAAAGCACAGTGTGAACTGAGTTTTGTGTACAGTCTTGCAGTGCGAGATATTGGCGTATATATTTAGTGCGCTTACTTTAGTTTCACGTGTATATGTATATATGATAAATGCATAACGTTTAATTGTACTGTCTTAGTGACACGCGCGGCCGGCCGATCTGGGCAGCGGCGCGCTATATGTATATTATAAGATTTCGCTTATGCGCACAGAAGACAGGTGTGTCAAGAGGCGCGAAGAATTATGCTGACTAGAGAAGTTTGAATTCGAGTGTGTTCGCTGTAGTAGTGTGGCTGACTAGTTGAGTTGTAATCGAATTGAGTTCTGTCTGTTGGTTTCTTATTAAACTGAAAAGATATTAAACTGTGTTGCTGATTAATTCAGGTTATACTTATACGTAGAATTAGTGTTCAAAAGGTGAACGTTAAATAGGCGTTAAGTACGAAGAGAACAAGGATTTAATCAGAAGGATTGTCAACGGAAGGATTGGGTTGACACACAGTATGGTCTGCGAATTGATAAATATAACGGAATAGTTAGGGCTGGAGCAAAACAGGTAAAAATTAGCTTACTCTGTGTCGTGTTATCAACAGTTTCTCATAAAATATGACGTCGTGACCCAGTTACGCTGAGAGACCACGATAGACTGGTTTCCTGCGCTATGCAATGTGATGGACTCGAACAGAAGCCTCGTCATGCGTTAAATAAATTTTTTAAGGTCAATCAGGTCGATGACATGTATCGTGTTGTGTAGAATGTTTGTCTGGTTTATCATGCTGTCGCAATGGATGAGTCCAAAACTAATGATTTATTAAACCTTGCATTATCCAGTTGAATCATGAAACGCCTCATTGCATAGCCAGGGCTGTAGTTGAGGTATGCGAGATACACAGAGTGTACTCACCTCTAGAGACCGTATATAGGAACTCACCTCACAAAATATTTATATTTATTTATATTAAAATACTGTAGCATATAAAATATAAAATCACAAAATACTGTACGTATAGGCCTACTCACCTCTAATTTGTTTCGGGGAACTAACCGGGAGCGTGTACTCACCTCTAATGTTACCACTACAGCCCTGTGTATTGCGTACTTCAAAGGAGGTAATCGTAATCCCGTAATCGTAATCTCGAGACTTCTACAGCGCCCAAAAAAGCTACGTCGCGGGAACCAGCTTATTCACAGACGCGGAGGTAGAGGCCTACTGAAATGGAGGCAAGCGCAGAAATCAGTTTCAGTGGCAACTGACTCGTGGATAAGTCTTGTAGGTGCCTGCGCTTCGCTTATGAGTTGAGCTTTAGAAATTTTAGGTTTAGATTACGATTAGGAAATTATGTAAGAAAAATTAGGGCGGGTGGACAATGCTCTTCCTCACCGCCTTCACTATAAATTAATGATTAGGTGTGTGTGTGTGTGTGTGTGTGTGTGTGTGTGTGTGTGTGTGTGTGTGTGTGTGTGTGTGTGTGTGTGTGTGTGTGTGTGTGTGTGTGTGTGTGTGTGTGTGTGTGTGTGTGTGTGTGTGTGTGTGTGTGTGTGTGTGTGTGTGTGTGTGTGTGTGTGTGTGTGTGTGTGTGTGTGTGTGTGTGTGTGTGTGTGTGTGTGTGTTTGTGTGTGTGTTTGTGTGTGTATGTGTGTCATTTTTTTGTAGACGACCAGAAATTTACAGTGTTTAAATCCAATAAGCCTACCCGAAACTAGACCCAGAATTTCTATGGGCATTAGATGGGAATATAATTATGGGCTATATACGGGTCCAATATGGAATATGGATCGTAAATAGGCTCCATGTGGGCATGCTGGCAAAGGAGTTGTCAATCAAGACTGAAGGTTTTGTCTTTTAAACATACGCGCAACCACCCTATAGGTCCCGTGGGACGCAACCCTCCCAACTTTTGCCACCGACTGTTAATAAACTTTTCAATAGAGATTGGAAAATTCTCAAAGAAACTGATGCGTCTGTAACCTAGCTAGGTAGCCCTCTGTGTATAATAGAGATGACCAGCATTGCCATCATACTGCAGTGTTGTACGGCCTATACAACCCTGAATGATGAATGACGGCTCTGCATAAAACATCACTCTGTCTCTGTGTAAGCTCCAAGACTCGGTCGCTGGATACATGACCTTGTATAGAAAATTGTTGGGCCAGAGCATTCCTCGTTTAGAGGACCCCTGTTCCTTAGCTTCCCGATTGCAGTAAGCTATCAATCTACACACACTTTTGTATAGCGACCCCATGGCCTCGACCCTGCTCTTTTTTCAATAAACCGATTGGGTGACATCTTTTACAACCGCTGTCCGTTTGAATGGGTGCCACGCCATCTAAGACCCCCGTGTACGAAACGTGCTAAACCGCTTTGAGCGAAAAAGAATATATAATTTATTATAATTATTGAAATTCAAAAGCGTCTTCTATTAGGATTGCTATGGTGTTAACTGACCGGCTGAATGATCTTTCCACTTCATTGCTTTTACGCTGTAAGATGTCTGTACAGAGATAGTTATGATCTTTTCCTTTAGCTGCATGATCTACCGATCGAGATGCTTGAGCGAATCCTCGTTTAAGCCGTAGTCGAGGAAGTGAAGAGTATGAAGCTGGCGAAAAGTGTGTGGAAAGAAAAAGCTGATCTCGTGATTGGTCGACTTAGAACTGTCTGTCATCAGAAATTATAAAACATCTTCCGCATCGTGTAATTCAGTCTGTCTTTAAACCATGCCTTTCGCAAAAACGGACTTTCCCTTCAACTTGATCACGTTAATGCCTAGATATTGATAGGCCTACTTCTGAACCAACGATTCCATGACATCATAATTCAGCAAACAGCCGCCTAGCTCCCCGTCGCCGTAAAATCGCCACTGAGTAGTTGTAGTAGTACCAGTGGTAGTAGTAGTAGTAGTCGTGAATTAGTGATCACAAAAAACTTGCAAATTGTACACAAGATTAAGTTCACATCAATAGGCGTCAACGGGGGAACTACTCAACAGGAACTCTGTGGGTCCCAGCTACCTAGAGTCGCCCAAATACATAAAATCTACAGAAATGCAGAAGAGGTCTACTAGGCCAAGTTGCGATAGGGCCTACTTTCTCTTGTGCTAGTTCTTTGAAAACATTCGTAAACCTTGCAGCACCGAATCACATTCCCGAACAAAAGCTGTTGTTACAGGTCCATGTTAGAGCCATGAGTTCTTAACTTATCTGAAGTTACTTTACAGATAAAATGTGCTAACAGCAAAACAAAGGCATATTGACTACAGAACAAACTCTCAATTTCAGTAAAATGACATCAGAAGTATTCCTATAAGAAATTGTTTCAAATTAATTAATTAAAATATAAAACACGTATATCACGTCCATGTCTTTAATTATGCTAAATTTGCATGTCTTATATGATGGTAAATTCTTCTGTAGATTCTTCTTGTTTGATTCATTTGTGCGTTCGTTAATTCAGAACAGACTCCACTGGTCGTATCCATTTGTGGCACAGCGTCCAGTTTGTCCCTTCCAGCCTAATATTCCTATTTGCAGATAAGGTAATGTCAAAAGGAGCCATAAGTTGTACTTAAACGTCTAAAGCTGTTACGCTGTTACTCATTAAAAATATTATTGCAGACCTTATAAAATGTCAACATCTATTTGATAGATTGGAATTGCATTTTTACACAAGCATGTACAAGGGATGGCGATGACAACATTCCATGATGCTGCCACTCAATCGGTTTATCTTCGACGATATCCCGAACAGAGATATAACGTACGTCGTCTCTGCATTTCCATTTCCTTTCGTCATATTTATCAACTTCCTCCACTCCTCCACCGAGGACAAAGATTCGTTCATTCACCAGAACTAAACCAAAGAGAACGACATCGGTCTTGAACTGTTCTCTTTCTTGCCATGTTTCTGATTCAAAGTTAAATATAAAACAAGAATCACCTCCAAGTAAAATCACGGATGTCTCCCAAAGTGCAGCTCGCATTAAGCGACTAGGGCGAGGCATTTGTGTCGAAAGGAGAGAGCATGTGTTCTGTTTCGTGTTGTACACTTGAACGAGACTGCATGGGTTGTTAGCTTCATCTGATCCACCGAAGATGAAAAGTGAACTTCTGAATGGAACACAATTTCCAGAGTTCTGAACACACTGAACCAATTTTCCGACTCTGGTGCATTTATCGGTGACTGCGTTGTAGGCTTCAACGCTGTCTAGAACGCTTTCATCAAAATCTGCAAATCCTCCACAGATGTACAATACTTCATCGATAAACGCTGCGCTGTGTCTACGTCGGCCTTCAACTAAAGATGAGCTTGACGTCCAACCGGAAGCCTGGTTGTATTTCCAGATTTCATCTGCATTGTCTCCTATTCCTGCAATGTACATTGTATTACAGTAAACGGTGACTGCTGTAACTTTCTGCATTGCAACCGGTATTCTTCCAAGTTCTGAAATTTCATTTGGACGATGTAGATTGACTTGGACGACGTCTCTGTTTATGGCTGTACCATCACTCATTCCGACGACAACTGCATAGTTTTCAAACTGTGTAGTAGTTTCTGTTTGAACAGTAAAACATCATATGTTCATAATTGGTGACTGAACTGACCATTTTAATTTATTTAATCAGCCAATAAGGATACCTGTAGAGGCTCTCAAATGTCAAATCTAAGTGAATAAAATAGCGAGTAAAATCAACATTTGACCAAGTGATTCATACAAAAATTATATGACAGTGAAATATGCAAATGCTCTGATCATTTTACGCGCTATATAATGTGTGTGTGTGTGTCTGTGTGTGTCTGTGTGTGTGTGTCACTAGACACGATGCCCTTAATACTACTGAATCAACGAAACTCAAGTCTAAAATAATATCATCTAATTCCATTTAAACTAGAACTTCTATAGATCTGGTCCCATTTTAAAATACAGTTCTAGACAAGCCCATATTCTAAAACTATTTTAATGTTAAGAAACCATATTCCACAACTGCACTCCATCAGACAAAACTACTATCAAAGCGTAACGTTCTGAATCCGAAAGGTTGTAAACGTAAACTCCAAATTTCTAAAGCGCTACACCCAGGGCTGTAGTCGAAGAGACCGTATACTCACCTCACACAATATTTATATTAATTTATATTAAAATACTATAGTGTATACTCACAAACTACTGTAGCGTATACTCACCTCTAATTTGTTTCGGAAAACTAACCGGTAGCGTATACTCACCTCTAATTTTACCACTACAGCCCTGGCTACACCTAAGCTAAGCGTAGAGCACCAGCTTATTCATGAGCACTGCCTCGTATCAGAGGGGTTGTCAAGAGAGTGATATCCAGGTGAGGTTCGAGTCAGTTGCCAGAGAGACCAGCAGTCTTGTTGTCAAGACCTTAAACCTCAAGACCAAGACCAAGACCAAGACCTTGAACCTCAAGACCAAGACCAAGACCAAGACCTTGAACCTCAAGACCAAGACCAAGACCAAGACTTTGAACCTCAAGACCAAGACCAAGACCAAGACCTTGAACCTCAAGACCAAGACCAAGACCAAGACCACGACCCAAAAATCACAATCATATCCACACTATTCCTCAGACACGTATATATATATATATATATATATATATATATATATATATATATATATATATATATATATATATATATATATATATATATATATATATATATACAGGGGCGTCTATCCCCCTAAGTCATTGGAGCAACGTCCCTTTTCCCCCTCTTCTTCCCCCCTCCCCGTTCCTTCCTCCTCTAAAATGGTGGCACACACTGACAGATCTCCCCCCATTTCTTGTATGGAGCATTTGCTCCAAGGTTTCTATGGTGTAGACGCCCCTGTATATATATATATATATATATATATATATATATATATATATATATATATATCAGACACGATTAACCTTGGTATTAACCTGGTCAAACGTAGCCAAACCGTGTGTGTACACACACACACACACACATTCTGAGATTGTGAGGGCAATGAGGGTGAGGAGTCATATCAAGGCCACCAGTATGAGAGTAGGTCCATATACGGACTTGACCTACAACTCAACATCCCGATATGACTAAAATGTCAACCATAAGACGGAGAGCGAGGGGGTGCATGATGTAAGATATCTCCAAGAGGAGTGTAACTGTGGCCCAGATCTTTGGCGCCTGGCCTGCGCACTGATCGCGGGGATCAGTCTGCCGGGGTTACCTGTGTGGCTGAAAGTCTAACTGCATGTGACTCAGTTCGTCTGGCTCTCGGTTGACCAGACAAGAGCCATCTATTATGGGCTATGGGCCAGAGGTGCGACCGTTATGGACCGCAATGGCGCGGAAAAATTTAAAATTTTAGGTCGGTCTTGGTCTTGGTCTTGAAAAACCAAGACCAAGACTTTGAACCTCAAGACCAAGACCAAGACCAAGACCTTGAACCTCAAGACCAAGACCAAGACCAAGACTTTGAACGTCAAGACCAAGACCAAGACCAAGACTTTTAAAAACGAACTCGAGCGCACTCGAGACCAAGACCTTGGTCTCGAGGACAACAAGACTGGAGACCAGAGACAGGAGGCAGAGTAGATGCTATGGCGGGTTTCGTTGAGAAAGAGAAAGCTTGGAAGGTGTTAATTTGGTTGAATTAGGGATTCCTGAAGAAGTGAGACTGAGACTTCAATTTGGAATGGAAAGCCTCAGCCTGTGTGATGATAAGCAGAGGAGCCTGAAAGAGTTGGTGGTGGGTGAGTGGTGGTATTGGTGGAGGAACTTAGAATGAAAATTTGAGGAATTCAGGAAGAAGCAGATGAAATTACAACTCAATCCAAAACGACATCACAGCACATATTCAACACAAACATGAAACTTTCTGCAAATTTTCTTCGTGTCTGTTCTCTGCAAATACTGAATTTAATAAAAATGATGAAATAATAGGCCCTTCGTTATTTTCTGTCATGCAAATAATGAGAAATTTATTGACGTCATAAAATTATCTTAATTATGTTTGTAAATATTAACCTTTAATTTGACCCACAAAATTGCTGTTGGCATTCTGTAAAACGTCTCCTAAGTCTGTTGCCTGGAAAGAGACTTCAACTGACTGACCTGGACGACCAATGATCGACTCCTGATCTTTTTCTAACTCGTCTGCTCTAACAATTAATTTGTCAACTGAACTGCAGATGTCGCTGGCCGATCCTTTAAATGTTAGTTCAGTGCAATATGCTTCAAAACTGTTCAATATTGTGCAACATCTGTTAATTTTTTCCAATTCAATCTCCAATTCATTTAGATGATTTGATTTTATCACAGATAACTCATCCAAAAGCGATTTTGTTTGCTCATCTATAATGTCTTTGAGTTCCTGATTTCTTTTTTGAATTGCGTTTTCTTTATCGACTATTTCCTTAAGAAAATCTGCCTTTCTAACCTCAGCATTCTTTCTTAAGGACAACATTTCTGCTGCATAGATCGATACCTTTGATGAGTTGCTTTGAATTGTTTGGCGGAATTCTTCGTCGATTGTAGTCACATCTTTGCATTTGTGCGACTTGTGACTTTCAACAAAGCAAGAAACGCAGACGATTTTCTTGCAGTCGGCGCAATAGTAGTCTAATGGTTTGTGAATGTGTTTGGTGCAGGATTTCACATTAGTCATTCGTCTTATTTCTTCATCACATCCAAATTTAACCACTTGGTGATTTCGATTCGGTTTCTGGAATTGGTGAACTTTGATACAACTATCGCAGTAGTTATCTTGGCACACCAAGCATCTCATCGTGGCTTTTGGTACTTCTTCTGTTTCGCCCTCAGTCCTGCCATTACAGATATCGCAGATGATGGTGGCACTGTCCATTTGCAGCGTAGTTTTGAGCTCTACGAAGTTTTCCATGAAGAAGTCTTTCTGCACACCATTCACTCCATCTGCTGGTATGATGAACTCTTTGAAGCAGAAAGGACAAGGCATCTTGTCTCCTGGCTGCTTCTGCGACGCTTCTGGAGTGTCTTTTAGGCACTGGAAACAGAATGTGTGAATGCATGGCAACATTCTTGGATCATTGAATGCACTCATGCAGATTGGACATTCTGTTATCTCTCTAAGCTGTTTTCCAACTGTTTCGACTTTTGCTCCTGTTTCCGCCATCTTTTCCTGTCCAAAACCTTTTAAACCAGATAAACAAATGAAAACAATTTGGTTGTCTTCCATGTAAATGTTTTATTCTTGCGATTATCGACAAACTGGGATTAGGCAAATGCGTTAGATGCTAAATTACATGAAAGTGGAGTTGAGTCAGTTTAGAATCTATGGACAATGGATATGCAATTCAAAAACGGAGAAACATGGGAACTTTGTTATGTCAGTTTTGCAATGGTTAGAAATTTAAGACAAGAAGTTCTGAGCCATTCTTTGCCGTCACTCTTCCAACTTCTTAAGACCATTTTATTTTATGGTGGATTGGTGTAACTTGGTCAGAAAAGCTGCTGATGAATTCCTTTATAGGGTACGCTACATGAAATATTTGTTTCATTTACATTGCATCACAGCTAAGGGGCCATCCATATATTACGTACGCAAAAAATCATATTTTCATACCCCTCTTCTGCTTCACCTTGTACATTTTGTGGACCCCTCTCCCATGCGTACGTACAACTAAGCTTCTCTACACCCTTCCCCTTTACAAAAGTTAATTAGCCAAAGTCATCTATAATTCTATACGACATTTAATTTACCGTAGGCTAATAAATATTTTTGTTAAACATCCTATTTGCTAGCTAAAATTTGTTAAGGGCCATCCATATATTAGGCCTACGTACGCAAAAATCCGGGAAAATTGCACCCCCCCCCCGTTCGCAAGCGTACTTTCTTCATTATCTGTTTTGCAAATTTTATGGCTGTATTTGTTTGTACCTAATACCAGTTTACTGCAGCTCTCAACATTGGTGATTTATTCTTGCGCTACACAAACTTATAGGCTTAGGTAGAACCCTCTTCACTTGCAAGGTTAATGGCATATCTCTTGTTAATTGGCCACAATCTGCATGTTATAAACTGTTCATGTCACTGGGGGCGATCTTGTTTGACAGGTGGGGCGGGGGACACGTTTGAACTGATCTGGTCAAAAAAAGAGTTTTGAACTGATCTGGTCAAAAACGAGGTGAAAAAATTTCTCGCTCACACGCGAAAACATTGCTTGACCTTTTATTAGGTATTTCTTCAAAATGTGGGAGGACAAATGTGTGGTGTGTCCCCCCCCCACTGTTAAAGGTCGGGGTCTTGTCCGTCTCGACCCGCCCCCCCCCCCCATCTCAGGATCGCCGCCCATGGTTCATGTTGTCGTAACCAAAGACTTAACAAGCCAATTTAGATTTATCTAAATGTCTAAATGGACGGAGAAGAAAACAAATGAATGGGTACTGGAGACGGCGGGGGTGGAAAGGAACCTATTGGAATCAATCAAAAGAAGAAAGATGTCGCACTTTGGGCACATAATGAGGAAACAGGGGGATTGCCTAGAGAAAGAAATTATGCAGGGAACGGTACCGGGAACAAGAGCAAGAGGAAGACCAAGGAAGAAGTGGATGGACAACATTGGCGAATGGTTGGGATTATCAACAGAGAGGTTGCTGCGAGTAGCCGAAGACAGGAAAGGATGGAGAAGAATCGTCTACAATGCGACCAACCCTCGTATCGAGGACGGTTAAAGAGAGAAGAGAGAGAGAAATGTCGTTATTCTAAGTTCCACTTGTATCATTAAACGCTCCACTTTATAGCGCATTTTCTTTAAAGCAGACGAGGAACTAATAGTAGGCCTAGGCCTATTTATAGAACATCAGGTTCCATAGCAACTGATTACTAACTCGAGTATGAAAAATTACTGGAACTCTCATTATGTACTGCTGTTGTAAACTCGAGGGTAACAGACGGTGGATGGTCAGAGAGAAACAGATAAAGAATAACTTGACATGTGTCAACATCATCGCTATCTTCTGGTCTCTTCAAAGTCATTCGGGGAATCGGAAATCAAGGCTTAAGTGGCTTTCATCAGAGATAGGAAGGCAGAACTATTTGTTTATGCTTCCCCTGTCAATGAACTGCTGCTACTGGTGATGATTTCAGTTTTAAATTAATCTGTTTCCTCTTATTCGTCTTCTCCGTCATTAAGCGTCATCATCATAATCATCATCATAATCATCATCATCATCATCTGCATCAAGTGCATCGTCGTCATAATCATTAGCCGGATGAAGGAGCGCAACGTTCTTTATCTTTGCTATGACATCGGGGGGGGGGGTAGATGAATGGTAATACTCTTGCGTGAAGAACATAAGATCTTGAAAGACTCGGTTCGATAAACGCAAGTCCCCTCTAGGTCGACTCAGCCTCCCACTCCCTAGGGGGCAGCAGTAAAAAGAGCGGGTGCCTAACAGGCTGCCAACACGTGTGTTCAATACGATCTTGATAATTGTACCGCTCGTGTTTCAATGTTTCAATGTAGCATACTGCGGTTTGTCAGTGGGCTTGTGAATAAACATGAATTTATTTTATTTATTTTATTTATTTATTCGGATATTTCTATAGCGCCTCTCGAAGTCTACTACTACTCAGAGGCGCTCCCGACTACAGCATTTGATAGTATGCCGGAATTTTCACGCCGAAGCGCCACGAGCAATTGCGAGTGAAGGACTTGCCCAAGGTCCGTACGCAGCGGCTAGAGTGGGATTCGAACCTGCAACCCTCCGGTCACAAGGCGCCGAACTTACCACTGAGCCACCACGCCCCACGTGAATGTTATTATTACGACCAGGGACGTCATTTCAGCTTTTCTAGGGGACGTCATTTCAGCTTCTCTAGGTGGGGGGGCACAAAAAAGAGGTGACAAAATTGTTCGCCCTCAGGCACGAAATTTTTTTTACCATGTGAGGGACAACAGACACTGGGGTTCTTCTCCCCCTCGACCCATGGGATCGCTGCCCATGTTTGTATTTAGTCTACATGTGCAAAACTGTAAGCCAGTGCTGCAAATGACTCCCTTTTTTCCTTTTTTACCCATTTCTTCTTCCTCCTTTTATTTTCTACATTTTTTCTTCTTTTAAAGTAGGGGCATTTGCCCCCCTTCCCCCCAACCAAATGACGTCCCTGATTACAACGTCGTTAAACAGGAACTACCTACCTGTTGCTGAAAATTGAAATGATTGTTTGTCTTGCAGGGACCAGGGTTATAGTTCAGCTTACGAAAGTTACTTCATGCGTTCACCAGTGGACCATTAGATCCTGTTTGTAAACTTCAGTTTCAGATGACGTCAAAATAAGCTGCTTCCTGTGTTTTAAAAACATTTTATTAGAATTACATTAGACAATGTCTCACCTGTTTGCGATCTTCGTATCTATTTGAATGTCTTGCTGCTTGTGAATCAAGGCCCTAGAACGAAAGCGTTCTTAGCAACGACCTTCGCCCAATTGTTTGGCTTTCTGAACTACGTGTAGGCCTATCTGTCACGTGGAATTGCACGTGCCCTATATACTGACCTTCTGTTCTTCGGCTCACGATGATCTTGTAAAGATTAATCTATTGCTCGTTATAAAATTTCAGTAGCGACTGCGTTTGCTTCACTTCTTCACAGCATTATAATTTTATTATCTTGTTTATTGCACCTTTTATTACGCGCGCTGGGCTAATGAATCTGAAAATGAGCCGCAGAAACACCGCTTTACCATAACATAATATCTCGGATCTCCTCACGTTAATTAATTTTTTTTACCGTAAACTAGCTTGTCTCACTAGGCCTAAAGCTTTCTCTCGTCGTTAAACTGATAGGCCTACTTCATGCATTCTATACGCACATTGTGGTGTGGCTTGACCGGCCTTGGAGATTTCATAGCAGTGTGAAAGGGTTACTGAAATTCATAAACGTTGAACGCACACCAGGCTACAGCTAGTTTATATTTGGCTATATACTTCGCAGTTCTCATTAACACACGAATATAAAGAAGACATCATCAATATTCGTTTAATTCAACAAATCCGAGTTGACAATAACGCAACAGATTACACTGACCTCTTGAAGAAGTAAAGGTAATAGGCTCCGGAAACTTAGTGAAATACAGAAGCACAATAATATTAGAATGCCCGCTTGGGTATCATCAAAATACAATGTCATGCAGACGGTTTATAGATGTAGCAAAGATGTAACAAGTAACAGTCTAATGTGCAGAAGAAAATTGCAGCGTCATGGTCAAAACTAATGAGGATTCAAGGTTATCGGCGTTTTGCTGTGAAATCAAGTCTTTCTGCTTCATTCTGTTAATTACTTATTCATCTGCCAATAAGGAGCAATATGACACCCATGTTTCCAAATGGTACCCACACACTGTCCGTTTGGGTACCATCAAAATACAATATCATGCAGAATGATATACGAACTAAACGTAACATTTTCAGTCGTCTGTTTTTCTTACAGGATCACTTCTAGCATGATAGGGCCCATTATATCAGGTTCATCTTGGGCCTAGAAAATTAATAAATTTATCCATTTTATAGCACCTTTTTAGAATCTCTCAAAGCAAAAACACCCCAAAATATGCTGGTGAATTGTTTGGTTAACCTTCGCAGGACGGAAAGGGGTAAATAATTACCCCAGGGGTGTTTGGATGTTGATTGCGGAGCAACTGTAGGTAGGTATAATTTGTCGTTCCACATGTTTACAAGTTACCACCAATGACATATTCTGACTGCATACCCACCACATTGCCATGTGATGGGAAAAAGATTTTTCAATCCAAAGTGTCCTGGGGTAAAAATTTACCCCTCTTCGTCCTCGACGTCGTTATTTTTTCGTTCATAGGGCAGATATGTTTTTTAAAGATATGAGCTCAAAAGTGACCTGCGATCATAAATCAAGTGTGGAATCTACCATGGAACTGAGTGTTAATAGTTTCATAATTTTGGATAGTTTATATTCCAAGATGGCGGCCAATATGGCCGCCAAAACAAAAATATGCGTGTCTCAGCTCATAGGTAAGCTAAAACGACAAATGAAGAGTCAATTGTAATATTTCCGAGGTCAAGGCATCGATTTATCGCAGTGGAAATAGTGTGTGAATACTACTGTCCAAGATGGCGGCCAACATGGCCGCCAAAACACAAAAATGTGTATATCTCGGCTCGTAGGTAAGATACAATGACAAATGAAGTGTCAATTATAGCATTTCCAAGGCCAAGGAATCGATTTATCGCAGTGGCAATAGTGTGTGAATACTAATTTCCAAGATGGCGACCAATATGGCCGTCAAAACACAAAAATAGGAATTATCAATCAGCTGACTGATCGGTCACTATTGCCACTGCGATAAATCGATTCCCTGACCTTGGAAATGTTACAATTGACACTTTATTTGTCATTGGAGCTTACCTACAACCTGAGATATACATATTTTTGTGTTTTGGCGGGCATGTTGGCCGCCATCTTGGAAATAAGTATTCCCACACGATTGCCACTACGATAGTTTGATTTCTTGACCTTAGAAATTTTACAATTGATACCTCGTTTGTCATTGTAGCCTACCTATGTGCTGAGATATATATATATATTTGTGTTTTCGCGGCCATATTGGCCGCCATCTTGGAAAGTATTATTCCTACACTATTGCCACTATGATAAATCGATTCCTTGACCTTGAATATGTTACAATTGACAATTCATTTGCAATTGTAGCTTACCTATGAGCTGAGAAATACATATTGTTGTGTCTGGCGGCCATATTGGCCGCCATCTTGGAAAATAGTATTTCCACACTATTGCCACTACGATAAATCGATTCCTTGACCGTAGAAATGTTACAATGGACACTTCATTTGTCATTGTAAATGAGTTATGAGCTGAGATATACATATTGATATGTTTTGGGCGGCCATGTTGGCCGCCATCTTGGACAATAGTATTCGCACACTATTGCCACTAAGATAGATCGATGTCATGACCTTGCAAATGTTGCAATTGACACTTTATTTGTCATTGGAGCTTACCTACGTGCTGAGATATAGATTTTTTGTGTTGTGACGGCCATTTTGGCCGCCATCTTGAAAAGTAGTATTTACACACTATTGGCACTATGATAAATCGATTCCTTGACCTTTGAAATGTTACAATAGACACTTCATTTGTCATCGTAGCTTACCTGTGAGCTGAGATATTATATATTGTTTTGGGGTAAAAAATTACCCCTTTCCGTCCTCCGTGTATCGTAAAATGTTTCCGTCCTGCGAAGGTTAATCGCGGAAAAAATTATGTCAAATGAATTAAGTATAAACTCACATGCCACGTGATTCACAACTATTATTTAGAAAATATTTCATGCGTAGTAAAGTATATTGTATAGTGTAATATGATAGTTATTTGTATTGCGAATTCTGTTTGCAGACGCACCGCCATAGTTACGATTCTTGTGACGTGACAGTGACGAACCAGAGCAGTCTAGAACTCTATTGAGGTTACACTATTTAACTCGAGGCACCTTTATACCATTAATGTAATTAATGAAGTAATTTCAAGTCAGGCCGAAACGGATCACCGCAGCTATTAATCATGTCCACTGCTCAAAGGCACACAGGCGAAGGCGAATCAAGTAGTGAGAATTTATTATAATTAATTTAGGAGTCACTTGAGATAACTCGGTAAGGCAGCCATAAAAACGAAGAGTAAGGCGTTTAATTTTTTAACCTCAACGTTATGTCTGTCTGCCCCCCTCTCTCTCTCTAGCCGCCTAATCTGAGGGTGAGATAGGCAGGCAGACATGGAGACAGAGGGAGAGATAGAGAGAGGGGAGAGAGGGATAGGGAACTGGCCATAGCCACTTTATTAATGCTATTTCTGAATTCGCTCACGGCGAATTAGAGAGATGGCAATAGTGCAGAGGGATCAGAGGGAGAACGAAATCATTAAGAAAACAACTATGTACAGTTGTAGCCTATCTGAAATATTACCAGACGTCTGGTCTCAAAGAATGGCTTATATTGGATGAAATGTCGAGATATATAGGTGACGAAGTTAACAGAGAGAAAGATCAGGGAACAAGGCAGAGAAGAAAGCAATGAAGAGTGGAAGCGAAGATCTTGTAGCAAAATTACAACCAAAGCAGACAAAAAGACAGGAGATCCAGGTAACAGCATTGGTAGCCACAGATGCCTTGACAGGGCGGACTCAGCTGCCGAGAATGAGAACCAGACGGATTGAATAAGCTCAGCCAGGACAGGGCGAATGAAAGCTCTAGGATTGAGGCAAGGAAATGATTGATAGACATATCCTTTGGCAGAAAATTGAAAGTGTGAAGGCTCCGAACTAGGAAGGACTGAACGAGAGAGCGCCATCGGGCGGTTGAAGCAGTTCAGGCAGCTGCCTCAAGAGACAAGACAGGGATCGAGATATAAGACGAATGCTCCATTCTATGGGGCATTCGAGGTAAACCGCTCAATGCAGTGCACATTAAGATCGACAAGCGACTACAGACGGAAAGCACACACACGATTCGTTTTCTAAATTTATTTATGTTTCGAATGGATTTACGTGTCAGACGTCAGTACTTGAATCAGAACATAGATACTTATACAATAATAATATATATAATTATATATATATATATAATTACTTACTATGATGCCAAGGAGAGAGGTATTAGGCCTGCTCTTTCTAGCTAGTTCTCCAACATAATGATATGACCAACAGTAATGTCTGAAAGTAATGGCACTTCAGATTAACGATATGCTTCATAACCATTGTATTGTAGTTAACATCCAATAAGCAACAAGAAAACAGAAACACGTTTCCAGGCGACTGTTCTCTCCAGTTCGCGTGCAATCGGAAACACTGTGGGCGCAGACTCCACTCCCACTTCTCCGATCGTTTCCACGTGTGGCGAGAGGCGTCCAGTTGTGCTGTTGCAACCTGATGCTCATATCCACAGCCAATGATAATGTAGGACAAAGATCAAGGGCAGCCATAAGTAATAATAAAACATTTAAAGCTACTATACACACTCTATAAAACTTTAACCGTTAGACATACAAGAACCCTGTGTTATTGCTAGACTGGAATTTGCATATTTGCCCAAGCATATACAAGGGATGGTTTTGGCAATTTCCCGTGAATCTTCCACTCAATCGGTTTATCCTGAAGAATGTTCTGTAGAGGAACATAACGTACGTCGTCTCTGCATTTCCATGTTGCTGTGCCATCTGTTTCCGCCTCCCAGATTCCTCCTCCGATTACAAAGACTCTTTCATTCTCAAGAACCAAACCAAAGTGAATAACATCAGTCTTGAAGTGTTTTCTTTCTTGCCAAGTCTCCGTCTCAAAGTTAAAAATGAAACAAGTATTGTGTCCAATTAAAATAACAGACTTCTCCCAAAGTACAGCTCGCAGCAAGACACAAGGGCGTGGCTTAGGTTTTGAAATAAGATAAGGATCCGGCATTGGGCATGAGAGAAGAGTGCATGTGTTTTCTTTCGTGTTGTACAGTTGAACGCGACTGACTTGGTTGTCGTCATTATCTACTCCACCGAAGATATAGAGTGAACTCCTAAATGGAACACAATTGCCAGTGCTTTCTACTCCATGGACCAATTTTCCGACTGCGGTGCATTTATTGGTGACTGCGTTAAAGGCTTCCACGCTGTCCAGAACGAGGCCACTGGACTCCACGAATCCACCACAGATGTACAATACTTCATCGATAAACGCTGCGCTGTGTCCATGTCGGTCTTGAACTAAAGATGCGCATTTCATCCAACCAGAAGCGAGATTGTATTTCCAGATTTCATCTCTATTATCTCCTATTCCTGTAACGTACATCGTTTTACAGCGAACGGCGGCGAATGCTTCAAACGCCATTTTAGTCGGTACTTGTTCTTGTGTTGAGATTTCGTTTGGCCGATGTAGATTTATTTTTATGACTTCATTTGTTATATTCGTACCATCATCTAATCCCACGGCAATTGCATAGTTCTCAAACTCCGTTGTGGTTTCTGTTCAAGCAATGAAGACTCTCTTATTCACAATTGAAAGGTATACACACAGTATTTAAAAGACCGTCTCTTTCTATGGGCCGTTCTTACGCATTAGTTTGTAAAACATCCATTCTCATTTGCAATTCAAGCATTATATAATGTAACGAAACATGATGCTAGTTTTCATCGTTTTTGTAAGGTAGGCTTACTGAAAATGGCTGCTTTAGGCATCTTGGCACATACATGCATGCATGCTGACGAATACATGCATACATATTGTATTGCATTGTATTGTACTTAAGCATTTTTAAAGCGCCTCTAGTAGGGTGAACCGTTCAGAGGCGTTTCCGGTGCGCAAGGCCAAGATAAAAGAAATAAGTCTTGAGGAAAGCATTACCTATTAAAATTTGAGAGCGAGTAGAAGGAGACAGTGTATTCCATAAGCAATCGGTATTTACATAATTTTTAAAGAATGTCGCTGATACGACTCGAAGAAACATCCACTGGTACAACAATTACATTTTCTTATATATATTAATTTGAAAATTTCTATAGCGCCATTTCATTATTGTCTGATGAATCGATGGTCGTTTCTAAGGAAAACTGCATTTTAAAACTAAAATCAATTCGTACCAGTAGAAATCCGTGAGATACTGAGACCAGATTTAAGCCCAGACCTCAGCAAAAGCTTTAATATTAGCGTAACGCAGCATATGCAAGTACCGGTACTTAAAAAAAACATTTTGAGAAAAACATTTACCTTCGACGTTTCCCACGAAATTGCTCTTGACATTCTGTAAAACGTTTCCTAAGTCTGTTGGTTGGAAAGAAATTTCAACCGATTGATGTGGACGACCAATGAATGCCTCGTGATCTTTTTCTAACTCGTCTGCCCTACCAATTAATTGGTCAACCGAACTGCAGATGTCGCTGGGTGATCCATTCAATCTCAGCTCTGTGCAATAAGCCTCAAAACTGCTTAATATAGTGCAACATCTTTCAATTTCCTGCATTTTATTCTCCATTTCCTTCAGACGATTTGATTTTATCACAGATAACTCATCCAAAAGCGATTTTGCATGTCGATCTATCATGTCTTTAAGTTCCTGATTTCTATTATATATTTCTTTTTCTTTCTCGACTATTATTTTCATAAAATCTGCTTTTGTCTTCTCTTTGTTATTTCTCATTAACAGCATTTCATTTGCATAAGCCGAAATCTTCCATGCTTTCTTTTTAATTGTTTGGCGAAATTCTTCATCGACTGTGGCGACATCTTTGCAATCGTGTGTCTTATGGTTTTCAACAAAACACGAGACGCAGACGATTTTCTTGCAATCGGCGCAATAATAATCTAATGGTTTGTTAGTGTGTTTGCTGCAATATTTAACAGAAAAACCTGGCTTCAATCCAGCTTTATCATCGCTTCCAATATTCACCAATTGGTGATTTCTACTCAGTTTCTGAAATTGGTGAACTTTGACGCAGCTATCGCAGTAATTATCTTGGTATTCTAAACATCTCATCGTGGCTTTTGGTATTTGTACTTTTGTTCCATCATTCCTGACATTACACATATCGCAGATGACGGTGGCACCCCCCGTTTGCAGAATGGTCTTGAACTCCAAGAAATTTTCCATGAAAAAGTTTTTCTGTACACCATTCACTCCATCTTCTGGAATGATAAAGTCTTTCCGACACAACGGACAAGGCATTCTGTCTCCTTGTTTCTTCTGCGCCACTTCTGAAGTGCGTTTTAGGCACTGGAAACAGAATGTGTGAATGCATGGTAACACTCTTGGATCCATGAATGCATTCATGCAAATTGGACATTCTGTTATCTCTCTAAGTTGTTTTTCAGCTTTTTCTCCAACATCCGCCATCTTAACTTCTGCGGATACGCTATTAAGCAAGATCAACAGCAATACGATCAAAAAGAAATGGCATTGTATTGATTGTTATTGCTGTGATTTTTCAATAAAATGTAGCAATTTAAAACTCTTTAGACCCGCCTTGGAATAAAAGCGATGTTGGGTGAACTTAGGCATCGTTGGTGTTCGAATTCAGGAAATGGAAGATGGGAGCTTTCGTGAGGTTTCTTGTTAATTTAAAATGGTTGTTAATGTTTGGACAAGAACTTTCCAGTTATCCTTGACCTTAATTGAGTGTTTGGTGGCAGATGGGTTAGTTTGGTCAGGGTCGCCGCTTTTAAGCAATGTGAATGCTTGTTTCACAATAATTATCGACAGAGGCTTGAAAAGAGAGATCATCGGGGCCGGATTTAGGGTGGTGGGGGCCCATGGGCGACCAATATGGTGGGGCCTTTTTCTGCAGCGGATTTTTTGCCTTTGTTGATGAGCAGTCTCCAACAGGGACAACCCCAAACCAACAGTTATAACATGTCGTACGGACTCGTACAGGCAAAGGTACTAAAGGCAATGTTTGAAACTTTTGACTTATTGTTAACAATTTTTTTAAAATATATAATTGAAAATAAATTGGGAAGATCATTTTGCTTATAAATAAAATGTCTTCTACTACATTAGTAGGTATGAATAATTTCTTAAAGACAAAACAAAAGGAAAAGCTTTAAGAATCCTATCCACTTTTTAATAGAAGTTGTTGACTCAGAGTTTACAGACAAAGAAAGAAAGAAATTACAAATAGTGATAAGCGAGACCTCCAAACTTAAAACAGATAGATTGAGTCAGTTAACTAGCTCAGTCAGGCCTACAGTTAGGTCTAAATTTGAATAGGCCCAAAGAGACTGCACACTTTTCTATTGGCAATGGCAAAGTCATCAATAAACTGATTAAAATCCAATTGTCATAGAATATCACTCTCTATGCTTAACACTGCAAGGATAAGTACCTCATGTATCATACTTGTGCGAAGCCTGCTCATAACCATCTTCATATTAGTAAGTGAGCGAGTACGAAGTACATTCTTAGCATAATTCCACATTTGGAAATGAACTTTCAACACCTATGTCAAGTATTAATAGGCACATGAACTGCTCCTGACATTTATGTTGAGGCCTGCTCTGTCTGGCGATTAAACATTTTAACAAAATAAGAAATAACTGCATGAAATCATTGCCAATACTTTTATCGAGGTCATCACCATATAATATTGCTACAAGGTTTTTCGCTGAGTTGTGTATTTCTTCATCACTGCATGACTCAAGCCTAGATAGAAAACCAAACCTTGAGCAGAGTAGTTCGTATGATGCTAGCCTTCTTGTCAACTCGGTTGTGAACTGATCAACGATGGGCAGAAAATTGTCAATTCGAAACGTCTCTGAAGCAGATTGTGCAGCTTCTGGCGCTCGACCTTAATCGGTAGGAGACGTGCATTTTGATGACGTGTTCATAATTTGAACATATTCTGCCGTTCCACAAAAGAGTCGGACCCGGGCGAACGGGAACGTGGTCGAACTGGAGGTTGTTCGACAACTGCAGCATCATCGGTGAAACTAGGTTCAGATGAGCATGCATTTTGACCATTATCCACGGTGACAGCAGATATACTTATAGCTGTTGCTTGAAGGAAAGCAGTAATATGAGGTGTCTTTACAAGTACTTTCTCATTTTTAGATGGTTTTTCTTTACTTAACTTGCGGTTTTGAAAGCCTTGAGACCGATTAGTGTCCTTATCTCCAATTTGGTTCATGTATGTTGGCTGAAATTACTGAAACTCTTCAAATTATCACGTAGTACTGATTTGCAAACTCAAACCGTATTGTATGGTCTGACAGAATGTATATATACGGGGTTTCCTATAGGCTATAGGACTGCGTTTCTCAAAGCCAGTATACTAGCACAGAAATGAAAACATACAGCTGTGCACTGCTATAGATGTGCACTATAGGTCACCCGAGGTCAAAACGCTGGACCTCAGACAGAATACCCACTATCTCCACGACCTTTACCCGCAACTGGATGCTTGTGGCATTGGAGCTGATACGCCTGAGGGCGCTGGCTTGTGCATGGGGCCTACTGCATGCTGACCGAGCCCCGTAGGTCATGCCCTCTTAAATATTTCTTACCTCTGCCTACATCAGTAGACGACCTCAGCTTGAGTTAAAAGTAAGATTATCTCAACAGCTGAAGATGCCATAACGCAATAGGTCTATTTCAAAATTAGGATTATTTAGTACAGTGGTCACTCAGAAACCGACCACTCACTTAATGATTAGACATGAGGTCTAATCATTAGTCAATCCAGTCTTAGAATCTCTTTCCTAGTCATATAGTGCACGCAGTGAAGAAACACAAAAATAAAACTGAAACTGGTGGGGGCCCTAAGTGGTGGGGGCCCCTGGGCTGGCGCCCGTGTAGCCCATGCTTAAATCCGGCCCTGGAGATCATAGAAGTTATATTAAAAGGCTACGAACGACTTGAGTGACTCAATTCCTCTTTGGTTTTACGTGAATGACTCACATATTGCATTAATAGAACTGGCTGTCTATGAGCAAAATAGACATATCAAAATCTGTCTTAAAGTTTACAAGGTACTATAGGCCTACCTGAAACAATCCGGCTAGCTCTGTTCGATGCTCATCCTCACAACAGAGATAGGCTAACTGTACTCGATCAATGTGACTCTTGATGTGCCTCGCAAAGTACTGTTGATCAATGATGAAAATAATTATCAACGTTGAATATGATTTTTAAACATTTCTTGTCGTTAAGCATAACAGTATTCTTAAGGGGCCATCCATTTAGTATGAACGCATGGAGAGGGGATGGAGCTTACGCATAGGAAACGGGGAAACGGGGTGGGGTAAAGCCTACAATGTGTCTATAATGACTTTCAAATTGATTGACCTTCCAATGAGCCAAAGTTCAGTTCTTGCAGCTATCAGACAAGTTCTAGGCCTACCGGGAGAAGTATGACCTTGAGGGAGGGGTCACTTGTATGCCACCCTACCTCTGGCTGCTATTATTAAACTATCATACAGCTCAGCAGTGGGTCACACACAGTCTGGCGGCCTGCCCCGTGGATTAAATAGAGACCGTTCTATTGGGTGGGGGGTGCGTCAAGCGTACGTACGCAGGTGGGGGTGGTAAAAAAGTACACGTGCGTACAGGGAGGGGAAGGGGTCAATTTTTCCGGATTTATTTGTACATACTAAATGGATGGTAAACGTACACTTTAGCGTATTTAATTATTGGCAGGATTTCGAAAAAATGAATAGCGTAAATAATTATTTCATCCACCTTCCAGCTTCTAGTTCAGTTTAATATTACACGTTTTAATCGTTCATCCATCCATCTTCCAGTTTTAGCTCATTTTCATCGCATATCCAGCTTCTATTTCAAGTTTTACTATGATAAAAAATTATGTTTTCATCGCTCATCCACGGCAATGATATCGGCGTTAAACGATATAGTTTCATCGCAATTCCAGTCTTCTAGTTTCCGTTTTATTATGTAATATTTTCATCATTTATCCAGCCTTAAGTTTCAATAATATTTTCATCAATCATCCAACTTCTAGTTTGAGTTATATTTTCATCAGTCATCACAATTGCTGATAACTATCCACAATAAGAGTGTACATATAATTAACGCACCTAACGTGGAGGATTACCTTCTTCGCACATCCAGCTTCTCGTTTGATCTCCATTTTCATCGCTTAGCCAGCTTCCAGTTTGACTTATATTTTCATCGCTCATCCAGCTTCCAATAATTAAATACGCTAAAGCGAACGTGGACATTTCGTCCAATAATTAAATACGCTAAAACGTACGTTTACCAAATGGATGGCCCCTAACCAGCAGTCAAATGTCTTCTCTGCTTGAGCATATTCCTGTCACACAAATTCAAGTGTGACCTCCTCGGGGTCCACCTTCTCCATAGAACTGGGGTAAGATGGACAAAATGTAGGGGTAAGATTCGAAATCTGTTGATCTACAATACTACAACTACTTAAAACTTTTGTCAAAATTTTAGAGAAACTACAAATAATGATGACAGAGCGGTCTTGTTTGCTGTCACTGTTCATAATCTCCACATCTAAACGACTTCTGGGTGTGCCTTGGCTTTCCTGTGGCACATGATAACAACTCGTACCGCATCTGACATTTGATGCATCATGCAGGCAATCCAACCTTCAAATGAGTTATATCCGAAACATGCACAGCACACTATCTCAGCCTTGGTGTTCTTTCCTAACTGTATTTTTGCCTTTTTCTTCTTCGGTTACTTCTCAGTGGCAGTGCTAGGGCCTCTTGGTTTATCATCTGGGCAGGCCAACTTCTTTTCCTCCTTGCTCTTTTTAGATCCACAATTACGACAAGCTGGGGGGGGGAAGTACACGTGCTTTTCCCTATCTTCTGTGACTTTGATCTGAAAGTTCAACTTTCTGTTTTTTGGCTTTTCTGCAGGGATGTCATTTTGTGGGGCAAAGAGGGGATTCCCCCTGATTTTTGGAAAAAAAGAAAAAATTATGTAACAAAGAAAGGAGGAAGAAGAAATGGGTAAAAAAGAAAAAAGAGACTCGACTCATTTGCAGCACTGGCTTACAGTTTTGCACATGTAGACTAAATACAAAGCATTTTAAAGAAACACCAAAAAGGTAAGAGCAACAAAAAATTTCACCTCTTTTTTTGCCCCCTCCCATCCCCCCACTGGAACAGCTGAAATGACGTCTTTGCTTTTCTGTCATTCGGAAATAAGATCGTGGCATCTGCATAAAACAAGTTATTAACCTACCAGGCTACCAAGCTATGTACCATGGCACTTTTCTGGGGTAAGATGGAAACTTATTTTGCAGTAGGCCTATTTTCAAACAGTGAAGTGCTGCATAGTAGTAGGCTATGCAATAGGAACTGCCACAAAGAGTTAGAGGTCAGCTTATAGTTAAAATTAGCAACATTTTTTGGGTTATCTGTTGTTAAACATAAATTGGCTGATGAACTTTCATGTAGGGGTAAGATAGATAGACGCCCTTACCCTTCGGTATCGCAGCCAGGCTGCCAGTGACACAGTATGCGAACACAATGTGTATGTTTTAATGCGTTAAGTAGTCCTAACAAGCTGATATATAAAAATCCCTCAAAAGGTCTGGACCGGTTAATATCTCCTTATAGAAATTCGGTTTGATGTATCCTGTTATCGCCGTTTCAGTCTTCAAAAACTGTCGTCACAGCTGACGATGGACTTTGCAAATAAGTAATCTGCTTTTGTGCATATTTCTTTAAAACATCTGCTTTAAACCATCGTCCATCTTCAAACTTTCATTGTCGCTGGTTTCACCGAGGTTTCAGCCAAAACAAGAAACTTAACACATTAAAACATACACATTGTGTTCGCATGCTGTGTCACTGGCTGCGATACTGAAGGGTAGGGGCGTCTATCTATCTTTTTCGTCACTTTTGTTTTTTTTCTCGTATCATTCGTTGTAGCAAAGGCAGTGATGTATAAGGGCCTCGTCATCCAGTCATTGGAAATTTGCTGATTAATTTTGGACTGCTTCGTTTTTACTTTCGATTTCAATACCGGTAGGCCTACCTTCAAATTTTTAGTTCTACTTCCAACATTTGTTCAGGCTAAACAAATTTAACTTACATTTCAAGATATCTTGACATCAAAGGTATTGAATTTAAAATGTTCTACAAACATCTCCGAAGCAGAATCGCCTCTAGCAGCCTCAATTGTTTCATAACCTATCGTCAAAATTATCGTAGGCCTAATTATAGACAACATACAGCCAATGGCATCGGCGCAACACTGCATTTACAAAATAGTTCGAAATTAATCCAAACTCCAACAATCACAGTACAGAGTATGAATTAAAAAATTATATTAAGCGATTGTTAGAACTGAATAAAAAACGATAAAAGTTGTCTTACTTTGTGTCGTCTTCTTGTTTCTGATTTAAAATGGCGTCGCTCGTACAACCACCGATTGTTTGGTACAAGTTCCCTTACCGTACAACTGACGGCGTGACCCAGTTAACGCATAATGGCTTGGCTGTTTTGTACTGAAACTGGTTTCCTGCGCTACACAAACTGACTGAATTAAGCAGAAACCTATTCATGCTTTAGTTACATTTTATAGAGATAATAATTATGGTTAATGGCCGATATTGTGTTCGTTATCGTAAACTCCACATTTCTAAATCGCTATTCGAAAGCTAAGCGCATATACACCAGCTTATTTTGTCGATTCAGAATGGTTGTCCTAAGGGTAGTCAAAAGGAGGCGGAGTCTGGTTGCCAGAAGGTCAGAGGAGGTAGGGTAGCTGCTAAGGCGGGTGTATTTTAGGTAGAGCCCTGCGCCGACTTCATAGTGTCGGCGGCGGCGCGCCGGTCATTTTGGGTCGGCGGCGGCGGCGCGCCGACGAACAAAAATCGGCGGCGGCGGTGCCCACGAAATGTCGGCGTCGGCGCGGCGCGGCGTGCCCTAGTCAGAAGCATGAGTCACTATGAGAGTTGAACAACCGTTGGTTCTGTGATCAGTCAAGAGGGCCAAGTTCTCTAAAGCCACTCCATCACACTGAAGCTCAACTAATTACACTGCACATCTGAATGGGCATCGGCAAATTGTAATCAGATGAAGCAACATGCATTTGCATATTGCATGAATGCACTTGCATATGCACTGATACAGTATAGGCCTACACACCAAGTCACATGGCAGTTAATGGAAGACAGCATCCTCCCAGTGAGAGAGGCTGCTGTTAAACCATGAAGTGAAATGTAAATATTATACGTTTTCCTATATATAGTGATCGAATGGTCGAGTGATCTCATCCCTGTTAATTTGTCAATGAACTTACCAGGTAGTCTGCTGCCCGTTTGAATTGGTGCTAGAAGTATAAAGACATCGTTTTAAATGACTGTGTGTACCATGGCACAAAGACAAGATCAGCAGAGTATAAGGAAAATGAATTTATTCAGCAAGACGATGCCATTTCTGAGAAAAGTTTGTTTAATAAAACATTTAGGTGTAGATATATACTTATCAGCTTATCTTACATCTAATCTTTTAAGAACTGCTAGATAGCCAATTAGCCAGGCATGTTTCAGCACCTTATATTGCTGAAACATAAGCTGTTTGTGTAGAATTTTATTCTGCCACAGATTCAGAGATTTCACAGTGACTGTAAGACCGGCAACAGAGAAAATTCTTTTATATTTTGTTTATAGTTATTTTAGTTCGTCTGTTTTTTCTTTCTTGTCAACTTGTACATCCCATTTCACAATTACCAGCATGCAAGTGAATTTGTGTGTGCTATGATAGCTGCAAAGGTCAACACAAATTGGTGATATCATACGCTTATAGCATTGACGACACCAATTCGTTTTGCCGATCAAGTTTCGCAAAGAAACCCAGAAAATAAAATGAACTATAAGCAAGTACAAGATGCCCACCTTCATTTCGCACCAAGGCAACAATTTATCGCAATATAATGCAAAACATGAAAAATGTAACAATAACAATTAAGCATATCAAAATGGCATTGGCGGCGCGCCGACAGATTGTCGGCGGCGGCGGCGGCGGCGCGCCGACAAACAAAAATCGGCGGCGGCGGCGCCCACGAAATGTCGGCGGCGGCGGCGCGGCCGGCGCAGGGCTCTGCTTTTAGGTCGATAACTGGAAGGCGAAGGATCAGGTGACTGGGGTTCTGAAGTCTTGCAGAAGTGAGACTTCAGTTTGAGTGGAGAGCCCGAGAAGTGATAGATAGAGAAGCCTGAGGCAGGTGAAGGTGGGTTATTGACAATGATGATGGAAGAACCGAAAATTTGTGGAATTCTGAGGGAAGATCGTTCCAGAGACGTGGTACAGTGCTGGATATAGCTCAGTTGGAGAACTTTAGATGAGTAGGGATCGGTGGTCGAGAAAGACTTAGATAGGAGGATGATCATGTAGGTAGAGCGGGTTGGCTGGATGGTGAAAAGTTAACGAAAATATTTGGGCTGGGAGTATTGTAGGGAGTGGTAGGTAATTAGTGCCTAGGCCTTTGAAATTGATTTGCTCTGGGATTTTTAGCCAGTCGAGTGATTTGAGGATGTGAGTGATATGATGATGCTTGGGCGTTCTGGCGACAGCTCGGCCTAGTGAGTTTTGGATAAGTTGCAGACGCTTTAGTTGGGTGGATTCAAGGTGGTAAGGTGCTCTGAAGATATTCTACATGTTATAATTATATTGTTCAGCCCGTTGTAACCAATGACATGGAAAACTAATTTATGAGGTTTCACTTCGCTCACCTTCTGTCGAATAGAATCGGAGCAGGGCTGCATAAATACAATAAAATTCAATACCTTTGATGTCAAGATATATCTTGAAATGTAAGATTTTAAAATATAAGTGATAGGCCTAACTTTCTAAATTTTAAACATCTTTTAGGGTTGTTAGACCGCTTAGGCCTGCGTGTAGGCCTATATGGCTTCTAGCGTGAGTTGTTCCCATTGCGTATACATTATGCAAAAACAAATTCACATTTGTTCGTTGGGTGCGTGAGTATTCTGGCAGGTCGCGTAATGGCAGTTAAATGCAGCCGCAAAAATAAACTTAGTGTTTCTTCAGAAGTTCAGACCAAGCAGCCTACATGTATGTGGTCGAGTCAACTATTTTATACTTGCAACTCTGTTCCTCCATCATCATTGCAACCCTTTCTCCATCCTCCTCCTCCTCATCTATCACCCTCGGGCTTTCCACTAAAAACTGGTCTCACCTTTTAGTCAGACTCATCTCATCCTCCGCCTTCCAACTGTTCTCGCCCTAAACGACACCCGCCTTAAGAGCTGCTATGTCGCCTCTCTTGACCTGCCCCCACAGTAATCGGACTCGGACTTCCTCTGGGCTACACTTTGGAAAACCCTCTGATTTCACGCAGCGCTCGTGAATAGGCTGGTGCCCTGCACTTGGCCTTCGAATGGCGCATTAGAAGTTTGGAGATAGCGATTTCTTGTGTTGGTTCTGTGATTCGTAACATTCGTAAACCTTGGAGCACTAAATCAAATTCCCGAACGAAGGCTGTTGATAGAGGTCGATGTTAACCCTTTGGAAGTGAGGTGAAACATTGTAACGTTTGTGGTGAGGTGGGGTTTGATATACCCCAATACACTTTTTTACTTGCAAGTCGCGAAATCAACTACATAACATTATTTGTGAGCTAAACTATAATATCATAATTAATTATCAACTAAACTGGCGATTATCAAGAAAAAAATAACTGTTTTCGATCATTATTGAAGTGCCAGCAGGTGAACTAATAACCATGCAATATTTACTTTGCACGTGCATTTTTCAGTACTCATTCAAAAGATTACCAAACGCACGAATAATACCAGGAATAATGCATCAATTTTGCATCAATGCAAAATTATATGCTGCAATATCTTATATTTTCGCCCGTTTCATTTTTCGTCACTGCGCCATAACTTTTTTAATTCGATAAAATCAAAATATATACGAAAAATTTGAATTTCTTTTTAATATGCAACAAAAATTAAAAAATTGTGCACTCAATACTTCCTGATATTGTCTTAAAGTGTTTGTATTTCACATTTACGAAGGTAGACAAAAATAATCCAAGCTGGTTCCACGTTTTCCCTAAAAAACGCAACGTGGAATAGCTGTGGGGTGTGTCATACCCCACCTCACCTCCAAAGGGTTAAAGGCATGCGTTCTTAACTTATCTGAATTTACTTTACCAATATTCCTACAAAATATGCTACCAGCAAAACAAAGGCAATATTGACTTCTGAACATCTCAATTGCTTTAAAACGACATCAGAAGTTTTCGTAATTGAAATTGTTTTAAATCAATTTGATGAATGTTTTAAACATTAACTTTACGTCTTATAATTTATTATGGTGAATTCTTCTGCAGATTCTTTTTGTTTGATTTATTTATGTGTTCGTTTATTCAGCGGTCGCAAACCAGCCTCCGTTTGTGTCGTATCTATTTGTGGGAAGGACGTCCAGTTTGCCTCTTCCAATCTAATATTCGTATTTGCAGCTAAAGGAAAGTCAAAAGTAGCCATAAGTTGTAGTGAAACGCTTAAAAGCTGGTACGCAACCTCATTAAATGTTTAATCGAAGATCTTATAAAATGTCAGCAACAATTGCTAGACCGGGAATTGCATATTTACACAAGCATGTACAAGGGATGGCGATGACAACATTCCATGATGCTGCCACTCAATCTGTTTATCCTCGACGATATCCCGAACAGAGATATAACGTACGTCGTCTCTGCATTTCCATTTCCTTTCATCATATTTATCAACTTCTTCCACTCCTCCGCCGAGGACAAAGATTCGTTCATTCACAAGAACTAAACCAAAGAGAACGACATCGGTCTTGAACTGTTCTCTTTCTTGCCACGTTTCTGATTCAAAGTTAAATATAAAACAAGAATCACGTCCAAGTAACATCACGGATGTCTCCCAAAGTGCAGCTCGCATCAAGTAACTGGGGCGTGGCATTGGTTTCGAAAGGAGAGAGCATGTGTTCTGTTTCGTGTTGTACACTTGAACGAGACTGTATGGGTTGTTCTCTTCATCTGATCCACCAAAGATGAAAAGTGAACTTCTGAATGGAACGCAATTTCCAGAGTTCTGAACACAATGAACCAATTTTCCGACTTTGGTGCATTTATCGGTGACTACATTGTAGGCTTCAACGCTGTCTAGAACACTTTCATCAAAATCCGCAAATCCTCCACAGACGTACAATACATCATTGAGAAATGCCGCGCTGTGTCTACGTCGGCCTTCAACTAAAGAAGCACATTTCGTCCAACCGGCAGCCTGGTTGTATTTCCAGATTTCATCTGCATTGTCTCCTATTCCGGCAATATACATCGTATTACAGTAAACAGTGACTGTTGTAACTTTCTGCATTGCAACTGGTATTCTTCCGAGTTCTGAAATTTCATTTGGACAATGTAGATTGACTAGGACGACGTCTCTGTTTATGGCTGTACCATCACTCATTCCGATGACAACTGCGTAGTTCTCAAGCTGTGTAGTAGTTTCTGTTTTAATAGTAAAACAATTCATATATCCATAATTGATGACTGAACTGACCACTTTAATTTATTTAAATCAGCCAATAAGGATATTTATAGCCGCTTTCAAATGTTAGTAAAAGATGCATGGCCGGCTCTAGGTGGGCAGGAGATTTAGATCCAATTAAAGGTAATTCTAATTGGAAGCCACGTGGATAAGACGTTCTACTTCGACGTTGCCATCAGTTTGCCTAAAAAGTTTTTGACTGGACTCTTCCTTGGAGGCGTACGAATATCAATAGAAAAACACCCCAACACCATAACACTGTCCAAAACAATGATAAACGATGACGAAAGAGACAAATAACTCACATACATGGCCGCATTAAGGCTAGTGCGGGCCAGGGTGTTGTGATTACCTATACAGCCATCAGTGCGGGGCCCAATTACAAGTACAATAACAATTTTTAATGAACTTCCGAAAATGCGGGCCCCTCAAACTGCGGGCCCGGGTGCTGCAGCACCCTTTGCACCCCCTTAATGCTGGCCTGCTCACATAACTCATACAAAGTCACATCCGAGTGAATATAACTTGGCCAGTAAAATCAACATTTGGCCAAATGACCTATTCAGAAAAGATATGATAGTGCATGCCATAAATATGTCGCCAGACACGATGAACAGTGAATAATCTAGACGTCTTTGGGGGGGTAAATTTCCCCCCCCCAGGATTGATGTTTCCCCCCAGAATCCAGCAATATTGTAATGTAGACAAGTATTGGGGTGGAAAATCCCCCCCAGGAAACTTGTTTCCCCCCCACAAGAGGGGGACTAGATTACAGCCTGCACGATGAACTTAATACTAGTAAATCAACAAAAATCAAGTGTAAAATACTATCATCTAATTCCATTTAAACTATAACTTCTATAGAACTGGTTTTGATTGGTATACCCTTCTGAACAAGCCCATATTGTAAAACTATGTTTAAAAAACCATATTCCAAAACTGCACTCCATCGGAAAAGAAATAGTATCAAAACGTAACGTTCTGAGACAAGTTACGGATAAGGAAAAGGTTGTAATCATAAAGTCCAAATTTCTAAGAGCTACTCTAAAGCTAGGCACAAAGCACCAGCTTATTCATGAGCACAGAGAGGTTGTCCACAGATTCATATCCAGTGAAGGGCCGAGTCCGGCTGCCAAAGAGACCAGAGATAGGAGGCAGAGCCGCTGTTAGGGCGGGTTTCGTTGAAGACAAGAAAGCTTGGATGGTGCAGTATTGGTGGATTAGGGTAGGAATTCTTGAAGAGGTGAAACTTCAATTTGGAATGGAGAGCCTGTGTGATGATAAGCAGAGGAGCCTGAAGCCGATGACGGTGGGTGAGTAGTTATGTTGGTGGAGGAACTGAGAATATGCAGAATTCAGAAAAAAAGCAGATGAAAGTACAACTCAATCCAAAACGACAACACAGCACATAATCAGTACAGACATAAAACTTCCTGCAAATTTTCTTTGTCCTGCAAAGACTGCATTTAATGAAATGATGAAAGAATAGGCCCTACATTCTTTTCTATTATGCAAATAATGAGAAATTTATCGACGTCATATTACTACCTTCATTATGTTTGTAAATATTTACCTTTAATTTGACCCACAAAATTGCTGTTGGCATTCTGTAAAACGTCTCCTAAGTCTGTGGCTTGGAAAGAAACTTCGACTGCTTTACGTGGACGACCAGTGAATGCATCGTGATCTTTACCTAACTCGTCTGCTTTAGCAAGTAATTGGTCGACTGAACTGCAGATGTCACTGGGTGATCCTTTCAGTCTTAGTTCAGTGCAATAAGCCTCAAAATTTCTCAATATTGTGCAACATCTATCAATTTCCTCCATTTCATTTTCCAATTCCTTTAGGTGATTCGATTCAGCAACAGATAAGTCATCCAAAAGCGATTTCGTGTGCTCATCTATCATACTTTTAAGCTCCTGATTTCTTTTGAGAATTTCATTCTCCTTCTCTGCTATTTCTTTAAGAAAATCTGCTTTTCTCTTCTCCGTGTTCTTTCTCATCAAAAAACATTTATCTGCATAATTCGATATCTTCCATGCATTCTTTTCAATCCTTTGGCGAAATTCTTCCTCTACCAAGGTGATATCTTTACAATCGTGTGACTTGTGACTTTCAACAAAGCAAGAAACACAGATGATTTTCTTGCAGTCGGCGCAGTAGTAGTCTAATGGTTTCTGAGTGTGTTTGCAGCAGTATATCACAGTAAAAGATTGCTTCATACCTGATGTAGCATCGCTTCCAATTGGTACCACTTGGTGATTTCTGCTCAACCTTTGAAACTTATGAACTTTGAAGCAGGAATCGCAGTAGTTATCTTGGCATTCTAGGCATTTCATTGTGGCTGTTGCTATTTCTTTCGTTTTGCCCTCATTACTGGCACTACAGATATCGCAAATGACTCTAAAACTTCCCATTTGCAGCGTGGTCTTAAACTCCAAGAGGTTTTCCATGAAGAAGTTCTTCTGCACACCCCTCACTCCATCTTCTGGAATGATGAACTCTTTATGACACAGTGGACAAGGCATCTTGTCTCCTGGCTTCATCTGTGCCCCTTCTGTAGTGCATTTTAGGCATTCGAAACAGAATGTGTGAATGCATGGCAACACTCTTGGATCGGTGAATACTCTCATGCAGATTGGACATTCCGTTATTTCTCGAAGCTGTTTTTCAGATTTCTGTGCCGCGTCTGCCATCTTCACTTATCCAGAAAAACCTATTAAGCAACATAAAGAACTGCTGTGATTAAATTGAATGGCCTTTTCTATATTTAATGTTAGTTGATCACAAATATAATTTTCAACAAAGTGGAAATAATTGAACACCGTTTAGATATTGCATGATATCAAAGTGAAGTTAGTTAGACGTTAAATATCAAAATCAAGAAATGGAGACAAATGAGAAGTTTTACTGAGATTAGTCAATCCATTTATCACAATCAAAGGCTGGTATCCATTGGACAACTTCAGGCTACAAGATGAGAGATTCTTCCGTATAAATTCTTTATTGCCATTCTCTGTGAATTTCACTTGACGAGCATACAGTTTAATTCACGAGATTGTTTTAACTGAGCCACACAGAGGATCACGACATACTACAGGAACTAAATTTAAGATCTACTCAAAAGGAACAGTTGCAGGTCTTCTGAGTCTAAAAATTGTTCTTTTAAGACTCCCTATCTTGTCAACCAGTTATTTATTCCTTCTCTACTGCTCAATGTTCGGCCATCTGCTCTTATTAACATAATCACATGAACTTCTTTTTGGCAAGCTGGTTATCATACCAGTAGTGGTCTCAGTCTGCGTAGACTGATCATACTCGGCTCCCTGGCACTGGTTATACCATCATCATCATAATCATCATCATTGCACCTGCTGGTAATTACAACTTTGCAGCTCTGATCTATACTATTACTGCTAGACCCTGTGTCTCTGTTGTACATCTAGGCTGTATGTTTGGTCTCTATTGGTACTCTTCCAAGAATCTCTTCTTCGCTTGTTATTCTTGAACAGTTAGAAAGCTTAGCAATCATCATAACTGCTGCCGCTGCTGTTGTACAACTGCTTAAGGTGTATGGTAAGGCTGGCCATAGCATCCTGCTGCCTTTGCTGGTATCTCCATGGGAAGTGGGTTACTTGTTAACATGTGCCATTCAACAACCTAGACAGAGCTGTAAGAAACATAAGACTCTTATAATTATGAGAATACTCACTAGGCTCTGTAAAGCTAAGTTACTTTATATTACAGTTCCAACACCTATTATACTGAAATGGACAATGTGATACATTTATAATGATTAGTAACTTAATGCAAGAAGAGTTTTTGTTTTTTCTTCAATCCATCAACATATGAAGGCTATCTTATCTGATGGTGGATTTGGTTTGTTTAAATAGTCAGTTACACTGCTAAGAGAATTCCTTTAAGGTCATGCTAAGGGAATGTGGGTTTCCAATTCATTGCATTACCAAAAATTGCTCACAATAACCTGGAAATGGAGAAAATTATAGAAATTCTTAAAGTAACGAGCCTTGCAAATGACTTGTTCTCAGCCTTTTCAGAAATGCACTCAGATGAAAGATCGTTTTCCCCGCGATACTTCTTTTCCTTTGGCCATATCGGATGTCAACTGATTTCTGTAACGAAATAATATTATGATTCTTAACGACAGTTTCTATAATGTTGCTATAATAGAAGTCAACAGGATGGATAGTCATACATCGTGGAATACCTGTCTCTATTTTACAAAGTCCCGATGTCTGTAAACAAGATGCACTTGTCTGGAAATGCTCAATGCTAGAAAGATTATCCTTGCAAACGCTTATTGGTTAACATTCCCTGTATAGAAAATTGGGTTGGTTTCTCCTATCATCGCACTTTAAGTCTTGCTACTGAAAATTACAAACTTTTCTGACTTAGCCAATAGATGGAAACTTTTTTTTATATATATTTTATATTTTTTTATTGCATCGATTTGCCTAAAACTTCGTCTGCGTGGTCTTCTTGAAAATTTCAAGGTATCATTGACTCCATCAAGATTTTTGCAATACAACTTTGTCACGCTTGGCGTTTATCTTGCAGTTTGTTCAATAATTCTGCCTCACTGGAAATTTGGTAATCCTGGGTTTTAGCGTCCGAAATTATTTACAATGCATGAGCGATGAAAACATTTCTTAGTAAAAGTTAAACTAGAAGCTGGAAGATTGATGAAATTATTACTGAAACTAGAAGCTGGATCATCGATGAAAATATTACACATAATAAAATTCAAATTAGAAGTTGGATTTGCGATGAAAATATATCATTTTAGCGCCGATGTCACTGCCCTGGATGAGAGATGAAACATTCCATAGTAAAACTTAACTAGAAGTTGGAACATTGATGAAAATATAGCTCAAACTAGAAGCTGGATGATCGATGAAAATGAAACTGAAATTAGAAGTTGGATGAACGATGATTATTTATTGTATTATAACGTTTCAATGAAAATAATTTCGGACGCTAAAACCCAGGATTACCGGAAATTTACTTGTACTTTCGGTTTCAGTTGCTTCTTCGCTAGACGCAATGGCGAAATAAATTAATCATTCACATTTTACGATCCATTAACATCAAGGCTACTTGATTTAAAGTACCCTCCAATTATCGTTAAAGCCTAAAATGATTTACAGTGTGCCTCTGGTGTTTACTTTTTAATCTATCGTCAAAGTAGATCAATAGGCTACGACGAAAGCTTTATGAATTAATAAATATTACTGAATAGTTAGGACTGGAGCAAAAACAGGTAAAACTTTCACGTAACTTTTACCGTAAAAGTTCGCTCACCCAGTATAATTGTGTTATCAACAGTTTCTTTCAAAAATTTATGGTTATTAGTGAGACCCACTTACCGTTGAATAGTCTGGTTTCCTGCGCTACGCAAACAATCGATATCTATATTTAGACCACACATATAACTAAGTGGAGGTTGACTCATGCATTAGATAAATATAATTATATTAGTCGATGTTGTTAAGAACGTTTAGTCATAATCTGGTTGGTCGTGCTGTCGCAATGAATGGGTCCAAAAACTATTTATTTAATTTTGCGGAATCAAGTTGAATCAAGAAACACTTCACTTTATAGCGTAGGCTATTTCAAAAGAGACACTGAAATGGCGTTGTGTGTAGAAATCAGTAGATATATTTTTATGGCAACTGCAGACTCGTGAATAAGCTGATTGCAATTTGAACCAGACTTTAGAAATTTGCAGTTCACGATTATGATTGCGAAATTATTTAAGAACAATGTGGGCGAGTGGCCAATCCTCTACCTCACCGCCTTATCTGAGAGAGAGGAACATACAGACACACAGACAGACAGACAGACAGACAGGCAGACAGACAGACAGAGGGAGACGAGAGGGAGGTGAAGGGGAGGGGAGGGGAGCATAAGGGAGGTGTGGGGAGGGAGAGCGAGAGAGGGGACGGACGGATGTACGGACGGAGGGAGCAGGGGAGAGGGAGGGGAGACGGAGAGGAAGACGGAGAGGGAGACGTAGATGGAGATACGGAGACGGACCGACGGAGACGGACGGACGGAAAGAGAGACAGAGTGAGAGAGGGACAGACAGAGAGTAGAGTGAGTGAGAGACAGTGAGAGTCAGAGAGAGAGTGAGTCAGTGAGTGAGAGAGTAAGACAGAGAGAGTGAGAGAGAGAAAGATAGAGTGAGACAAAAGAGTGAATGAGAGAGACAGACAGACAGATAGACAGACAGACAGATAGTCCCCGGCGCCGCCGCCATCCGCCGCCGCCGCCGCCGTTAAGCCCTCAAGTCGAAACCAGTCGCTAAGCTATCGACTGCTAGCGACTTCGTTCACTTAATATTTTGCTTCTTGTTTTAATCGCGGCTTCCAAGTAAACAATGAGAGGACAGTACTTCCACAAGTAACAGCTGATAACATGTTTATAATCAATTGTACGTCTTTGTTGTTGTCTATTATGCAAATAGGCCTATATCTATGTAGAAACTGAATCTGAAATTTTCCAGTAACTGAAACGAAAACGAAAATTATTTCAGAAACTTGAAACTGAACTTGAACTGAAATAGAAATTACGAACCCAAAACTGAATTTAAACTGAAACTGTAAATATGGTAATTAGACTTAATGGTAGGCTTTATTCCTTTTATAAACACTGAAATTCGTCACAAATTGACATTGACATTAATTGTCACAGTTATCGGTCTGTCCCCTCTCAGCATACCCACTTGGAGCGGAGCCCATGTAGGACCCATATTTCCATATTGGACCCGTTTAGAGTTCGTATGGGTCCCATCTATTGCCAACGGAAATGGTGGCACGCTTAGTACAGTATGCGTAGAATTCATAATTATAAGATACGTATACTGTTAGGTAATCAGGTATGCCCAAGAGACATTTCTGATTACAGGAGAAGTCGATAGCAAGTCGCTAAGTCAGTCGATAACTCTAAGCGACTTAGTCAGTCGATAAGCATGCGACTTAGTCGACTGAGTCGCTAAGTCAGTCACTAACTCATCAAGTCAGTCGCTAACTCCTTAGCGACTGACTCCGGGTACTACAGACAGACAGACAGACAGAGTAAGGACTGGTCATAGCTATGGTTTACTTGTTTTAGCTCATGAGTTCGCAAGGAAGTGCAAATGAAAGAAAAACCTAAAAGCACTTTCAAACCTGGCAAGGATTTGAATCGCTGACCTCTTTGCTAGCAATCCAGGCAAGGACTAACTCCATCTCGCCTGAGTTGTTGCCAACTATGCAGAGCGGATAAAAAGTGAGTGGTAAAATTCTTTGCAACACTGAACTGTGTTAATTCCGATAGATAAAACGTGGCACCTGTTTATGCTATTAAATATTTTAAAGAGTTATAATACATGCTGTCTAGTTTTGTAGTACCATCTGGTGTAATATTTTAACAAAGGCCCTCCAAGTTTATAGCTTAGGGACTCACCAACTCTAAATCCGCCACCATGGGCGGCGATCCAGCTAGGGGAGGTCGAGGGAGACAAGACCCCACCTTTAAAAGTGGGAGGACACACTATAGAGTTGTCCCTCCCTCCCAAATTTTGAGGAAACACCAAGAAAGGGTCATATTTTTTCACCTTTTTTTGACCAGATCAGTTCACGCTTCATATTTGATTTTTAAATGAATTACATTTATTGTAATGTTATAACAATTCGTTTCTAACCATGATTTTTAACAACAGTACAATCAATCAACCAGCAAACAGAAGACAATGTCGGCCATCTCACTTCTTTCATCGGCGCCTCTCCAGCCCGGGTTCAGTTCGAAACTCAGCGGACGCAGCCCAGACTCCACCGTGTCATGTCCGTGTGTAGAGGGTTATCCAGGATGCGTCTTCCCACTTGATGTTCAAGTCTTTAGCCCAATAATGTAAGGTCAAAGTCAAACGCAGTCATAAGTTCTTCTTATACACTTGAAGTTATTGCACTACTCATCATGTTTGATCGCAGTTCAGTAGGCCCGATGATTCCCTAGACTGGGAATCGGAGTTGTGCACAAGCTGGTACAAGGCATGGCTTTGGCAATTTTCCATGAATCCTCCACTCAATAGGTTTCTTCTTGATTATATTCTGAAGAGGCACAGAACGCACATCGTCTCTGCATTTCCATATCACTATGCCATCTTTATCCCTTTCACTGTCTCCTCCTCCGATGACAAAGATTCGCTCATTTTCAAGAACCAAACCAAAATGAATAACATCAGTCTTGAACTGTTTTCTTTCTTGGAAAGTCTCCGTCTCAAAGTTGAATATGAAACAAGTTTCCCATCCAAGTAAAATAACAGATGTATCCCAAAGTACAGCTCCCATCATGCGACTAGGGCGAGGCATTTGTGTCGAAAGGACAGTGCAGATGTTTCCTTTCGTGTTGTACACTTGAACATGACTGACGTTTTTGCCGTCTTTATCTGATCCACCGAAGATATGAAGTGAATTCTTGTACGGGACACAATTACCAGAGCTTTGCACACTATGGACCAACTTTCCGACTTTGACACATTTGTTGGTGATTGCATTGTAAGCTTCAACGCTGTCTAGAACGCTTCCATCTGAATCCACAAATCCTCCACAGATGTACAACACTTCATTGATAAACGCTGCGCTGTGTCTACGTCGACCTTGAACTAAAGATGCGCATTTCACCCAACCGGTAGCTACGTTGTATTTCCAGATTTCAGCCGCATTCGCTCCTGCTCCTGTAACGTACATCGTGTTACAGTAAACTGCGGCAACTGCTTCCTTTGTCATTTTAGTTGGTATTTGTATTTCAGTTGAGATTTCATTCGGCCGATGTAGATTTAGTTTGGTGACTTCATTTGTTATGGTCATGACATCATTCAATCCAACGATAACTGCGTGGGTCTCAAACTTTCCTCTGGTGTCTGTTTTAGATGTGAAAATAAACATATTGCAAATTTACGGTTGAGCAAAGAATTTATTGATTCACACATTTTCAGAATTAGGCCTAATGACAGTCGCAAAACTACGATGAACACCCGATTCTGTACTGGAAATTAAATTAAATTAAATCTTAATCAACTATAACCTCGTGTAGTCTAAGTGTAGTGCTTTGGATTGTCGTGTACAAAAATACAGATAAAGGCAAATACATATAAACACACGCATAAACATACATAAACAACATATATAAAGATACATAAACATAGGGGTATAGGCCTAGATGAATGGTAACACTCTTGCTTGAAGAACATATTAAGATCCTGAAACATGCGGTTCGAAACCAGCAACCCCTCTAGGTCGACTCAGCCTTCCACTCCCTAGGGGACATCGGTGAAATTAGCGGGCGCCTAACAGGCTGCCAAGATGTGTATTTAATAAGATCTCGATAACTGCACCGTCATGTTTCAATGCTTCAATTAACTGCGGTTTGTCAGTCAGCTTGTCAATAAACACGAATATATTATACATACATACATAAATACATAAAAACACATAATATAGACACAAACATACATACATACAATAAACATACAGGCACAGATACGTAGATACAAGCATGCATATATTCATCCATATAAGCAAACATATATAGGCTAGTAGGCCTATACACAAATGCATTTTAGAGATATATTCATCCATAATCTAATTTTCAATCTGATCTGATCTTTCTCCGATTTATTCCGATCTTATGTGATGAAATGAAATTTAACCTAGTCTAATCTAACCCTAAAACTTCAGTCATAATTCACGTGACTTCCAAGCAAGACGCAGTGCAAGCCACAATCAATGGGAGAAACCGGGTCAAGAATTGCGACGTCTCTCAGATAGAAACGATATTAAAAAAATTATCAACAGGAAATTTGCCAGCTAAACTTATCACACAGAAAGAACCATGGCGTCCTTTACAGACTATGCTGGCCAATATAACTCCAATTATTATCACTTGTAATTATTGTCTTTGTAGCACTGTGTAATCTGTGTCGAATTATTATTTGATTTGATTTGAATTCAGTTTTATTACACATTCATTCAATACTTCTCAGTGTCCGTAATGTTCTTTTCAGCCCTCTCCCTCAATCCTCCAGAGTTCACATCAATGTAAGACGTCATAGTCTGACACTATAAGAACATCTGCATACGAACGTTAAAACTTAAATAGTTTGATAAATATCACCTTTGATTTGTCCCACAATGTTGTTGTTGAACTTCTTTAAAACTTCTCTTAAATCTGCTGCTTGGAAAGCAACTTCAACTGATTTATGTGGACGACCAGAGAATTCCTCGTGACCTTTTCCCAAATCGTCTGCTAGAACAATTAATTCGTCAACCGAACGGCAGATGATGCTAGCAGATCCTTTCAATGTTAACTCATTGCAATATGTTTCAAAGCTTCGCAACATTGTGCGGCGTCTATCAATTTCCTCCATTTCAAGTTCCATTTCCTTCAGGTGTACTGATTTCAGAAGAGATAACTCATCCAGAAGTAATTTAGTGTGTTTTTCAATCATTCGCTTCAGCTCCTGACTTCTCTTGTGTATTTTGTTTTCCTTCTCAACTATTTTCTTCAGATAATCTGCCTTTATCTTTTCTCTGTTTCTTTTCATTGACAGCATTTCATCTTCATAATTTGACATCTTCCTTGATTCCTTTCTAATTGTTTTGCGAAATTCTTCACCGACTTTTGCGACATCTTTGCAATCATGTGTTCTGTGGCTTTCAACACAACACGAGGCGCAAACAATTTTCTTGCATTCGGCGCAATAGTAGTCTAATGGCTTATTGGCGTGTTTTGCGCAGAATTTCAAATAAAATAGTCGTTTCATTTCTGATACACTGTCGCTACAAAAAGATAATCACTGTGTCAGCCTGAAGAAATAGATTTACAGCTGGCCATTATAAAAGTACATCAACGGTGATTGTAATCATGTAGACCTACTAGATGGGATTGAACTGCTCTCTCATCGCCCCAATCATAACAACTGGGAGACTTACCATCTCTACACATTCATTGGATTAATTCAGAAAAGGTTGAAGACCATCTTCTTAGATGGCGAATAATTGGTGTCATTGTTGTTCCCTTCATGTTACTTCAGTGTATGCTTCCATCACATCATATAATTTGTGGGCATTGAAACCCTTTGGAAAATGACTTGAAAATGTATAAAGTGGATATACACTCTGGTTTCAAATTACACAACTCTGTTTGGGTTCAGATTCTCGGTTGTAGCATAATATAAAATTTCACCTATGGGAGCTAAACTACAAAATAAATGGACAGGGCCTATCTGACTTTTTCCGTGACAAAGGTCTGTTACTGTTTAAAGGTCACCTAAGAATAACTTCACTGGTGAACATATGGTTGAATTAAATTTAGTAAGTTAGAAGAACAGTTTTACTTTATGCTTCTAGTTTACTCAAGTTACAATCACAGTTGAAGTCATTTCCGTGAGATCAAAGATTATATTATGTATAAGACTTATTCATTTAGGCCCTATTCAACCAATCATGCAGGCAGAACACTGCCTGCCTGATTGGTTGCAACATGCTGAGTAAATTCCAAAGTTGCATTCTGTGCTGTAGCAAACAGTTTAAAGGATAATTTTAATCAATATCTCACCTGCTTTTATATCAACAATGCTTCTCCTGTTTGCGATCTTCGTCTCTATTTGAATGTCTCGATATCTGCGAATCAAGGCTTTCAAACGAAAGAGTTCTTAGAAACGACCTTCGCCCAATGGTCTGACTGTCTAAACTATGTTTATCTGTCACGTGAAATTACATGTGCCCAATACTGACCTGCTCTTTGGTTCACGGTTATCGTGCAAAATTTTATATGAATAGATTAATGTAGACTATTGCTCGTTAAAAATTACAGTAACTATAGTGCTTTTGCTCGACTTCTTCAAGTACATAATATTGTCTTGTATATTGCATTGATTATTAAGCACATAGGGTCAGTACAGGCCGGATTAACATTTTGTAGGCCTGGTTCAAAATTGTATAGTAGGCCCCTATAATATTATGTTCAATCACTGGCGGCGATTTTGTTTGGCAGGTGGGGGGGACACGGGACGCTTTTGAACCGATCTGGTCAAAAAGAGGTGAAAAAATGTTTTCGTCCTCATGTGCAAAAAATTTGTTGACCTTTTTTGGTGTTTCCTCAAAATTGATCGCCGCCCATGTAATAAGTGGTGACGAGATTTAAGTTATAGCACAGATATTTATGAATTTAAAACTGTTTACGACGTATATACTTTCATAATAGAAAAACTGTTAACAATATCCTGAAAATTTAGCCTTTGCACAATTTCACACTCAATGTTCATAAGTGTTAAATTTGTCAGTTTATCTTGTCCCTGAAATAATAGTTAAAATTTTTAAGGCAGCATACTAATGCCAATGGTAGGCCCCTTATTAATGACATGTTTGGTAGTCCTGGTTCCCGGGACCCAGTGGAACCATAGTTAATCCAGGCCTGGGTCAGTAAGGCTCCAGCAAGCCACACTGTCCACTTTACCGCAAACTTAATATTTTCTCGCGTAAACTAGTGTGCCATAACTAGCCGACCTGTCAATTAACAGAATAGTTTCGTATTATTTAGTAAAGGCATTAACAACTACATAATGATCTATTTTAAATCCTGTTTGTGAACTTTATTTTCAGCCGACATGCAAAGTAAGCGCCAAACAAAGCCGCTTCCTGTGCTTTTAAAAATAGTTTTTAGGATTACATTAGACATCGTCTCAATTGTTTGCGATCTTCGTATCTATTTGAATGTCTCGCTACCTGTGAATCAAAGCTTTAGAACGAAAGCGTTCTTAGCAACGACCTTCGCCCAATGGTCTAACTTTCTGAACCATGTAGGCCTATATCTGTCACGTGAAATTACATGTGCTCTATACTGAACTTCCTGGAGCTCCTGGATTTATAGACAACTGATCGTAGAAACTGTTATCTGAATTATATATATATATATATATATATATATATATATATATATATATATATATATATATATATATAAACGTTTACTCTCAGGATCAGCAGCTTTGTCGCTTCTAGGCCATACTGTGCTTTTAAATGGAATGCTTTGGATTACGCAACGACTAGCTAAGGCATCCAGGCTAATAAGAAGGTGTGGTTCTCTGACAGCACATACCAAAAAGCTCATTAACGAAGCTAACCGTTAAACGTAGATTTTGTTTGGGTCGCTTCTAGGCTAGCTCATGCTTACTAGAGCTTTCAAAAACACCTGTTTGCAGTCACCAAGCCCGATCGCATGCAATATCAACAGAAGACTTAATGGTAATGTTAATGATAATGGTTATTGCAGATTTATATAGCGTCACCTTAAGAGAGACTCACGAGAGGTGTTCAGTAAACTATCAATAAAGTTATGTTATATCTGTTACTTATTTAGTCTTCTTGAATAGGCCTATATGTGCAAGAGGTTAAACAAATTAAAAAATATATACCGTAATGTCCTGCTTACTTATTCCAAAGCAACACAGTTGAAGATTGTCGTGAATGTAATCGTAATCGTAATCGTAAACTCCAAATTCTAAAGCGCTACTCTAAAGTTAAACGCAAAGAACCAGTTTATTCACGAGCACTTTATGCTTAAAAGTCCCGATAACGCTCGATTCAACCCATGAGTTCTAGTTATTACTCAAAATAAGTGTTGTTGGGATATCGCTCTATCTTCCATCATCATCTATGGCGAGTCCCTCTGAAGCAGCGCCCCTTCCCCATCATGTTATAAGCTGTTTTTTTTAATTCTCAAACCACGTCCGGGCCGCATCGACTACGAGATTCAGCGGTCGCAATTCAGTGGCGATGGTGTCCAATTGCCCTAAGCAAAAACTCATATTTTTAGCTAACGGAGGTGTAAGGTCAATGTCAAAAGAAGACACAAGTTCTTTAAGGTACTACGAACACTCAATAAACGTTTAACAAAAATGTCAGCAGTATTGCTGGTCTTAAATTCTAATCTTTGCATAAGCCTGTACGAGGCATGGTCTTGACAATTTCCCGTGAATCTTCCAATCAATAGGTTTATCTTCTAAGATTCTCTGAAGAAGGACATAACGTACGTCGTCTCTGCATTTCCATTTTTTCCATGTCTTTTTTCCATCTTTAACCGTTTCCCTTATTCCACCTCCGATGACAAAGACTCTTCCGTTCGCAAGAACCAAACCAAAGTGAGTAACGTCGGTCTTGAACTGCTTTCTTTCTTGCCAAGTCTCCGTCTCAAAGTTAAATATTAGACAAGTATCTTCACCAAGCAAAATAACACATGTCTCCCAAAGTGCCGCTCGCATAAAGCGACGAGGGCTTGGCATTTGTGTAGTAAGGAGAGTGCACGTGTTCTGCTTAATGTCGAACATTTGTACATGTTCGACGTCTTTGTAGTCTTTGTCTGCACCACCGAAAATATAGAGTGAACTCCTGAAAGGAACACAGTTACCAGAGCTGTGGACACCGTGAACCAACTTTCCGATTGTGGAACATTGGTTAGTGACTGCGTCATAAGATTCAACGCTGTCGAGAACGCCTTCCTCAAAAAGTAGAAATTCTCCACAGAGAGCAAACGCCAGGGGGTTGTTACGTCGGTATCGAACATCCCCCACTCCTCCACAGATGTACATTATTTCACGGATAAAAGCTGCGCTGTGTCTACGTCGACCTTCAACTAAAGAAGCGCATTTCATCCACCCAGAAACCTCTTTGTATTTCCAGATTTCATCGACGTTGTCTCCTATTCCTGTAACGTACATCGCGTTACGGTAAGCGGCGGCGACTGCTTCGACCTCCATTGTACTCGGTATTTGTTCTTGTGTTGAGATTTCGTTTGGTCGATGTAGATTTATTTTGAAGACGTCATTTCTCACGTTCGGATCATCATCTAATCCAAGGACAACTGCGCAGTTCTCAAACTCTTTTGTGGTTTCTGTCAGATCAGTGAAAAGAAACAAATCGATGATGGATAGTTGAGCTGAACATGTACATTTTTTATTCTTTATTAATATGTATTTTCTTAGTTTTGGTAAGAATGCTGTCCGTACAACCTATTTTTACTGCAGCACATTTTGACATACTTGAAATGCTCAGTATTAGGAATCTTGATAATTATTTGCATATACATAGGCCTACATGATTACATACCTTCCCGCAAGTAGTAGACCAGGGAGCAAACTAGGCCAATTAGGTTAATTAATAGGTAATTAATTAATAGGCCACTAATTAATTAATAAACAGTGGAAATGCTTCGTTCAGGAGCTTCGTTCAGGAGCTTCAGGAGCATCAGCAGCAGGAGCACGAGGTCTTTTTCAATAATCAGTCGTTGGCCAGCGTGTGTTTTAAGACACACACACACATGTATACATGTATTGGTTGGTTGATTGACTAATTGATTGATTGATTGATTAACAGTGCAAATGTCCATCACAGGTGCAGCATCAGGAGCTGCACCAGGACCACGAGGTCTTTTTCAATAATCAGTCGTTGGCCAGCGTGTGTTTTAAGACACACACACCTGTATACATGTATACATTCATGTATACTTACATACATGTATACATACATGTATACATACACGCACACTGTGTGTGTGTCCAAACGTGACTTTCAGGTCAAGATTAAGGTTATCAGGTGCGTTTGGAATGAATGAATGGTTGGGTGGATGGGTATATTATTGAATTATAGGATTAGTGGACGAATGGATGGTAGATTGAAGGATGGATGGTAGATTGGAGGGTGGTTGGTTGGGTGAATGGATGTATTGGATGGATGGGTAGGTGTGGGTTTCAGTCTCTTGAGTCTCATATTCATGCAAGACTTAATTATGTAAACCACAATGGGCATCTGTCGGCGGGTACTCGCTTGCTTGATATCGGTTGTTTTTTTATATTTAAAATTTCTTTCCAACGTTGCTACGCTATCGCTACTTGAGGTAGATTCAAATCTGCAACCACCCGGTCACAAGGCACAGAACACATTGCTACACCACAGCGTCGTAACTTATCCAACGTCGCTACGCAGGGACTTGACGTAGATTCAAATCTGCACCCTCCGGTTTAAAGGCCCAGAACACATTGCTACACCACAGCGTCGTAACTTATCCAACGTCGCTACGCAAAAATGATAAACAGTAATAACACTCATTTTAGAATTTTATAACGCCCAGCCCATATCAAGCAAGTGAAAAGCTTCAATAACGTATGTTTATGTTTGCGATCTGTCCGTCCGGCAAGATGTCTGCGTTCTATCGCAGGTTTCTATTGATCCATCGCTAATTTATTCGGTTGTGCAATAGACGCAATATTCCTGCAGTCTACAATTTTGAGCCTGGCCATTGGTCTTAGGGAGCAAAATGTAGGTCATGAAGCAATTAAAAATTCACTTTTCGCTCCAATTAAGTCTCGTTCTAACGTTCCGGAAATGAACTCGTTAGTCTGACCTTTCAGGCCAACTATCCTTTTTTAACCGGTTGTAGTAAGGTGAGTGAGTAAGTAAGTAAGTAAGTAAATTGCAAGTATTTGGAATAAAATATCGAATAAGTAAGTATACGATCAAAAATTATGAAATGTTATTCACAGTTATTAATGTATTTCAAGATTTAAAATCATGCTATAGGATTAGCCTGTTTTTACTTAAATACGATCAACCTTCCTGCAAAGCCGTGTAATTTTCCCATTCATTTAGCCGGATAAGCGATGAAAATACAAATCAACTGGAAGCTGGATAAGCGATGAAAAGTAGATCAAACGAGAAGCTGGAATGTCGATGAGAACATAGTTCAAATCAAATAACTTTCAAATCAAATAACTTTATTAGAATAACACATTCAGTATACAGAACAATCAGGTTATGCTGTTAATTAAGTTAAGTTAAAGCATAAATTAAAGTTTGTCACAAATAAACAAATTTAAAGGAGATAATAATTAGTGCAATTCTAATAGGATGCCACTAAGGGCGTTAGCCCGCTTAGCTGTGGCACCCCAGTGTCACCGGCCGAGCAGCAAGATAAATGATAAGAGATAGTGATAATATGTTCCACATTGAATGGATCAAACTTAACTAACCTAACTAACAGTTTAATTGATATCTGAATCAGCTATGGTCTTAATAATTCAGCGCATTAGGTACCCTGCACACTTGGTCTTCACTATAGGTAGGCCTATTCACATCACTGTGCCAACAACTACAACAGACTTAATCAACCCGCCTGCTCAAAATAGCCGCATGACACATAGTTTACAAACCCCGATAACGACAAACCAGACATAGCAAGAATATGAACCTTCCAAAGACCAAGCCAGTAAGACTAAGCAACACCAAGTAGTTTATATACCGTAAATGGGACATTGTGGATTTCTATGTTTGGACGATAAGATGTGACTTGAGCAGCCTTTTAAATATATGTAGTTGCGTTATTAATTTTAGTTCAATGGGAAGGGCATTCCATGGCTTGGGTCCTATGCATTTGATAGAGAAACTCTTTGGATTTATACGTGCGAATTGAAATTCAAACGAGAAACTGGATTATAATTATTTCAATGTCCTCAACATAATTAATTACGCTAAAGGGTACGTTTACCAAAGGGTTTGAGTTATCGGAGAGAAGAAAGATCTCCACTAGATCTAATTGAAGCTTATAGATTATCAGTGAAAATGACCGGGGAAATTCCGTGTTTCTAAAAATAGATAATATCGAAAGCTTAACCTGGACACATCGCGATTAGGCCTAAGACAGTGTTGTAAAATATTTTCTAATTTTACCCGAATATTGGTGTCGGGCTTAGAAAATAAATTTTTAAAAAACCCAATCATAATAATACATTTGATAGAAGACTATAATTTAGCCTAAAGCGATGTTTTTCTATCTAAGAGCGTGTCTTAGCAGTCTTGTAAACATGAGAGTATATTTAGTTTAGGAGACAGCACAAATTTTCTTACAGAAATGCATAATTAATCACCAGGCCCTAATCAAGATTTAGAAGTTTCTATAGTCTTAGATAAAGATTTAAGTAAGTAAGTACATTCTTTATTAGCCTACACCATTACCAAACGCACAGCGCTTTACATACAATATTACAAGCAGAGGAAAGAAATTTATAGGATAGAAAAAACAGCGTTAGATCTAAAATGAAATAATAGCAATAGAGGCTAACTGCACAGCATCCTACCCAGGAAACCTTTAGGGTAAGGGAGTCAAATCTAGGGAAAACCAGATTATGAGAACGTGTCTTTAGAACTGCAGGTAGAAAGAAGGTCATCGAGGTGCAATAGGCCTATGTGGGATTCGGTCAACTGGCATTCTCTCTACATGTCCAAACCATCGGAGTCTTCGTTGAGCGACTTTGTCTATCAGAGTTGTTTTGATGCCTAATGATTGTCTTATGTCGTCGTTTCTTATTTTTTGGAGTCTTGAAATCCCCGCGATCTTCCTCAGCCAGTTTATTTGTTATTTGGCATAGAACGCTTATGTATATTCACTGAGAGTGTTTTATGGCCTTCAATCTGTTAGGAGTAGGCCTACCATGTGTAATACCTCATTGGAAAGCTTGTGCATTCAGGTTGCTAGAAATAGCCTCATTTGGCGTGTTTCCCATACCGGGTAGTGATTTCGATGCGTTTAAAGTTAAATACACTGAAACTTTGCAATTTATGTTGAGTTTGTAGCAATACATTCTAAAATTCATATCTCTGGAACGAATAAAGATAGAATAATAATTTTTTTGACATTTAAAACAGAAATTACTGTTTATCATTTTAAGTCTAAAATAGGCTATATCATGCTAACTTTTTGGACAACAGCCCCCTTTTGCCAGAGTAAAATAACGTCTAATGCGCTCAGCCTAGCTCTAGTGTAGATTTATCAAACTTTCATTTTCAACCCAAGTGTTAAACGAATCGTTATATCCTAACCATTTAACAAATGATTTGTTTCCACGTGTTCTTATGATCTTTTCGATCCTAAAGACTTCCTGAGTCGTTTTCTGTAATTCTTGCTCGTAAAATGACCCTTGAATCTGTTCTCCGTTTAAATCTGTTATCTTATAGGTCGGAGGATCGGTGTATTGAATTTTTGTCACAGTAAACACCTCTTCCGTCCATCTAGGCGTAAAGCCCGCCTCAAAGAATTTCTTCTTTTTAGAAATTCTGACTTTATCGCCTATTGAAAATTTCGGTTTATTAGGCGGTTTTGGATTCAATCCGCCATATAAATTTTTCCATACAGTGGTCTCATTTATCTTTATACTCGCTTTTATTGGAGTCATTTTTATGGAAGAATGTCTAGTGTTGTTATAACGAGCAACCATATTTTCTAAGACATCGATATATTTCCTAGTCGAATTAGCTGTGAAATATTTGAACATCTTCTCCTTCATCGTTCTGTTCCAACGTTCGATAACGGATGACTTCTCTTCATTTTCAATAGAGTAAATCTGGAATCCAATTGATTTCACGTTTTTATTATAAAACTCCTTACCCTTATCGACCCACAGTTTCTCGGGTTTTCGTCCGCTACTGGAAAGTATTTTGGTGAAAGCATCGAACACAGATTTTCCGGTCTTATCTTTTATCGGGACAAGCCACCCGTATTTTGAAAATATATCGATAACACTTAATAAATATTTAACGCCATTGTTATATTTCGCGAAAGATTGCATGTCTATGAGGTCTGCAGCCCAAGTGTCGTCAACACCTTTAACGTAAACCTTCCTTTTAGTAAAATGTCGTATTACCGGTTTATGCAATTGTTCGGCGAGTTCATCCGTCCATTTTTGAGACGGTTTAACAGCTGGCTTTGAATCGGAAGTACCGGTACCTAAACCAAGATTGGCTTTTGTCATCAAAATAGGTTTAACTATCGCTCTTTCGACACGCTCACGTAATGTAGGATTAGATATATTATTTAATTCATTTACCATTACTCTGTCGGCGGCATTTCTAGCAGCGGTATCCGAATACTGGTCATAAGCCAAATCATGAGAGTATGCTGCTCTATCGACTCTGTCCACTGGTTTACTCCAGTCTTTGGGGAGCCGTCAGGATTCAATCTTAAATCTAATCTAGTTCCTGGTCCCGTAAACGAATGTCCTGGAAGATGCAATTCTCCAGGAAATTTTGACCACGGCAGTTTTATATTCTTAGTAGCTGAATTTAAAGACCCAACTAGATCGCCTCCTGTTTTGGCAGCGGAAACAAATCGAGTTTTAGTTTTTCCGCAGTCGGAACATACGGCTCTAATCATAGGTCTTTTATTTTTACTGACAATATTTTGAATATTTCTCGATTCGGTTTCTCTCTTGCACTTTACGCAATACATCTGTTCCATATACATTTTAATATAAAACTATTTTTATAATTAAAAAAGAAATGGAAGTTAAAGATTTATCTTGGAACGACGAGACATCTAAAAGATTTAATAACCCGTTATTACCTAGAAGTATAAGGGGTCTGATCGTTGGGAAGTCTGGATGTGGTAAGACTACGCTATTATTAAATTTACTTTTGAATCCAGGATGGTTAGATTACGACAGCTTACAGGTATTTGGAAGATCTCTCTTTCAACCAGAATATAAAATACTTAAAAAAGCATTCGAAGAAAAGTTATCGAAAGAAGCAATTGTCAATTTGTTTGGTTGTCAAGACGAGATTGCAAGGTTAAATGTATCGCCAGCATTAGTCGTTGAAGAAATGGCTAAAAGCACAGTTAAAAAATCCGATATGAACTGTCGATTCTTTGAAACTTCGGAAGAAGTGCCCGATCCGAGAGACTTGAATCAGCATAAAAAGAACTTGATGATTTTCGACGATTTACAATTAGAAAAACAAAACAAATGTGAATCGTATTACATCAGAGGAAGACACAGTAATGTTGATTCGTTTTACCTCGCACAAAACTACTTCAAACTGCCTAGACAGACCATCAGAGAGAATTCAAACTTTATCTGTTTATTTCGTCAAGACCTTAAAAATATTAATAATATATACAACGATCACGTAGGCGTAGATGATATGCCTAAAGACGAATTTGTAAAACTGTGCAAAACTGCGTGGGAGCGTCCGCACGGATTTGTAGTGATAGATTTAACCAGTAAAAAGAACAACGGTAAGTATAGTAGTGCGTTGGATACATTTTATATGCCTTCAGCATAAGCCTTCAGCTTCTTCATAAGTTATATATTATATATATTATATATATATAAAATGGAAGCGCGATTGGAAAAGATAGTTCTCAACACAGAAAAGATCGCTCGTAACACGGAGCCTAAAGAGTCATTCAGCATTTTGGTGAGCGAAAGGAGCACGCAAATTAGAACTAAATTTAATCCTCTGATTCAACTTGACAAAAACAAAAAGTATGAAATGTGTCTTGTTAATTTAGAGACTTATTTTTCCTTCCCGAATATATATTCTTTAAACAACAAATTTGCGTATTCGCCGGATAATGGTAAAACGTGGTTTACTATAGAAATCCCAGAAGGGAGTTACGAAATCGTAGATATAAACGAACACATTCAGAGAATCATGAAACAATCAGGACATTATGACGAAACGGGAGATGCGTACTGTATAACGTTACAAGCGAACAACAATACTTTGAAATCGGTGTTAGATATCGGTGCTAACTATCAGGTTAATATGACAATCGAGAACTCGATTAGAACTGTTTTAGGATTTAATAGCCGAGTGTATTCAGAAGGATATAACGAATCCGAGAACATAGTAAATATTATGAACGTAAATAGTTTGAGAGTAACCAGTGACGTAATAGGATCTTCGTACTCTAACGGAACAACGGAAAACATTATATATTCCTTTTTCCCGAATGTAGGTCCCGGATACAAGATTATAGAAGTGCCCGTTAATTTAGTATATCTTCCTATTACGCTATTTACGATTTCGGCTATGGAATCAAAACTCACAGATCAAAATGGAAAACTAATCAACCTTCGAGGAGAGGAGTTGTCGATCAGGTTTAAAATTAGAGAAGTGTGAAAATTAATTATCGTGGTATTAAAGTTTTTAATTTCAATTATATATATAAAATGAGTCGATATACGAATACAAAAGTTAATGTTTCGGATGGACAAAAAGACAAAATTAAACGCGCAGTTGAAGCAGGGACAGGAACGAGTATAAGACTAACTCACGCAGATCTATCCGGGGAACACGTCTTAGCTCTTACACGAGCACAAATTAATAAAATGGCGAAAGCATATCAGAATGGGACTGGTACTATGCTCAAAATGAGTAAAACGCAAATACACCATAATATGAAAGTCGAAGGTGGTTTTCTTCCAGCGTTATTACCACTTCTAGCTACAGCTGGAAAATTCCTTCTTTCTAGTGTTCTGCCAAGTCTTGCAACTGGAGCTTTAAGCGGATTAGCGAGTACAGGTGTAAGTAAGTTAATGGGATCTGGTGTTAATGGAAGTGCTTTATACATAAAGAAAGGAGGAAGAAGCTACAAGATAGTTCCGCACGCAGCAGGTCTTTACCTGAAACCATGGTCAGGGTCGGGATTAGACGGTGTAGGAGAAGGACTGTACATGCGCAGAGGTTCTGGATTTGTCAATGGTTCAGGATTGATTCTTGGAAACGACAATCCTATTTCAAAAGTACTTTCTAGTATCCCAATCCTTGGTCCGCTTCTTGGAATGATTCTGTAAAGGTTTTAATATATATATATATAAATAATATAATATATATATAATGTCGCGATACGGTATGCCAATGCACAAGTTTATAACAAAACGCAATTCTCCGAGCAGAGTTAGAACTCGACCAGAATCAGTATTTTGGTTGCCTAAAGAAGTAACGCATCGGGCTATAAGACAACCGGGCTCACAGCGTTGGGAGATTTTCGCACAACGAGCGATCACAATTCAACCCAGATCGTCGGTCTCGCAAGAGCTAGGATTTGGCGTTCGACTAACTAGGGGAGTCTGTCTAGTCTCGCTTAGACAGGCGCTTAAAGAAAAGAAATGTAGCTTGCAAGACTCAACCATTTGCGAAGATGTAGAAGACATTGTTATTACTATTCAAAACAATTCCGATTCTGTAGTTATCATTAACGAAAAAGATTCGCTATGCTACATTAATTACCACGTTTAAATTTTTAAAAATCTTAATAATAATAATAATAATGGAATTTAAACAAGTGGAAAATTCAGCCCAATCGTATCGTTTTAAAAAAATTAACGAAATTCAAAAAGAAATCGAACAAGAACGCGATAAAAGGATCGCCTTAAGTACAAAGTATCGTAGGAACATAAGAATGATTAGCATTATCGACAACGCTCTGATAGTAACTGTGATGGGGCTCAGCAGCTCGGGCCTGGCAGCTCTTGCTACTGTAATTGCAACTCCGGCCATAGCGATAGCAACAGGTACGGCAGTAGGTGTAGGATTGTTAATTATTGTCGGAGGACAAGTTAGTAAGAAGCTTGCACTGAAATTGACAAAGCACGAAAAGATTAAAACGTTAGCCGAAGCAAAACTAAACACAATCAGTAGCCTTATTTCAAAAGCTCTTGTGGACGACAATATTTCAGACGTTGAATATTCGCTAATTCTAAGCGAGTTTGTGAAATTCAACGATATGAAAGAAAAAATTAAAAATAAAACCAAAGTTAGCACAGAAAAATTAACGTTTAACGAGAACGTTTTAACGGGAACGTAAATTAAACGTTCGAAATCAACGTTCGAATTTACGTTCGAATTTACGTTTAAAAAATATAGCTATAAGCTTATATAAATAAAATATAATGTCGTTTCTAAAGATAACCGATCCCGCAAAAAGAGATTTTATCGTTGAGGAGTTTCTGAAATCGAAGAAGAATATTCGACAAAACTTTTTATCCGAGAGATTAGGAGACATCGGACTACAACGAGAATTAACGAGATTGTACAAACCAATAGTCGACTCGCAATCAACAATTTCAAAAGAACAAAAGGCTTTGTTATCTACTATAAAAGAAAACTCTGCAGAGACAGCTAACGCTTTAAAAGCGCTTCCCGCTTCTATTTCGACATCGTTAAAAGCCATTCAGTTTCCTCAATACCCTTCGATACAGGCTTACGGAGAAGACCCGGTAGGCCTAGAAGATATAAAAACCTTAGAACTAGGAGATATTGCGGTGAAGTACCTGCAACAATACGCGTCCGATAAAAAGACGGTAGACACAACGTTCGGAATAAACTCTAAAGACGGCCAATTTTATATAGGCGACAGTCCTATATCGATCGACGGCAATAACGTGACGGTAGGCGATAGGCCTAAGATATACGAAGGAACTCCAGGACTTTGGGAATTATTAACGATTGCCAAACCGGACGAGTCGATTTTCAATGCAAACGATCGGGAAGAATATGCCGAGATTCTGAAGATAACGAATGCTATGAGGCAGCCGAAAAATCCAAGTAAACCAAAATCCTCTAGGAGCTTAAAATATAAAAATATTATTAAACCGATATGGGACTCGATGATGTCAAAGGCGCAAGGTAAAGGAATAGGCCTACAGCGTATCGTTATTCCTCAAGATCCTAATGCATTAATAGAAATGTTATCTCTGCGAATGGCCAGCTTCGAGGCGGGGAATACGGGTGTGAGAAATGAGATAGTTGGTATATGCGACGAGTTACTAAGACAAGGAGCGATAAATAAAAATGAATATAAAAATATAATGCTATTAATATAAAAAATGTTAGTAGTTACTAAAAGAAGGTATAAGAAACAATACGTTATCGGAGGGGCGGGAATATTCGATATTGTTGCGGGTTTTTTCAAGAAACTATTTACGTCGAATGCGGCTAAACAAATAGCGTCCACCGCTCTCAGCGTAGGAAAAGATGCGGCTAAAGACATCGGGCAGAAAGCGCTGGATGTTGGCAAAACTGTCGTTGCTGACGCCGGGAAACGATTAGTCGATAAAGCGGTTGCTAAAATTATGAGTCCCAAAAATTTACCGACTACAAGTTCAGCTGCTACGGAACTCGCTTCACAGGCGCTTTCAGCGCTTCCAGCGCTTTCAGCGTTCCAACCGCAGCTGAACGAAGGTAAGGACTTGCTAACTCAAGAAAGTAAAGACGTGCTAACTAGACTTATTAACGACGGAACGCGTTCGAAGAGTACAAATATAAATAATTTAATGATGGGGCACGGTATGAATTCCAATGCAAAGAGCGCTATTAGAATTCAAGATCTCGTTAGACGTTTAAACGGAGCTGGATTGAAAGTTGCATAGGTTATTTATATTTAAATAAAATAAAATCATATATTATTAATAAAAAAATGCAATCAGATATACTAATATTCACGGAACAACCTTTGACGGACGAGAGTATCGAACGATACGAATTTCACGAGTACGAACCTACTGCGAGAACGAATCTAAACACAACGGGTGAGATTCGTATCAATATCGAGCTCCAAGACTTGTTCAGCCACCCTTCAGAATCCTATTTGCTATTCGAAGGAAGACTTACTAAAGCGGATAATACCGCATACGTTAATGCCGATGCAGTGGCTGTTACGAATAACGGGCTAATGCATCTATTTAGCCAAATATCGTATTCTCTATCGAATCAAGAAATAGAAACGTTATTTCACCCGGGTCAAGCTACCACGATGCTTGGATTGCTAAAATACCCAAACGATTTTCAAATGGCACAAGGTTTAAATCAGCTGTATTACAAAGACGGTGCCGCAACCGTTAATGCTAATGTAGGGTTTGCGGTCAGACAACAGTATCTTATTCGAAAACCAACTGCTAAGGGAACGTTCAGTTTTATAGTTGCATTAAAGCATATCTTCGGTTTTTGCGATGATTACGACAAGATTGTTTACGGTTTGAAACATACGCTAACGTTAGTGCGTAAAGCCGACGACGATGCTATTTTTAGAGGTCACGATGCAGCGGCTGGAAAAGTTGCAATAGAAAAGATATCGTGGTTTATGCCTCACGTTATTCCATCCGATATGGAAAAAATGCAGTTATATAAAACGATCGAATCGAAAGCATCGTTGGCCGTCGCCTATCGCGCTCGTCAATGCGACACCATAACTGTTCCTCAGTCGACTACTTTCAGTTGGAGACTTAGTGTCAAGACATCTCCGGAAAAACCGAGGTATATAATCGTAGGATTTCAGACAAGTCGTGACGGGAATCAAGAACATAATCCGTCGATCTTCGACCATTGCGATCTTACATGTACGTAATGATGAATCAGGAAAGATACCCGGCTGTGGACTACAACCTATCGTTTCCTAATCAACAATTCTCGAGAGCGTACCGAGCAGCGGCAACGTTTAGCGAAAAATTCTACGGAATGGATCAGTTGATAACGCAGAGTAATATAACACCGAGTGATTATAAAGAACTATATCCGCTAATGATTTTCGACGTTAGCAAACAATCTGAGCGATTGAAATCGTCGGTCGTCGATATTCAGATCAAAGCTATATTTAATACGGCAGTGCCGGCCGAAACCGAAGCTTATGCTATCGTAATTTCGGACAAGTTGCTAGAGTTTCAGTCGGACGGGCAGAAGCTAAACGTCGTCTACGGTAGGAGCTCGTCTTAAATCGCCGCGATTTAAATGCTAAATGCTAAGGGTGAAGGCTATGAATAAAATTTCTTTTTTTTCTTAAACATACATAAAGAGATGTTTACTTATACTAGTAATAAGAAGATGAAACTTCCAGAGCTGAGAAGCTTACTGGTCCAGCACAACGTTAAGGGTTGTGCTCATCTCAACAAGCCCGAGCTTACAGCTCTATTGAGCGCAATGGAGATTTGTGTTCAAGATAACTCAGAAAAAGAGCAACTAGAGAAACTAGAGAGACGACAAAGGCAAGAACTGCAGAAAGAGCAGCAGAAAGAATATCGGAAAGCATATCAGATAGAATATCAGAAAGGATACTGGAAAGAATATCGGAAAGAACGAATACTTAAAAGAAACTACCAGGAAGGCGCGTATGATAGAACGAGGTATATCAGAAATCAGCCGAGAAAAGTAGAAATCTTAGACCTAGAAACCGGTGATGTTGTCGTGTATCCGTCGATGTACAAAGCAGCTAAGGCGCACGGGCAAAACGCACCAATAATACAATGGTATAATGGAAAAGTATGGAGAAATAGATACAAAATTAAGGTGTACGATAGCATTAACGACAAAACTATCGATTCCGTTGTGAATGAGCTGTGAGATTTTGGGAAAAAATAAATAAATAAAAAATTAAACATAAATAAATATTTGTGTTTTTCTTAAACAACACTTAAAGGAATGAATATATATATGTATATATAAAGGAATGGACTACAAGTTGAAAACTGTAAAAGAATTGAGAGTCATGGCAAAACGGAGCGGCTTGGTCGGATATTGGAAACTGCGAAAAGCGGATCTGATTGCTGCTATGAGCAATAATAAAAACTTGCTCGACTCTCCAGTTCCCAATATTCGAACCCCAATTCTTACTCCGACCAAGTTCGTTTCCAAGCCAAATAAAGTTCTCAGTGAGTTGAAAACTAAGGTTAGGTCGAATATTAATTCTTTTGCGGATTGGTTAGTTAGTTACATACCTCCTAAAGTGAAGAAACCTGTGAACGAAAGATTGGAATCGTTTAAGTCGAAAATAAAGAGTCTCTTTGCTAAAATCAATACAAAGAAGTTTGAAATTCGAAAGACTGCATCGGCTATTAAAGGATTCACTAAACAATACACTATCGATGGTTCTTCTGGAATCGATGCCGTGTCTTTTCTTAACGCCGTTAGACCGCAGGTTTTTAGTCTGTTGTCAAAAAATCGTCAGGTTAAGGTTCAACTCGTTCTTACATGTACCATGGAGCGCGTTGATATGAAATCTGGAGAAGAAGAATCCGCGAATGTTCCATTCGTCTCGAAGACTGAAGTTATTTTAGATGCCACCGATATTAACGAAATATACAATAATGCGATAAATAAGATCCCAGAGACTATGGCCAGTTTTCAGATGCGGGGAAGTAATTGGAGATTCGTGAATGTTGTAAAGTTAGATGTCAATACTGCTGTTTATAAACCACTGAAAGGCAGTTCTTACATTCCGTTGCCTACAGAACTATCTAGCAAAAAGGCTATAATCAATATGAAGAATAATGACGAGCAATGTTTCAAGTGGTGCATTACTAGAGCATTAAATCCAACTGACAATCATCCCGAAAGAATTACGAAAGAATTAATCAAACAATCGAAGCAACTCGATTGGAGCGGTATCGAATTTCCGGTTGCTGCGGATGCTAATATAATAAGCAAGTTTGAGAGAAATAATAATATCAGCGTTGACGTATTCGGTTATGAAAATAAGATAGTATTCCCAATTTATGTGTCGAATCAACGGGATGAGAGGCCCAAAGTTTCTATCGTTGAACTATTGCTTATTTCCGACGGAGATAAGAAACATTATTGTTGGATAAAGAATTTCAACAGATTGATGGCTTCACGAACGGAAAAGTCAACTACTTCAATGCACTATTGTAGAAGATGTTTAAACGGTTATACAAAAATAGAAGCGCTTAATAAACATACCGAGTACTGTTCGCAGAACGCCGCTCAAAAAATAGAAGTCCCAGAACCGGGAACTACGATAGGTTTTAAAAATTATAATAGGTCGATGAGAGTTCCCTTTATCGTTTATGCAGATTTCGAATCTTTCATCAAACCTATAGCCACATGCCAGCCAGATCCTCGCGTGTCTTACACCGAGAAATACCAAAAACACACGCCTAGCTCGTTTTGTTATTACGTAAAATGCTTCGATGATATATTATATCAACAAGATCCTGTAACGTACACGGCCGAAAGCGAAGACGATGATATCGGTCAAATATTCGTAGAGAGTCTCGAAGAGACTATAAAACGAATATATAATCAGTTTAAATTTCCGAAGAAGATGATATTTACTCCACACCTTGTCACCTTGTGCTGTCGATTCGTTGAATCCTAGCGACTGTCATGGTCAACCTTCTCCATGTGCTCCGATTTCTCGTTGCCTCTCTCAGCTCCGAGATGTTCATCTTCAATGGCTCCTGTATCTCGTCCATCCATCTCCTCCTTGGTCGTCCTCTCCTCCTTCTGCCCTCCACACGCCAACATCATCTCCTTTTCCAGCCCATCTGCACGCATCACGTGTCCAAAGTATGACATCTTCTGCCTGGACGCTCTCTGCCCCAACGTCAAACTCCCTCTCCAGTGTCCTATTTCTTCCAGGATATCCTCGTTAGTTCTCTTCTCAGTCCAAGAAACCCTCAACATTTTCCTCCAGATCCACATTTCACATGCCTCAATTTTCTTCTCCAATGCCTTGGTTTTTGTCCATGTTTCGCATCCGTAAAGCACCACTGGTAAGATCATTGCTTTAACAATTCTTGTCTTCGTTCCCAAACTCACTGATTTGTCCTTCCATATTTTTTCCAGTCCCTGCGTTGCCGTCTTCCCCAATGTAATTCTCCGTCGTATTTCTCGTTCGCATCCACCTTCACTCTCCATCATGGCCCCCAAGAAACAGAAGCTTGATACCACCTCTATCTCCTCTCCATCTACCTCAAAATAACTCCATTTCTCAGTGGTCATTATCTTCGTCTTTTTTATATTAAAGTACATTTCTGCTTTCTCGCTAGCACATTTTAGCCTTCTGATGTTATCCTTCAGTTTCTCCTTTTTTTCCGCCAGCAGTGTTGTGTCGTCCGCATACCTTAAATTGTTCACTATCCTTCCAGCTATCCTCACACCCTCCGCCTCATCATCAAAACCTGCCTCCCTCATTATCCTTTCTGCATATAGAATGAATAGGTATGGTGATAGTATACATCCCTGTCTGACCCCTTTCTTTATTCGAAAACTTGAAGTGTCGCCATGTTCTGTCCTGACCACCGCCACCTGATTGCCATACAGGTTCTTGAGGAGAGTTATCAGATGCATGGGTATGCCCATTTCACTCAGTGTTTTCCACAGCAGAGCATGATCAACGCAGTCGAATGCCTTGCTGTAATCTATAAAACAAAGATGTACCTCTTGTCCATATTCCCTCTGCCTTTCCATTATCCATCTTAGGTTTGCAATATGGTCTCTTGTGCCTCTCCCTTTTCTAAATCCTGCTTGATTTGCCGGCAGCTCTCTCTCTATCGTGTCTTCCATCCTTTTGTGGATAATCTTTAGGAGTATCTTGCTCGTATGAGATATTAGCGCAATGGTTCTGTAGTTCTCGCATTCCTTAGCATCTCCTTTTTTAAAGATGGGTATAAAGATCGATGTTTGCCAGTCCTTCGGCCACTCCTCAGTCTCCCAAATCTATTTACTCCAGATGACCGAAAAAAGTTTAAGGAAACTACTTTATGTCATATCTGTGGAGAGGCGTTGGGTACAGATCGGGTTCGAGACCACTGTCATTTGAGCGGTAAATTCAGAGGTGCCGCTCATAATGGTTGTAATCTAGACTATAAAGTTCCGAAGTTTTTTCCAGTAGTATTTCATAATCTGTCCGGATACGACAGCCATCTGTTCGTAAAAAAATTGCGAGGTGATCAGAATGAGAAAATTAAATGCATTCCTAATAACGAAGAGAAGTACATATCGTTTAGCAGAGAAGTGATCGTCGATAAGTTTCTAAACAATGAAGGGAAAGAAATTAACGTTAAACGTGAATTGCGATTCATCGACAGTTATAGATTCATGGCCTCGAGTCTTGACGCTTTATCGAAGAATCTGACGAAAGAACAATGTAAAAATCTTGGTGCGTTATATTCTGGGAAACAGCTCGATCTTTTACTTAAAAAAGGAATTTACCCGTATGATTACGTTACTTCCGTCGATAGATTTAACGAAACCGAACTACCTCCCAAGTCCGCATTTTATTCGCGGCTCAATGATTCAGATATTAGCGACGAAGATTACGATCACGCCAAAAATGTATGGAATGCATTCGGATGTAAAACGTTTAGAGAATACCACGACCTGTACAATGTTTCGGATGTTCTACTCTTAGCCGATGTTTTCGAAAACTTTAGAGACGTATGCATGAAGAATTATCGGCTTGATCCCGCATGGTATTACACTTCTCCGGGACTGGCCTGGGATGCCGCTTTGAAGTTGACCGGTATAAAGTTGGAGTTGTTGAGCGATTACGATATGATTCTGATGATTAAGCAAGGAATAAGAGGAGGAATCAGCACAATTTCGAATCGTTATGGGAAAGCCAACAATAAGTATATGACGGCGGATAAATTCGATAGCAGCGAGCCTTCGTCATATATAACTTATCTAGACGCTAATAATTTATACGGTTGGGCGATGAGCAAGCCTTTACCGACTCGTGGATTTAAATGGATGAGTGAAGCCGAGCTAAATAATTGGAATTTATTGGGATCGTGTATATTGGAAGTGGATTTGGAATATTCTGAAAAATTGCACGATCTCCACAACGACTACCCTCTGGCTCCCGAGAGCATCTCGTCGGAATTTACATATAATATACCAAAACTAATTCCAAACTTGAACGATAAAAAGAAGTACGTGGTACATTACGAAAATTTGAAGTTGTACGAAAGTCTCGGGTTGAAAATCGCGAAAATTCACAGAGGGATACTATTCGAAGAAAGCCCTTGGTTGAAATATTATGTAGACCTAAACACAAACTTGAGAACGAGTGCCACAAATAACTTTGAGAAAGACTTTTTCAAATTGATGAACAATAGCGTCTTTGGAAAAACTCTTGAAAGGATCGAAAATCATGTAGATATAAAATTGGTATGTCACGAGAAGGAAGCTATCAAGCTAGCAGCAAAAACGAATTATGACCGCCTGACGATTTTCGACGAGAATCTAATCGCCGTTCACATGAAAAGGTGGAAGTTGTTTTATAATAAACCGATATATCTAGGCATGTGTATATTAGACTTAAGTAAAACTTTGATGTACGACTTTCATTACAATTTTATACGGCAAAAATACGGCGATAGAGCTAAATTGTTATTCACCGATACAGATTCGTTGGCATATGAAATACAAACAGAAGATTTTTACGAGGATATCGCCGAAGACGTTGCGGTTCGATTCGATACGAGTGATTACCCTGAAGATCACCCATCGGGTTTAAGAAGCGGAATGAACAAGAAAGTAATCGGTATGTTCAAAGATGAATCAGCAGGAAAACAGATTTTCGAGTTCGTAGGTTTAAGGGCCAAGTTGTACTCGTATAGAATGGATGGTGAAGATCATAAGAAGTGTAAAGGCATTAAGCAAAATGTTGTTAAGAAAACGATAACTCACGATGATTACAAAAACTGTCTGTTTACCAAGAGAGAACGACTAAGAAAAATGAACGTTTTTAGATCGTATCATCACGAAATTTATACCGAACAGGTAAATAAAGTTGCATTATCCGCGGATGATGACAAACGAGTAATAATGGAAGACGGCATTCATACATTAGCGTACGGACATTACTCGTTACGCTGCGCACATAAAGAATCTATTCGTTGATTATAAAATGAGTTTTAGAAGTGTTACAGAAATCGACGTTTGCGGAGTCGTGTTACCGAATGTTCCTTTGTCGAATATACAACTGCTAGACGCCGCTAAGAAGAAACTAAATATCACAAACTTCAGAGGCGTGTTCCTACGAGACGAGTTGCCCGAGAGACCGAGTAGGCCTACTAACGAGAGCGGCATTCTTAACCTAGATAAATCTAGTGGAAGCGCGACACATTGGGTGTGTTGGATCAAGAAGAAAGGCGAAATTTCGGCGAAATATTTCGATGGCTATGGTCTCCCTCCACCTACCGAGCTACTGAAATATTTACGTCGTCCGGTTTATTATAACAGCGAACGAATACAGCCCGATAACGAAGTGTTTTGCGGTCATTTGTGCTTGTACGTGTTGAAAATGATGGACGATGGCGCTAATTTTCAAGAAGTTATAAACGGTTTGTTTTAATATATATAATATACCATATATATTATATATATTATAAAATGCCTGTGGATAAATTCGGACATACTGATGTTGGATATTCGGAAAGAGTAATTGCCGGAGGAGTTACACTGTCTCAAGCAAATGCTACTTTCCTTCGTATGGATGGAACAAACGCTGCAACCGAGAATATTAATTTGGATTCTCATAAACTTGTCAACGTGTTAGATCCTACTAATTCCCAAGATGGTGCTACCAAATATTACGTAGATAATGCTCATAAAAAATGTTATCTCGGATATATACCTAATTTAGAAACCGACGAGAGTAGTACCGGATTCGTCGCTAGTGCCAGTTCACACATAGACGGATATCGAGCGTACGGAGCGTTTAATAGTCTTAACGCGGATGGTTTGAACGGATCTTGGGTTTCTAGTGAGGCTTTAAATAGCTGGTTACAGATAAAATGTCCCGAGCCGGTAAAAATTTGGCGAATCGCGTTGAAAGCCATCGATAATGTATATAGAATAGACACGGCGTCTTGGACCATATCAGGGCGCAACAATGACGATTCGACATTTACGAGGTTATTAACGTCAACGACTCCGTTATTGAGAACTGCAACTGCACCGTCATTTTTCAATATTTCAACGAATACTGCGTATCAGTATTACAGATTTACGAAAACACCTATTCCCGGTCAGATTAACGTAGGACTTCATAGCATACAATTATACATATACGATACTTAAATCGTGGTAGGCTATTCAGCCTCCTTTGAGCTCATGAGCTCACCCAACGGTTTATTTTATCATGAATAAAATATATATACATTGTATATATATATATTATAAAATGCCTGTGGATAAATTCGGACATACTGATGTTGGATACTCTGAAAGAATAATTGCCGGAGGAGTTACATTGTCTCAAGCAAATGCTACTTTCCTTCGTATGGATGGAACAAACGCCGCGACCGAGAATATTAATTTAGATTCTCATAAACTGGTCAACGTGTTAGACCCTACTAATTCCCAAGATGGTGCTACCAAAAATTACGTAGATATTAATAGCGGTGTAAATAAAGTTTCTAAGACTGGTGACGTTATGACCGGCAATCTATTTTTAAGTGTGGGCTCGGATCGTCAACGTAATATGGGGTGTAAGGATCTACGCGGAAACAAACTGTTTGCTTTGATACTGGGTAATCTGTTAAACAAAATAGAAGGTTATTTAAACCAACCTATAACGTTACAATCGATCGAAGGTTTCTTGTGCAAAGTGGGAACGGAAAATATAATTCGATTCGGTAAATCCTCCAGTAACCATAAAATCGATGTTTACCAAGATATCGTTATGAGACAAAAATCTATTACCGATTTAAAAGACCCCGTTAATCCTCAAGATGCCTCCACTAAAAATTATGTAGATAACGCTCTTAGTAGAGCGGATAATAATGCTCTTAAAAAATGTCATATCGGATACATACCTATTTTGGAGGCTGACGAAAGTGTTACCGGATTTATTGCAAGTGCTAGTTCAATTGTTACTGACAAGTATCCAGCGTATGGAGCTTTCAATAGTTTACTCATTTAAATTGTCGTGGAATGAACCATAAACTTGCAGATATTGCTCTCTTGTTAACCCAGACAAATACCTCCATTCTGGCTTTAACTGAAACCTGGCTTGACAGTGACCTTGCCACTACAATCTCGATACCGGGCTACTACTTCATCCACAGGGCGAGGGAATTTGCCAGGGGTGGAGGTGTTGGCTTTTTCATCAGATCTGACATTGTCTCTGAAATCATAGAGGCAGACTGGTCCAGACCTAACTGTAATTCCTATGAATGTCTGTTTATTAAGTTACCCCAATCTGCCAATAAGGACATCATAATAGGTACCATTTATCGCCCGCCAGGACAACCAATAAATGACTTTGTTACGGACTTTGATAGGACCTTATCTCACTTAGGTAGGTTAAACAATAGGACTTTTTTAGCTGGAGACTTTAATATTAACCTCCTTCGCCACAGTGATCACCCTGCCACTGAGAACTTCTATAACTCCATGTCATCCTACAAGTTCATCCCCACAATACTTCGGCCTACAAGAATCACCGAATCTTCTGCGACTCTTATAGATAATGTATTCTCCAACTGTTCTAACCTTAATCAAGATTCTTGCATCTTAATTAATGATATATCTGATCACTTACCCATTTTACTGTTTACTGACTTACAACCTCTCTTATACTCCTCTCCAACTTCGTCATTACAACGTAACTTTACCTCCTCGGCCAAAGATACCTTTTGTAATTCCCTCCTAGAAACTGATTGGACCTTTGTTGAAAATCTTTCCTTTAGTGATGGCCCGGATAAGGCCTACCATGCTTTTATTACTACTTATAAACATCTGTACGACTCTGCTTTTCCCCTTACTCCAACTACAAACAAGGGCCACCACAAGTTTAAACAGCCATGGATGACAAAAGCTCTCCTAACTTCTTGTAAAAGAAAATCCCGCTTATATAAAAAATACCTGAGGAACCCTACTGATTCGAACAAACGCCTCTTCACCCAATACCGTAATAAGTTTAAACAAGTTAGAAAGGAGAGTGAAGCCAATTTCTATGCTGAACGTTTCTTATTGTGTGAAAATAATCTCAATCAAACATGGAAAATCATTAAGCAAATTCTAGCATCTAGTATAGACTCCCGCTTCCCGGAATCGTTCCTTATAGGGAAGGAAAAAATTCAGGACCCTGGTGAGATTGCTGATGCTTTTAATAGTTACTTTACAACAGTCGGCTCTACCTTAGCAGCTAAAATCCCCAAAACACTTACCTCCTTTGATGCATTTATGCCCACTTCACCCGGGTGTTCCTTTGGCATACTTCCTACCACTGAACTCGAGGTTGTCGATGTTACCAAACTATTGAAATCCTCGGGTTCTAGGGGTCCGGATGACATTAGTCCCACGATAGCCAAATTATCCATCACAGCTATCGCTGCCCCTCTCACTTGTATAATAAATTCTTCATTCTCCTCGGGACAAGTACCTGATGATCTTAAAATTGCCAAAATTATTCCCATCTATAAGTCTGGTGAAAAAAATAAATTAAACAATTATCGACCAATATCTATTCTGCCTTTCTTCTCAAAAATAATTGAAAAACTGATGACCAACAGACTCACTAACTTCCTTGTAAAATTTAGCTTATTATCTACAACCCAATATGGATTTCAACGTGGTCTCTCTACGTATATGGCTTTACTCGATATGCAATCCAATATTATAGAAGCAATGGACCACAATAATTATTCCCTGGGCATCTTCTTTGACCTCTCCAAGGCCTTCGATACGGTCAATCATAGTATATTAATAAGTAAACTTGAACACTATGGCCTTCGAGGGATAAGCAAATCCTGGTTTATGGATTATCTTAGTAAAAGAACACAATATGTCCAGTATAAGGGAATAAATTCCCAAGTTCTAGACATTACCTGCGGGGTTCCTCAAGGATCAATACTTGGCCCTCTACTTTTCCTGCTATACATTAATGACTTGTCGATGACCTCATCTATTCTCAAATTCATATTATTCGCTGACGATACAAATGTATTTTTATCACACAGCTCTTTAGATTGTTTAACTGATATTGCTAATAGAGAGTTATCGGTAATAGCTGATTGGTTCCTGGCCAATAGACTTTCTCTTAATCTTGATAAGACTAATTTTATCCTATTTCATTCTATAAAAAAAAACCCCCATCTTCTGACATTACAGATCAATGGTATGCCCATAACCCAAGTCTGTTCATCTAAGTTCCTTGGGGTCATAATCGATAAACATCTCACCTGGAGGGACCACATAACAGCGATTTCAAAAAAGATTGCGAAAAACATCGGGGTACTCCTGAGGATTAAGCATTGCCTGACCAAACCGATACTTATTAATCTTTACCACACTCTTATATCCCCGTATCTTTCCTATTGTAATATAGCATGGGGATCTAACTACTTGTCACGATTGGAGCCACTGCTTACCATACAAAAACGTGCTGTTCGTATTGTCTGTCACATGCACTGGAGTACGCCCACGGGTCCTCTTTTTAAATTACATAAACTGCTGCCTCTACATAGCATCAATAAATTTCAAGTATGCATTTTCATGTACCGTTTTCATTCAGGTTTACTGCCAACTGCTTTTGCCAATTATTTTAGTACGGGTACTTCTATCCATGACCATTTCACTAGATACTGTCACGAATACCGGAGTGAACGAGCTCACCTTAAAATTAAACAGTTCACAATAAAATGCCTAGGCCCCTCACTGTGGAATAAGCTACCTCATGACTTATCCAACTTGCTGACCATTGGTTTATTTAAGATATCGCTAAAAAAATTACTTTTATCTGATTAAAAGTGTTCTGCTTGCACATGGTATTTTTTTGGTTTATTTTCTGGTTTACTTTCTGGTTTTTCTGTTTTCTTGTATGTTTTGGTGTTTGTGGCCACAGCTCATCACTGTGGTACTAATTACTTCTCATGTTTTTGATTGCCATCTGCATTTACTTTGTGTTGTATGGGTTATCTAGAGCTAGCGGGATCTATCCCTTTCTGGTTTACCCTTTCTGAGGGATCATCACTTTGTACATTGACTGTACTTATGACTAATGTTCATGTGATTGGTTTCTCAAATAAAAAATGGTTTTGATTGATTGATTGATTAAATGCAGATGGTTCAAACGGAACATGGATCGCGGATAGTAGATCAATCCTAAATGTCTGGCTGCAGATAAAATGTCCTGAGCCAGTTAAAATTTGGAGAATTGCGTTGAAAGCGATAAGACGCAACAGAGGCACGTACCAGATAACAAACTGGATTTTAAACGGAAGTAACGATGGATCAACGTTTACGGAATTATTAAGATCTACGCAGGCATTATTAAACATCGAATCTGCTCCGTCATTTTTTAATGTTTCAACGAATACTGCGTACCAGTATTATAGACTTACAGTAACAAGTAATCCCAGTCACACTGTGGTAGGAGTAGAAGTCCTACAATTATACGTATACGATACATAAAATCGGGGAATTATAATAAGTGATCATAAGTGATCATAAGTGATCATAAGTTCACACGTCACCGGATGACTCTGGCACAGACACCAGATAATTGATGCGTAAGCATAAATTTCAGGAGCAGTACTCCCTGTTGCATGAACGATTTCTAATTAAGTCGTTCATCCCAACCATTCATTCATTCATCCATTCATTCATTCATTCATTCATTCATTCATTCATTCATTACAAACGCACCGGATGATCTTGACCCGTGAAAGATATGCCTACTTAGGCCTATTGCACACACACATACACACACTGTGTATGTATACATGAATGTATGTACACAGTCTGTATGTGTACATGTATGTATACATGTATGTATACATGTATTCGATAAAACCTGCTCCTGCTAATCCAGCTGCTCCTGCTGCTGATGCTCCTGAAGCTCCTGAACGAAGCTCCTGAACGAAGCATTTCCACTGTTTATTAATTAATTAGTGGCCTATTAATTAATTACCTATTAATTAACCTAATTGGCCTAGTTTGCTCCCTGGTCTACTACTCCCGCATACATAAATTATTATTAGTTGTAGGCCTACTTAGTAACTACTATTGCGCCGGTGTCTAATGCATAAGGCATCAACCGATGGCACACCAAAACCAAGCCGTAATCAGGTCAATATCCAGAAGATCCAAGGTGCGACCGTATGTACGGTACGTACGTTATTATGCCGTACGTTACTGTACGTCACATTAGTTCATGACGAAAATAAAATACATAACATTATGCACAAGAAAAGTCAGTAATAGTTGGTGATTGACGGTCGTAAACAATTTTAACCATTATATGAGCTGTTCAATGTAGAATGAATGACTCCAGGAAACTCAAGACGCTAGTTTTTGGCATGATGGAGGGGAAGAACAAAAGAGGACGCCCTAACAGAGAATGGACAGACGATATCATGACATGGTGCAGAAACGATTCTATACAGCACCTGAGCCACATAGCAAGAGAAAGAGACAGATGGAAGGAAGTGATAAAGAGCGCATCAAGCACCTACGGGCGATGAACCCATGGTTAATGATGATGATGATGATGAATGATCTCTACTTTCAAACTTTTAAATTCCAAATTGCTATTATTCTGTCTAATGTATAATTATGAAGATAATTAAGATTTGACGGCTCACGTTATAGGATGGTCAGTGCCAGTGGTCAGTTTTATTGGTAATACAGTACTAATAGCCTACTAAATTTCGGTACCGTTCGTAATTAACTAGGCCTGCACCGCGGGGAGATTAATACTGTAGAGCTAAACATCATTTTTGACCTACGCGTACAGTACGCTTACGTTATTAGACTATAGTTATATTTTGTGAATGATCATATAAACCTGTGGCATTTTTAACGTAAGCGTACGATACGCGTACGTTCTTTTTTTCGATAACGTACGTACAGTACGCGTACGTTATTCAGTAACGTACGGTCGCACAATGAGAAGATCAGTCCATCAGACAGAGAAATGCCTACATGAGTACATACATAATTGCATGCATGTATACATATATAGTACATATATTGTACAAATATACATTCATGTATACATGTCTTCGTGTATTTATGTTATATATTTAATAGCTCATATGTATATGCTAACAAAACAGCCTCGCATTCAAGATACATGTATTCTCATACATAATCTAATCTTATGTGTTCCTAAAACTTCTGTAACGCTGTTATCCGTAATGCAGTTTGTCATTGTCCTACGAAAAACTTACAAGCTTCGAGCAACCGATCTTGTGAATTTTATTTGCTATTTTATGTTTTTTTTTATTATATTTCGAGCAGCTGCGGTTTCTGCTTATTCCTCCTTGCGACTTGAATTATTGATTATATGAACTATTCGCCAAGGCACTCCGTGGACTCGATTTCTACTAAATCTGTCATTCTTGGCCCTCAAATGAGTCTGGAATTTTACGGCTATCATATATGTATGACTGGAAGAAACACCCGTTTCAAGTAGCTAAATTAAGTGCCGTTCCATTCGGTGCTTTTTTCAGCCGGAACGCGCCGGAACGGCGTTCCGGCACCTTTTTTAAGCTACTAAAAACTAATTTATTTATTTTAATAATTAAAACAATAATTTTGTTATTTCAATTTAATTTCAGTGTTGTAAACTGTTTTCAGTGTTTATTGAGACCCCTCCCAACTCCCATTCCCGTTTTTCTCGGGACTTTAGCTCGTTCATAATTGTTCCGTTCCGGAACCTATTGTTCAGTTCCGGAACCTTTTATTCTAGAAAAAAACACTGCATACATATATAATACATACATACTTAGGCCTACTGTTCTTGTTACCCTGTTATTTACAATCTTCACTTCCCCAATCAGCCGAATAACCAATCACATTGGAGTCCAGCTACAGCAGTATGCCGATGATACCTGGCTTTGTATTGCTTTATCACCAGCGCAGCAGTCTGGCAAAGCAATACTTAAACAGTGCCTCTCTTGAGTCCATCGTTCTGCTTCAACGGTGTTACTGTAAACTCTGACAAATTTCAAGCAATCACGTTTGGCTCATGTCAACAACCCGATCTTTCCCTTCTCATTCCAGCGTCGACCTTGCTGGCGCTGTTGTTCCGCTGTCAAACGCTGTCACACGCTTGGGGTGACTCATATTCTAATCCAAAGTAGAAACCTTTGCAAATTTTACTTCTGTCATATTAGAGCAATACATAAAAAGGTCTGCTTTTACCATATGCCAACTTTGTGTTTGCTTCAACGCATCCAAGCTTCTCTGGCTCGCGTGGTTATGCGTGCATCTTCTCATTTAAACTCATTAACCCTGCTTGGTCAGCTGCATTGGCTTCCTGTAGAATTCAAAATAAGATTTAAACTGGCTCGTCTTACCTATAAAACACTCACTACCTTCAACCAGAGACCAGTTTATTGTATAGAGACGCAAGTAAAGTTTCTGTGAAATGGTGTTTAGTGAAGCCAGATTGGTGGAGGTTAACGTAACCTATGCAAGAACATTAAAACATGTTTGCGGAACTATAAATATTTTACCTTCGACAGTTCCAATAATATTGCTGTTGGCATTCTCTGAGAAGTCGCTAAAGTCTGTTGCTCGGAAAGAAACTTTGACTGATTGATGTGGTCGACCAAAGAATACCTCGTGATCTTTTTCCAACGAGTCAGCCATAAGAATTAGTTGGGCAACCGAACTGCAGATGTCGCTGGCCGGTCCTTTCGATCTAAGTTCAGTACAAAAAACCTGAAAGAGACTCAGCCTTGTGCAAGATTCGTCAATTTCCTCCAATTCATTGTCCAATTTATTTAAGTGATTTGATTTTATTACAGATAACTCATTCAAAAGCAAGTTTGTGTCTCGCTCTATCATTTCTTTAAGTTCCTGATTTCTTTGCCGAATTTTGTTTTCCTTGTCGAGCATATCCATAAGAAAATCTGCCTTTTTGTCCTCCCTATTATTTCTAATTGACTGCATTTCATCTTCAAAGCTTGATATCTTCAAAGCATTCCTTTCTATCGTTTCGCGAAGTTCCTTATTGACTCTGACGACATCTTTACAAACGTGCAACTTGTGACCTTCAACAAAACAAGTAACGCAGACGATTTTCTTGCATTCCATACAGTAGCAATCTAATGCTTTATGCGGGTGTTCGGTGCAGTATTTCACAGAAAAAGTTTGCTTCAATCCTATTGTTGTATCGCTTCCAATTTTCATTAATTCGCTCTTTTTATTTAGTTTCTGAGATTGATGAACTTTGACGCAGCTATCTGGATAGTTATCCTGGCATTGTAAACATCTCATCGTGGTTTTTGATACTTGTCCTGTTTTGTCACCACTCTTGTTACAAGTATCGCAGATGACAGTGTCGCTCCCCATTTGCAGCGTACTCTTGAACCCCATTAGGGTTTCAATAAAAAAGGGTTTCTCCACACCATTCATTCCAATTGCTGGAATGATGAACTCTTTACGACACAATGGACAAGGCATCTTGTCTCCCGGCTTCATCTGTGCCTCTTCTGCTGTGCGTTTTAGGCATTCAAAACAGAAAGTGTGAATACATGGCAACATTCTTGAATCAGTGAAGGTATTCATGCAGATTGGACATTCTGTTGTCTCTCTAAGTTGGTTTGCAGCTTTCTCTCCAACGTCCGCCATTTTCGCTTATCCGGAGAACGTAAGATCTACATCATATTGCCATAAAAGTTGCATAACCTTAACTATATTAAGTGTCAGTTTATTACAGTTATGCTTCTCAACAAATTGAAATAAACGTAAGAACTTTAAAATGGTTGTTTTGAATCATAGAACTCAAAAATGTAGCAGCTTGAAAGCTTTGCTGCTGTTGGTAATTCATTTAGGATAATCGAGTATAGGCTAAAGCTTGTGTAATAAATGCCTGAATATAATGAACATAATTATTGACTTGGTTAGTTACATGTAGTAAAGCGTGAGTTCAGGTGCCTCTGAGCGTGGAAATGTTGGTTCCACTCCAATCATGGCTACATTCCAGAATAGTGAAATTCCGGCTAGCAATGTCCGTAAACCTGGACCTTGAAATGGTGTTGAACTTACTTTTTGAAACAGGCAGCCAGGTTGAAAGATATCACCTCAGAAGTTCACTGACACTATTAGCAGGGTCGCTTCAGAAAAATGTGTACATTTGTCGTTTGTGCGGAGACAATTGAACCTGCGCTGATCTGGTCATGTAAATATATCGAAAAAGTTTAACTTTTAATTTCTCAAACTACGACCATGGATGAAGACACTTTCGGGAAGTGGAAGCATTTACAGTTAACATCTACATGGTCGAGTTAAAATTTGTGACACAACTATCTATAAATCCCATGTAGGCGTAGCTATCAAGTGGCATTAGGGGTCAGATCCTACATAGTTTGGTGAGCAAAGAATGCATTCCTGTTGGACGCCACTTGAAGGTTGAACTAGCAGAACTCTATTGCAGGTTCTTAAACCTATGTGAAAAAAGGGACAGCACTGGAACACTTTATTTTGAACTCTGATTCCAAGAGATATACAAAGTAAAGGCCAAATGAAATTTTTTTTGCATTTAGTAACAACATTGGTTATTCAGTGTCTCACCTGCTTGCAATCTTTGTCTCTGTTGGACGCCACTCGGCCTGCGAATGAAAGCTATAGCACGAAAACTTTCTTAGAGACAACACAGACTACCTTTCTCACTTCCTGGACTATACAAACTTCGAACGTATCTCTTTAGTAGGCCTACATAAACTAGCTGGCCACATGCGCACGGCTAGTTCATTGTAATCGCTGGCGTCTGTGAAACCAAACACTTCCTGCTGCAAGCAACCGAAATCAGTCATGGAACCCTCAGGTGCAACTGTGGCTTCTGGTATATTATGCTCTCCTGGCTGTTTACATTTCGACGTTGGTTTTCTCTCGCCCTTAGATCTAGGCTGCATGTGCTGCTCAACGACAGTAGCCAACTACAAGACTGCAATTTACAAGTCAGCTTTCGTATTGATAGCACATCTGACTATTGAAAGGTCTGCCTCTAGGCCATTTAAGCAACGCATACCAGACGAACCTCAGCTTAAACTATGCGTTTAAAACAGGTTTTACAGGTAGGCCTATAGTTCACGCTCTGTCGAATGCTTTGTATGCTAGACCTGCATCACATTAGCATATATGTATTTTCATGCAAATTATAGTAGCAAAGACTATACTGTATGTGGTGGCTAACGTACAGGCTGTTGCGAAGTAGCCTACTTGTGCAAATGCTAACACAAACACTCAGGGGCGTCTATCCCCCCCCTAGGTCATTGGAGCAACGTCCCTTTTCCCCTCCCCTTCCCCCTCCCCGTTCCTTCCCCCTTAAAATGGTGGCACACACACTGACAAATCTCCGCCCCCCCTACTTCTTTTATAGAGCATTTGCTCCAAGGTTTCTATGGTGTATACGCCCCTGCAAACACTCATGTTGATCGTTGGGTATGTTCGGCGTGTGACAGTCAATCGCTTTTGTAAGAATCAACTTTGCGAAGTAGGTCGACGACTTTGGATATCACGTTGCCCCTTGATTCGAACTCCTCTTGCATATGCGTTACTTTGTATTGTGACCGTGTTCTCCTGCCATCAACACTTTTAAAAGTGGTGGTGACAGTTACAAAAACGTTTTGGCCCTGTGCTCAAATATTTTTTGCATTGTTTTGTTGATTTAAAGCAAGTTGAAGCAACGACAAATAACGACGTACTTAACAATCGCAATGCTGATAGGTGTCTACTCGTTAGTTTACTTACTTATTGTTTTTGTGGCATAAATTGGTGACATTATCCATCTTGGTGTAATTGACAGTATCATTATTATCAAGTCAGAATAAAATTTAAGGAGGGAGAGGGGAGGGAGAAGGGAAAGTGAAGGGAATGCGAGATGGAAGAGGATACAGAGAGAGAGAGACAGACAGACAGACAGACAGACAGACAGACAGACAGACAGACAGACAGAGACAGACAGATAGAGACAGACAGACAGAGATCACACTATGAAATGACATAAAGATTGATTATGACTTTGATTACGATTCACCTGAAGCTACATTTAATCAGAAGTTTTTTGTCTCAAGCTAAAAAAAATCCAACTCGGTTTTCATTAACATCAGTTCAATTCGCCAACATTTTACACAAAAGGACGAAACCAAAAGCCACAGTGTGCGGCTTTGCAAGTTCTATTGAGCCCAAATAAATATATAAACATCATTTTAAATATCCAGCATAAATGCGCAAACAGGAAACTCAGTGTGAAGACATTGTTGTCTTTAAAAATTAAAACATATATTCGGAAGTAGTAATCAATATCGTTTAGTTTTCATAAGCCTTTAATAATAATCTCAACTATATGGAAGGAAAAGAAACCAGGAAAGTTAGAGACATACATGTAGACAGAGACAGAGAAATAGACACAGGAAGAGGAAGACACAGACAGTAGCAGATACAGAGAAAGGCAAAGGTAGAAGCAGAGACAAACGTAGAGACAGAGAAAGAGTCAGAGTCAAAGACAGAGACAAAGGCAGAGATTCAGAGAAAGAGAGGAAGATACAGACAAAGACAGGCAGAGGCATAACAGAGGTACAGAAAAAGGCAGAGGTAGAGAAAGAGAGAAATAGAGGTAGAAATATAAAGTAAAAGACAGAGGCAGAGATACAGACAGAGACAGACAGAAGTATAGACACAGGGGTAGGGATACAGACTGACCAAGACAGAAGCAGAGATGGAGACATAGGCATGCATACAAACACAGACAGACAGAGGCAGACAAAGAGACAGATGCAGAGATACAGACAGAGACAAGGATACAGATAGACATAGACAGAGAAACAGACAAGAACAAAGACCGAAGCAGAGATACAGAAAGAGAGACAGAGACAGAGTCACGGTCAGGGAAAGAGACAGAGACAGTGCCAGCTGTATAAAGTTATATAATTTGAACGCAGTTTTCAAGGCATTAGCGCTATATAACTGTTATAGAGAGCGATGTTGCGTTTGAGAATGTCGGCGCAAGGTCCAAGGACTCTTTCGAACCTCGATCGGTCCAGCTTTGCACACTTGAGTCTACCAATGGCCACAACGGTCGCTGCACGTGGACGATCCAGCAGTAAGGCGAT